>JAOTQP010000929.1:3528301-3549435 GCA_026413545.1 Cichladusa arquata
AATATGTGCCAGGAGATCAGGGTCACTGCCCCACCCGGCTGCAGCAGATGGGGACAGAATACACATTTCTGGCCACACCAGCCCAACACAGGCTGGGTCTGTGTGGGGCTGGGTCTGTGTAGGGCTGGTCCATGTGGAACTGGGTCCATGTGGGGCTGGGTCTGTGTGGGGCTGGATCAGCAGGGTCATGACCCCACAGCTCTCTCACGCCTTGGGCATCGCTCCCACTCCATCTGGGATTGCTTCAGTCCCAGGATGCTCAGGGAGAGAGGTTGGACCATGGATCCTTTGTTCTTCTGGATTCCAGAGCTCCCCAGGACTGGAATGTCACATGTCAAGGGTGCTCGTCAGCAGCAGCTGCCCAGCACAGCAGCTCTGGCTTCATCACTGCATGGGAATCAGCACCAGGCCCTTCTCTGCAGGAGCCACCCCCAGCTTTGGCCAGAAGTTCTGATGTGGAAGAGCAGCCTTGGAAGGGCACCAAAGCCAAAATGCTGTGTGCTGTTCATGGGAACCTTGGGAACCCTGCTCTGCCGCCTCCCTGCTGGGTGCCTGAGCAGCACATGGTCTGCCCTGCTCTGCCCTGGCCTCTCCCACAGCTGGAAATCATAAATCTGGCACACAGTGCCGTGCTGGTATGGTTATCCTGCCAGGCTGCCACAGGCAGGCTCTGTGGAAGAGCTCTCAGACATCTGTCTGCAGCCAGCTGCTTGCCATCCCAACAAGTGACTGCTCTGCTTCTCTTAAATAAAAAATAATAACCCAAGCCCCCTTTAATTCAAGCCTGCTTGAAATCAGAAGTGACAACAGCTTTGTGCTTGCTCCTTGGCGGGATATGAAGTTAATTTGTATAAGTGATTCTTTTGCTTTTAATTTATCAGCCTGAGATTCAAAACTGAGGAACACAGGGACCCCACGAGGGATGCCTGAATCTTTCTTTATTCAAGTGCTTAAATATAGCTCCAAATTGTGTGGCTGATCTTACAGTACAGTGCAAGGGAGGCAGGATAAGAGATCCTTCTGCTCCCTGGGTCACTGTCCAGGCCCTCACTGTGGTGCCTGTGCAGCCTCCCAGAGTGAACCAAACTCTTCTACAGAAAACTGATAAAACAAGTGGCAGGTCTATGGGTTTTGCAGGGGATTTCGAGGCCAGCCTGGGTTTATGAGCTGCCCATGACCCCAGTGTACAGTGTATCATAAAAACCCCATTTTCCTGTCTCAGCTCTGCAGTTGTATTTTGTTTGAGTCTAAATCTAATAAGAGATCCACAGAGGTGTTGGCAGGGAATGGTCCCAGTCCTGGGAGTGGTGACTGGGGCAGACACATCAGAAATCCAGGATAGCAGCCCTTCCCTCCCAGGAATGGGCTGGAGGAGGCTGCTCCCCAGGGGTTTTGGTTAGGAAAGGAAGGATGCTTCAAAGTGAAAGGGAGACAGAAACCTCCAGGTGTTTTTTGCTGTTCCAAGTGCTTTAAAATGATGTTTAGTTTTCATGTATGGGTAATTACATACACTTGGGTGGCATTTAATGCCAGCCACTGATGGATGCTCTATAATCCTATAGAGAGAGAACACGTTTGTTTTCTGAGGCTAACTGCACACAATCTGTTATTGTGTGATGTTGAACACTTTGAGGGTTGGTGCCTTTCAGTGTTGAGCATAAAAGCCAGGCCTCCCTGACAATAACCCCCATTAATCAGGCTCCCCCCATCCCCAAGCCTCGGAGACCACGACGTCTTCTTTGTCCACCAAAGCCTGCCAGGATTCCAGAGTGAAAAACCTCCCACCGATCTCCTGCTCTTTCATTTCTGCTTTATTTGGTTTAAACAGGAAAATAGCCTCCCAGCACAGTTCCCACTGCTTTAGCTGCATCTCCACACATTTCTTTTAAACTAACGGGCAGCTGATGGTGGGAAGGAGAAGCAGCTGCAACTTGCTGGGAGCGGGGGAACTTCACTTCCAGAGGATTCAGCTCCTTTTGTTTTCAACAAGAGCTGTTGAGTGCTCAGAGCTTAAAAAAATATGGCCACTCATTCAGGCTCCTGAAACGTGGATTCAGGGGAGAGGTGCTCTGCAGGCTCTCCAGAGAGCTGGAAGCAGCAATGAAGATCCCACAGAGCTGCTGTGCTTGGCCACACTTCCACAAACTCCCATGGAAACTGAAATTTTGGTGCTTCAGCTCAAGTTTTCATCACTGTTGGAGTCCTCAGCTGTGCTGTTTGATATG
This sequence comes from Cichladusa arquata, assembly GCA_026413545.1. Lineage (NCBI taxonomy): Eukaryota > Metazoa > Chordata > Aves > Passeriformes > Muscicapidae > Cichladusa > Cichladusa arquata. Next base: position 3,530,527 of record JAOTQP010000929.1, read on the forward strand.
TCCCAAATTCCCCAGCCTCTGAGTGGATGGGAATGACAGAAGGAGAGGACAAAGTCTTAAGCTGCACCAAGGGAAGTTTAGGTTAGGTGTTGGAAAAAAATTATTCACTGAAAGAGTGATTGGGCAATGGAATTGTCTGCCCAGGGATGGGTGGAGTCACCATCTCTGTATCTGTTTAAAAAGAGACTGGACTCAGTGCCATGGTTTAGTTGATGAGGAGATGTTAGGTCACAGGCTGGGCTAGGTGATCCTAAAGGTCTTTTCCAACCTGGTTGATTCTGTGACTCTGTGATTCTGTCATTCTGTCATTCTGACATTCTGTGATGCAGGACCACTCCAAAGTGAGCCTGTTTTACTGAGGTGCTGAAGTGCCAGGGTTTTCAGACTCTTCCTGAGTGGAATCACTGCAGGGCCAGGCTGGGCTGGGGCAGCAGCTTCAGTGCACTGAAGGGAACAGGAATTTTGGGCAAGAGGGAGCATGGCCAGAGGGGTGGGAAAGGAGTGTCAGTCACCTGGCTGGGGAAGGGGGTCTGAGGAGAGAAGAGTGTTCCAGAGTGGCTCATCCTTTTCCCTTGGGCAGCTCCAGTGGGGATGTGCAGTGTCCCAGCTTGGCCAGAGCAGCACAGCCAAGCCCCTGGGGCCAGCCAGCTGGCCAGATTCCCTCAGGGCAGGAGAGGCCATGGGTTTGTGCTGCTCCACAGGGATTTAAAGCACTTTGGAAAAAGCCAAAACAGGCAAGAAAAGCCAGCCAAACTTGGACTGCAGCTGGACACTTTGGTCTCGAGCAGTGTGTAACTTTTACCACATCCAAGCTGTATTTTCCTCCTGAAGTCAGTCCCTGCCTGTCCTAGATGGGCAGTTTCTCAGTGAAGAAAAGACTCTTCTGAGCTGCCAGCCAAAATAAACCTAATTGTTGCATTGTGTCTGAGCAACTCTGAAAGTTGCCAGTAACAGCTATCTCAGACCATCACAATCAACATAATTTTAGTCTTAATTGCTAAGTATTGCTGTAGAAAGACTGGTTGTCTTTCTGCTCCAAGTCCTTGCAGTTGCTCTCCCAGGTTTCAAGACGCAGCGAAAGTTTTTGGGTTGGTTTTTCTTTTTTTTTTTTTCCACACTACGTTTCAAATGCTTCATTGTCAAACTGGTTAAAAGCCCTTATTTATAAAACGTGTGCGTCTCTTTCAGCTTAACTGAAAAGGCATTAAAATAACTGCAGCTGTGGAAAGAATAATTACAGCGAGATTTTGTCAAGGACTCTCTTGTCTGATGTTGCCATCTGTGACATGGTGAATGCAAAGATCATTTGAAACATAGGCGCTTAATGTAGAGAATAATTTCAGAGCTTTCGATATTTATGGTAAATTATTTAACTTTATTGTTTGGTTTTATGGCCTCATTATTCTGTGTCGTAAGGATCTCTGCTTTTTGTGTTGTTCTGCACTTCGATTTCCACTTTGTGAAGAAAAGAACCCTGCAGTAAAAGTAACACTTCACACATTTCAGAAATGTTTCAAGGAGACATCATACTAATCAGATTATTTTCATGCACCTCAATATCATCCTTTGATGCCTTTTAAAAAAAATCTGCAGAGAAAGATCTTCTTATTGACCAGGTGTTAATAGTCAGTCCTTCAGGCATGGGCAGTGACAGGAGCTGGTAAACATTAGAGTGTTGCATTAATTTTCTCTTGTCTTTCAGAATATTATTTCTGAGACTCCCTCTGAGAGGACATTGCTGCATTATTTCCTTCAACAACCCCTGACCAGCCAAATTAGGAACAGACTGTGGCACTGGAAATGAGTAATTGGCTGCCAGAGACACAGAAAAGGGGACTTGGCTTCCCCAGGACTGGCTGCTCTGTGCACAGGGCTCATGTTGAGCCAAGCTCATGTGCTGGTTCACCAAAGCAGGGCATGGCCAGGCTGTGGGGTGGCTCCAGGGTGGGCACTGCCAGGCTCCCCGTGTTCCTCCAGCCCCAGCTGGGTGTGTCCTGTGCCACCTGCATGTCCTGTCCTGAGCAGGGTGGGGAAAGCACCCCTGGGAGTGTTCCCTGTGTATGTCCAGGGAAAACACCCTGGGAGTGTTCCCTGTGTATGCCCAGGGAAAGCACCCCTGGGAGTGTTCCCTGTGTATGTCCAGGGAAAACACCCTGGGAGTGTTCCTTGTGTATGTCCAGGGAAAACACCCTGGGAGTGTTCCCTGTGTATGCCCAGGGAAAACACCCTGGGAGTGTTCCCTGTGTATATCCAGGGAAAACACCCCTGGAAGTGTTCCCTGTGTATATCCAGGGAAAACACCCCTGGAAGTGTTCCCTGTGTATGTCCAGAGAAAACACCCCTGGGAGTGTTCCCTGTGTATATCCAGGGAAAGCACCCCTGGGAGTGTTCCCCTTGATGCCCAGGGTGCAACTCCTCCACTCTGCTCTGAGCAAGGTGTGAGCAGCTCTTTCCAGGGAGGGTGACAGTGATGGGGTGAGGGTTGATGCCTTTCTGGGACTGCCTAAAAACAGAGGCCAGAAAAAAATTAAGAGAAAAAAAAAAAACAAACCAGTTTATTTATCTTTATGGAAGGGCCTTCAGGTACATTTCAGGCTGATGAATCTTCCCAGGGGCTACACCCAAAAAATGGATGACAAGTCACGGGTTTTCACACTTTTATAAGTTTGGTCCATTTGTATATTGGGGGTTAATCTTCCAATTACAGCTTCAGGTAATGAAGTCATTCACCCCAAGTTTGCTCCCCCCAGCTCACTTTTGTTTCCATCTCTCAGGCCTGAGGCAGTGAGGTGTCCTTGATTCCCAGCCTGGAGAGGAATTGCTGTATCTGACCAAAATGGGAGAGCAGCAGCTCACACTGGATATGGGGTTTAGAGTTGTACACTAAAGAATTGCAGGGTTACAACTACATGAAGAATATAAAAGCTAAAACCCTAAGGCATCAGTGTCACCCTGGGTACAGCATGCACTGTGCCTGTTCCTCTCTGTGGCTGCTAACTGCAAACCACCCCACAGCCTTACTGTGCAGTCCAGGGCATGGTGCTTCTCACAGATGATGAGGTTTGCTCCTCCTGGGGAGCTTCCTGTGGCTCCATCTGAAAAGCATCCATCAGCACTTTCCTTGGACGTGCTGCACAGCACATCCTTACCATGAAGTGCCTCCACCAGCCTTCCCTGCTCCTGCAGAGCTCCCACAAGCCCAAGGAGAGCTGAGACAGCCCAGCAGAAGTATTTTGTCAATGTGAACTTTTCAGTGGGATTGGGATGGTCTTTCTGACAGCTGAGGGCTGCAGCTCCATGGTGTGGTGGCAATCCTGGGCAGCTGCTTTGGAGAACGTGGAGCAGAACTTGGGAGGGATTAGGAGCCACCTGTGTGTCCCTGCAGAAGAGTCTTCCCACCAGCCTGCCCTCTGCAGCTGCTCAACATCTGGATCTCTGTCTGGCTCTGCTCATGTTGAGGAGGCAGTGGCACCACAGCCTGAACACCCAGAGCAGCTCCACCTTCCCCATGGGTCACTGGGAAGGGGCACAGCTGCTCCAGCCAGGAGCTCTGCCCTGCAGACACACCTTTGTCTCCAGGAGATGGCTGTGGGCAGTTCTGGAAACACCTGAGGGAGCTGAAATGCTGCAGGGGGTGGGAGGGGAAGGTCAGGAGCCTGCAGTGCACAGATGTGCAGCAGCAAGTGTGCAGAAACCTGGGCTTAGTGCAGCCAGCAGGGCAGAGGTGGCAAATCCAGTTGCTGTGGGCTTACTACAAGGGGAATTAAATTGGGAACATATGTGTGGGTCAGAGACTAGTAGAGAAGAAACCAGGCGACATTTATTTTCCAATCTATAATACAGCCCTGGGGCAATTCCCTGTTTGCCCTCAGCCATCCAGGAGTACAAGAATCCCTCAGGAGGTTCTCCTGAGCTTCACTTCCCACCTCAGGCTGTACAGGAGGCTTTGCCACATTTAACTCAATCTTTCACATTTCTGTACCTAAAATTAGACACTGTGCTCCATCCATGCACTCCTGGAGTTCCCAGCTCTAGGGAGGTCAATGTGCAAATGTCTGCAAGCACATGAAGAAATATTCAAAGAACAACATTTGCAAACCCCTGGATGCCAGACACTGCCAGGTGTTCCTTTATTTAGAGGAAAAGTGAGTTTGTGTAAGCAGGTGGTTGATGCTATTTAGTAAATTTTGGTAATTTGTCTATCCCTGGTAACTTACTTTGCAAAACAGTGCAGCTCATTTTGGAAACAAATGAAGCAAATGGAGTCAGAACTGTGCAGCTGATGAAACACAGGCAGTAGTCAGGATAAAACAGTTCCCCAATGGTGATTTTTCCTTCCCTCTGAGCAGTGATGGTTTCTAAGCAGTAGCATGTCAGAGAGTGAGAGCTCCCTGTCCAGCTCAGCCCTAGGTGAGGCAGGAACCTGGTCCTGCAGGGCTCAGGTCTCACCAGGCTGGGGGTAGGAGTCAGAAAACACCAGTGGGAACAGGAAAACACTGGAGCTCCAAGCCAGCCTCAGGTACTGACAGCAGGAGAATCATCTTTGGGTTTCCTGATTCCTCCAAGACTGACTGTTTTACTGATGGGAATATAAAGGCCCCAGAAATCCCTCCATGCAGGGACATGCTCATCCAATTTGTGTTTCTCTTGCTCTGCATTGTTCAGGACAAGTGAGGTGAAAGCCTTCCCCCTTTGCAAGCAGCTCTTTGGACAGATGGACACAGAAGCCAGGAGCCAGCCATGGTTCCTCATAGTTTGTGTGTATAAGAAAATCTCTGTGCAGAGTTTGCTTTGGCTCTGAGGAGATGGAGCAGGAGAGACAATGTGAATGCATCAGGTGAAGCACATGGTCCCAAGGGCCAACTCCTGCACGTAGGAGACAAGATCAGAAACTTTCCTACGCCCTCATTTTGCACCCTGGGCTGAGGTTTGTGTACAGCCACTGTCTCAGCCCATGAGGTACAACAGGCTGGTTTTGCCACGATGCTGTTGAAAGCTCTGAGAGGCAAATCCTTTCTCCAGGGACCAAGAGCCTGGCCCCAGGGGTCTCTGCCAGCAGCACCAGCTCCCTTTGTCCATACATTTCTTTTCATAAAGGCACAAATGGCCAAGCCTTGGAGACAGGAACCCCAGGTTTGTGAGGGCACATGTGCCCTGGGTGTGTGTGTGAATGCTCACTTGTCTGAGCTGCTGCCACTGCAGCAGGTTCTACCCAAAGTGCCAGACCTGGTGCTGACCCACAGGGAGTTTTTCATCTCAGTGCAGCTGCAGTGGAAATCATGTGCAGAAATCTCTCTGTGTGTGTAGCCAGTACTTATCTCACTCACAGAGGTCCCTGTACCTGAGGGACAGACAGGAGTCCCTGCTCTGCTCCTGGCTGTGGCTACACAAGGTGTGCTGACAACACTGCTGAGGCAAGTTAAACATTTCAGGTACTTCTGTCCTCTCTGGGTGTGATGCTGTAGCTTGACACAATGGGAGCTGGGAGGGTGGTGGGATCAGACAGTTCTGAAACAGCCCTGAAACACCAACTGGCTAAAGTGAGCTCTGCCCCACACCCATCTGCAATGGGACAGTGGGACAGGGAGGGGCAGGAGGACATTTGTGCCACTCATGGGCTCATGCTCTGCCCAGGGACATTTACAGCAAGAGCACAGGGGGTGAGCAGGGCAGTGCTGCCAAAACAAGGGGACTGTCAGAAACCTGTGCCCCCTCTGCCTCCCTGCCCCAGCTGTGGACAGAATTCCAATGCCACAGCACAGTCAGGGAATCCATGCCAGAATCTGGGGCTGCTGGCCCAGTTACCACCAAAAACAGGCAGGAAAAGCCCTGCACTCGCTTGTAAGCAGAGTCCTCACGCTCTTTGGTTTCTTTTCCTCTGGCTCTCATACTTGTTAACTCAAATTAACATTCATAATGCAGAAGCCATTGGAACATGCCTTCCAGACTCACAGACATTCCTGTTATGGTCAGGATTAATCACAAGGGATAATTAGAGTATTAAATGAAATAATTATAACATTATGACTCTAATAACCAAATTCATGGATATTAGCTTCTGAGAAAAGACAAATAGAAGAACCAGAGAAGTTTTGATGGATGCCTCCAGCTGAATTTTTTAACTTTGCATTTTTGATTTAAAACTCCCAAACATCTCCTACACTGAGACAACTCTCCATAATCTGAAAGGGTGAGGTAGGGTTGGAATGATGGGGCTGGTGGCAAGAGGGGCTCCTTCAGAATGTCCTGCAGCTGCAGAAAGCTGAGCATCCCAGGATGAAGGAGTGGTGAGGACCTTGATTGCCCTGCACCAAAAATCCCCATGGCTGGGCATGGAGGGGAGCCAGAGCTGCTGGAATAGTGGAGCAGGTACCTACAGAGTGATTTGCTCATGTGGCAGTGGCAGTGCTCCTGCTCTGCTCTGTGCATCCACCACCTCCTACCAGCTGGGAAATGCCTGGCAGGTCCAGCTGGAGGCCAGGTCTGAGCTCAGCCAACTCAGCTCCATGGACACCAGGCTCTGGCAGCATCTCCTGGCCCCAGGTGTTACCTCCTCTGAGAAAATGGAGATTTTCCTCTGCCTCGAGGATGTGATTATTGTATCTGACAGCCCCCTGAGTGCAGCCAGGCTTAGCTTGTCCTACAGCACAGCTGCTGTTCTCCAGGGATCCAAACCCTGGTGGTCAGGGCTCCTTGGAGCCCAGGAGGTTTCTGTGGCACTAATGTATGCTCAGCCTCTCTCCTGAATTCTGTGTCATGCTACAGAGGAATAAATGAATTCATTAAAGAATTATGCAATTGCAAATGTTCAAAAATACCAAGTGCATGCATTTCTGGGAGCCTACACAGCACAGCCCTGTGAGGGGCTGGATGGGGATTGGCACATGTTCTCAGGGAAGGGAGCAGAAAGCACAGAAAGTGCTGCTGGGAATGCAAACTCAGGTGCTCAGTGCTCTGCACACAGCACAGGCAGGCACTAAAAACGCAATGAAATCTAAAATACACAGACTAAGCAATTTCATCTTTCCAACAAGCAATACTAATTCTAGATAATAAATTGGGATTTTTATCATATGATCCCTGGATGATTTAGAGTACAGCCAGACTTATATTAATATTGAATAGTTCCTCTCTCAGGCAACACAAGAAGGAGTTCCTTTTGGTAGCTGGAAGCAGTTCCCATGATCTGGGGAAGGAATCATCTCAGTGTGAACTGCTAATATGCCATACTCCATATCTAACCTGGTATCTGCCCTTGCAGTCTATATATGCTTGTGGGAGCTTTATTATCACTCAGTTCCAAAAAGAGACAAGACTTGGGGAGCAGTTACACATGATGCTGCAAATGTCTGGGCTCCCATGGGCCACACACCCCATGTCCCTGCACACCCTGGCTCAGTGCACACCCCTGCAGCAGCCTCAGCTTTGTCCTGATGTGCCATTCTCCAGCCCCCTGCCTGGAGAATACATTACACCACTTTAATTCCGGAATTTCTGCGTAATATTAAATGATAAGAATTTTTTTGCGGAGTTCTGACAAAGCAGTCAAAATCCAGTTGCAAATGCTCTGCTGTTTATTGATAGCTCCATAATACAGGCGAGGTAGGATGCCAGACAGCTGCATTTCCTGGCATTTAAAAAGAATTCACTGTAATGTATTGTAATGCATTAGCATAATAATTGGTAAGCATTCGCAGATGAATAGTTTACTGACTGATAGATTTTGTACAGAAACTGTGAAGGTTACACGGAGGGTGAAAACATTTCACTGTGTCAATGAACATACTTAATTTTTCTGGAAGTGCTATTTAAATTGTGCGGCGCTGGGACATTAGCATAACAAAGACACAAGGCGCGAGTTTGTGCCGTAATGGGGAACAGTGCCCTGCCGGCTCCGGCAGGTGACCCGTGAAAGATGGGGCTGGGAGTCCTCCCAAACCTGGCCACCGACACGGGCAGAGCCCTGCGCGGCTGCAGCTGCGACTCCTCCTGTCCTTCATCTCCCTCCTGTCCTTGATCTCCCTCCTGTCCTTGATGTTCTCCTCCTGTCCTTGATCTTCTCCTCCTGTCCCTGCGCGGGTCCTCTGCTATCCTTGCGCTTGTCCCTCCTGTCCCTGCCTTTCTCCCTCCCTTCCCTGCCCTTCTTCCTCCTGTCCCTGCCCTTCTCTCTCTTGTCCCTGCCCATCTCCCTCCTGTCCCTGTCCTTCTCCCTCCCTTCCCTCCCTTCTCCCTCCCTTCTCCCTCCCTTCCCTCTCTCTTCCCTGCCCTTGTCCCTCCTGTCCCCGCGCTACTCCCTCCTGTCCTTGCTCCTCTCCCTCCTGTCCCTGAGCGGGTCCTCTGCTCTCCCTGCACTTCTCCCTCCTGTCCCTGCACTTCTCCTCCTGTCCCTGCTCTTTTCCCTCGTGTCCCTGCACGTTTTCCCTCCCTTCCCTGCCCTTGCCTCTCCTGTCCCTTCCCTTTTTCCTCCCTTCCCTGCCCTTCTCCCTCCTGCCCCATCCCTTCTCCCTCCCGTCCCTGTACGGTTCCTCTCCTCTCCAGCTCTGCTCTCCCGGGTGACAGGGTTTGGATCCTCTGGTTCGCTCCAAGTCTGATGAGCAGCGCCTGAGGGAGCTGGGGAGGCTCAGCCTGGAGAAAAAGAGGTTCAGGGGAGACCTTCTGGCTCTCTAAAACTGCCTGGCAGGAGGGGGCAGCCAGGTGGGGATCAGCCTCTTCTCCCCGGGGACAAGGGACAGGCCAAGTGGAAACGGCCTCAAGGTCCTCCAAAGGAGGGTCAGACTGGACATCAGGAAGAATTTCTTCATGGAAAGGGTGATCAAGCATTGAAAGGCACTTCCCAGGGTGTGTGGAGTCCCCATCCCTGGAGATGCCCAAGAAATGATGGGATGTGGCACTCAGTGCTCTGGGCTGGGTGACAAAGTGGGGACAGGGCACAGCTTGGACTGGACACTCTTGGAGAGCTTTCCCAGCCTCTGTGATTCTGGGATTCTGTACTGGCACCTGGCAGTGGGCTGGGCAGTGTTCTGTGCTTGGTGGCAACCCCTGCTCCTGACCCTGTGGGACACCACAGCTCCTGCCCCGTGTCCCCAGAGCCACCAACACTTTGCTGTCCAGAGCTGAGCTGTGGAGCCCTAGAGCTCACCTGTGGGCAGGTGCAGGACCAAGCTGAGCAGCACCAGGAGGGTTTGAGCTCAGGGGAAGGGGAAAGATGCAGAGAAGCAGCTTTTAAACACACAAGAAGTGCTGTGTGTGTGTCTGTGCTGCTCCTGTCAGGGCACAGGTACCTGCTAATGGACGAAACATCATCTCAGACTGGCAGATCTTGAAAAGCTTGCACTAACTCCCAAATTTTCTCTGGGTCTTCTGAGGTCTTGGGCATGAACAGACATCACCTGGGTCCCCTGGAGAAATGCACATTTCTGAATAATTCACAGCCTTTGGCTGCTGCCTCAGTCTCCTCCCTGTTGTACCACAGACTATCACAGTGACAACTCTGCAACCAACTCAGAGAAAACCAGAAAGCTAATTGGAAGGGACAGAGCTGGATTTTTTGGACAGAAAGTTTATGGAAAACATTTAAAAATCAGATTTTCACTTGCCATTATATATGTTAATCCCACTGGCATCTAGAATAAATTGGGGAAAACAGATGTGAGGAGGAATGAGATATTCCAGCATGGGAGAAGACAAAGATTTCATCTCCACTAGCAGGTGGTGGGATATCAGACACACCTACAGACTTTGCCTGCTGGGGGATCCCAAACTGTTTTATCACACAGGTAATGGTCATCTCCAGAGCAGGGATTCTCTTAAAATCGAAGGAACTTTTTGTCCAGGTGATAAACCCAAAAAACCTTCCTCATTATTAACCATCTGACCTGTAGTTTTTACTAGAAACAAACAGATTTTAAGTGTTCTAGGATTTCATCTGAAAGCCTCATGGACAGGTACAGTTATTAAGGTCCATCCTGAACTGTGCTACAGCTCAGTTCATTTCTTCCAGAAATGATGGAAGGATGAATCAAACCTTATTTATAGAGATCTTTTATCTTAACATTTGTGGCTTTTATTTTTCCTTCCCAGGAAGTTCTTGTGGCATAAGGGGAGAAGCTGCAAACAGGATTTGTACTTAAATTCAACATTTGTCATCAACAAATGTAGATTTTTAAAACCACTTTAAAACATGAAACACATGGGATATAAATAATGGATTAAGAAAATCTTCCTAGAGGTAAGAATATGTAATTTCTAGAAGAGGTTCCTTTTTTAAGAACAGGAATATTTAGGATTTTGGGGAAAGAAAGGCTCTGATGAGGAGTCTACAGACAGATAGCTGCATCCCAACCAGACCCTTCCATGTCTTCCCTTGAAAAAGACATATTAAACAATTAAACAACTCTTCCTCCTGGTATTTTAACTGTGAATCTTCTTCTTGATGAGCTGTACACAAACATGACCCATTCAACTACCTGAGTCTAACTGGAAATAAGGAAATGGAAATGCAGTTTATAGTAACAGATTTCTTCTGATTTTACAGCTGCAATGTGTTTCATTAACACTTCTGCAGCAATTTGCACTATTAGGGACACATTTGCTTCCAGGAAGATGAGAGAAAATGCAGCAGTGTGGAGTGTAAGGATGGAGTCACCACTGAGTCCCACGGGAGCTGTGGATGGAGGTCCCTTGGCAGGCACTGTGCTCCCAACGATGCTTTTTTATTTTTCATCTATTTGTAATCCTACAGTTCTTCAGTGTACAACTCCAAACTCCATATCCAGTGTGAGCTGCTGCTCTCCCATTTTGGGCAGACACAACAATTCCTCTCCAGGATGGGAATCAAGGACACCTCACTGCCTCAGGCCCTGAGAGATGGAAACAAAAGTGAGTTGGGGGAGCAAATTTGGGATAAATGACTTCATTACCTGAAGCTGTAATTGGAAGATCAGTCCCCAATATGCAAATGGACCAAGCTTATAAAAATGTGAAAACCTGTGACCCATTGTCCATTTTGGGTGCAGCCCCTGGGGGATTTTGTCTGCCCTAGATGCACCTGAGGCCCTTCAATAAATATAAATAAACTGCTTTTTATTCCCTTAATTTTGTCTGGCCTCTGGTTTTAGGTAGCCCAAATAAAGCATCACCTCAGCATTACCAAACAGAGCAAGAACCCTACAAAACAGGCTTGACACATCCATCCTGGTGTGGGATGGAGGTGGCAGTGTGTCCCACAGTCACACACCCAGCACAGTAATTTTTGGGCAGCATTTCTAGAGGTGTGTCAAAAATTACACTGAGGAGAAATAATTTTTTTTTCATTCTTTCTTCCACATTTTCTGTATCTGTAGTATAACACTGTCATTCCTTCATTTTTCTTAATAATTTCACTACATTTTTTGATGTGAGGGAAGAAAACACTTTCCTCAGAACATTCCAGAGCAGCATTGCTCTGAATCACATCTCTCACAAGACCCAACACTGCTGTGCTCTACCAAAGGAACTTCAGGCTCCTTGTGCTCAGTAAAGATTTCCAAGGAGTTCAAAACCCAGTAGAAACAGGGCCAGGATCTTTTGGGCTGTTTGGTGCTGCTGCCTCGCCCCTGGCCCTGCCTGCGGCATTAAGTGATGCAATATAAATAATTATACTTAAAGCTGCACATCACATTTTAAAAGAAACAATATTGTGAGAAGATTTGTAACAGAAACACTCACTTATTCCTGAATATAGCTTCCAGTGAAGGAATGAAATTTGCTCACCATGAAGGGAAATGATGGAAGCAACTGGAGCTCTCCCAGTCTGGGTTTGCTGAGGCTCTGGGGGGAACTGGGGCTTTCCCAAGGGGCAGGAGATCTTACAGTTTGCTTGAGAATAGCTATAAAATGGCATTTTTTAGCTGAGGACTGGCTTTGGAGCAGGGCTTGATGGCAAATGGAAAAGGAACAAAAGCACAGGGCCAAAGGGAGTCTCAGGGTGCTGAGCAGGATGGCTCAGGATGTGTTAAGGGACTGCAACTCCAGAGGGAAAAACACATCCTGACACCAAACACCCATTAAATTTTACTTCTGCTTCTTTAAAGGAAATCTACTATTTATTCCTGTTCAGATATATTTAATAATTAGCTGAAAAGAAAGCTAGCAGCAGATGGAGACATTCCTGGGGATAATTTCAGTGCTGAATGTTTCATGATGTACAAATGTAACTTGCAGCCCTTTGCTTCAAACAGAAGGGGGTTGCAGAAAATGTGGGATGTGGCAACACATTTTCTTTTTAAATACTGTTTGTTTAGCAAATAAATTGTACTTTATTAAAACCACAAATTTTTAAGACGTCCTGAGGAGTATGTTAAAATCCATGTTAGCATCTTGGTGTTTTACACCAGATGAAAGCAGATCATTCCCAGGAATGAAAATTATTCTAATCCCTGGATAATGCAGACAAAATCCTGAGTGCAGCTGTGAGTGGGTTTGCCTATGACAGCAGCACTTCCTCCTCGCAGGAAATCCCTGCAATTTCAGGAGAGTTGGCACTTCTTCTAATTTTAAACACACAGCTCATGATATTTTGCATTCAGATGAAGACCCCTGGTGGGGTGGTCTTTGCTCCAGGCTGGACTCATCATTCGTGAACAGAAAATGCAATTCCAATAATTTTTTTATTAGAGGAGGGTGGACCTTGCACAATCAAGCCTCAGTGAAGATGCATGAATGGTCCCCAAACCTAGGAAAAACCCACAGTTTTCAGTCCATTGCTTCAAAGTTGCTGGGGAATGATATGAAGAGGGAGCTCAGCCTCCTGCTATCTCCCCTCTGCAGTTTTTCATGAAAATACACGCTTTCTCTCTCAAAATTTAACTGTTTAACTTTCCCTATTGCATTAAAAATCCCCTCAATTTTGAATTTTTAAAGTTTGAATTCTGTCAATGTTTTAAACATAATTTGCCAAACCCACTGATGGTCTGTAACTGCAGAGGGTACAAACAGCCCAGGATCTCTGAGCCCTCCCAGAAGTGCCACAGCTGGGGGAGGAGAACGGGTCTGGGGATCCTGGGCATTCCAACAGGAACTGTCTGGTGCTGGGAGCAGGGTCTCTACTCCCTGGCTGCAGACAGACCCCCTGGGTGGCACTGATTCCTCAGGATTTCAGCCTTTATATTTTTCAAATCCTGTACTGTATTAGTGCACAGCTCTAAACTCCATATAAAGTGTAGTTAACTGTCTTCACATTTAGGTCAGACAGAACAATTCCTCCAGGCCTGAGATCCAAAGACCCCAAAAAAGTATAAACAAAAGTGAATTGTGGAGGAGCAAACTGGGGGTATCAGACTTCATTACCTTAAGCTGTAATCGGAGAATTAACCCCTGATATGTAAATGGACCAAACTTAGACCTGCCTGAAAAACTCATGACCACCATCCATCATGGGTGTAGCCCCTTGGGGAGTTCTGGTCTGCCCTTAAAGAACCTGAAGGCCCTCCATTGTTGTATTTCACTAGTTTGGTTTATATTTTGCACTGAAATGGTTTCTCCCATGGTCTGTTATATGGTTTAACCCTTTCCCTCTCCCCTTTTCCCCCTGGCTGGACCTGACTGGCTGTGATCCGGGGTTCCTCCACCCCTCACCCTAAGTTTGAAATTCCCCAAGTTTCCCTTGCTCGTTCTCTCTTTCCCTGGACCCCTTCAGGAATAAAGCTTGGACTATCCAGGAAGAAGAGCCTCTTTTGGTCTTTTATCTCATTCCTGCAGGATTCTAAGCCTCCTCCTGGTACTGAGCTGGCCTAGAAGCCAGAGAGGGGGCACAGGGAATCACTGCAGTTGGCGCCCAACGTGGGGCTTTCACCAAAGTTAGAGAGCCTCACGTGTGGCTGGAGTCCCATTTAATAAATATATCTGCTTTTATTCTTTAACTTTGGCTGGCCTCTGTTTGTAGGTAAGCCCCAAAAGGGCATCAGCAGCATTCTTTGCCCAACACGTGGCAGCGCTGCCAGGCCTGCCCAGGGCATCCATGCCACACTGGCTGGGGATGAGTTAGTGCCCTCAGCACTGAGAACATCCTAGAAAGGCAGAGTGTGGACTCTGGGAAGTCATTTTGACACTTGGCTGCCCCCATATATACTGGTTAATAAATGCCCCCTTGGTAGGAGGAGATGGTATTTCATTGCAAAAGTAAAAAATAATAACGAGGGAAAGTGCTATCTCAGCTTGCTGCATAAACAGCTCAAATAAGCAATATGCAGGCGTATCATTTGGAACCCAGATTAATAATTTCTGTTCTGAGTGGTGGTAGCTGGCCTGATTTATTGTGGTGATGGTGTTACGGCCTCAGACTTTATTGTCCTTTAAATTATACTGCAGTCTATACAGGAGGCAGACAGGGATCTAAATCAAGTGTTATTGCCTGTAAATTTGGAAACAAATAGTAGTTTTCCCCCCTTTAAATCACTGAGTTTGTGTGTTTTATAAGGTGAACGTTACGACTTTTTATGGGACTGAAGTTTTTGTTTCCCCACCTCTCTCTCCCAGAGCACAGAGCCCATCCCCAGCCCTGCCACTGCCTCATCTCCAGTTCCCTGCACTGAGCTCTGCACCTTTGGGATTTCTGCTCAAGGAGGTGCTTTTCCCCCAGCTCAAAGCCACTCTGGGGTGGCCAGTCAGGTGCTCACCGTGGTTCTCCTCCTGAGAGTGGTGGGGAACCAACCTCAGCACCCGTGTCCATTGACATTAACACTGATTTTGCATAAAGCAAACCCACGGTGGGTGCCTGCTGGTAGGATGGGCTCCAGGTGCCTGGGGATGGAGCAGCCCAGGGAGGAGGTACCTGGGAAGAGGGTGGGTGAAGCTGTGCCTCCCCCCAAGCTGTCAGACCACAATTCACTCTCAGGAACTGCTGGCTGCTTGTGGGTTTGCCACTTCACACCTGGATGTCACATTAGGCTATTTCTGCTGTGCCTTTTGGTGCTGCTCAGTGTGTTCACAGTGTCCTTGTCTGTTTGCTCCCTGGGAGAATGGAGAACAGGGGAAAGGCAGGGACCACCCATGGCAGAGCCACCACAGGGACGGGGACAGAGAGAGGCTCTGACAGCAGAAGGACCCTGTCACAGAGGGGCTCTACAAGCCCAGGCAAAAGGCAGTCGTGGCTGTGAACAGCTCCTGGGGCTGTAAATAGCTGAGAGGAAGAAAGGAGGGACAGGGGAGGAGAGGGAGGGTGGGAGCCTTGTGATGCAGATGGAGGGAAGAGTGGCTGGAGTGTGGTTACCAAGGGACAGCATATGGCACATTGCAAACCCCTCCTTCTTCAGCCTTCCCAAAGCACAGCATTCCAGCTCAGCTCAGCACAGAGGGAACTGGGCAGATCCCTCCTCACTCAGCCAGGGACTGAGGGCTCTCTGCTCTGTCCTGCATGGCAGGAGCCTGGACAGTTACAGGGAAAAGACAGGGCAGGGACACTTGGAGTCCCCAGCCTGTGGTTAGAGCCATGGGCAGAGGATTCCGAGCATTTTCACACATCAGTTATGGCTGTGATGCTGCTTGCAGAGCTGGTGATGATGTATTGGCCTGCCCTTCTCTCAGGCAAGAAGAAAAATGGGGTAGGCAAAATGTTTCTGTATCTGTAGGCTTGGAACAAATCACTTTTATGTTACCAGAGCAGCTGTAACCATTAGGGAATCCTGGTGGCCTGAAAGAGCTGCTAAAGAAAACCTTCCTGAGCTGCTGTGACACTCAGTGGAGATGCTGGGTGTGACCATGGGCCAGCTGGGGCACTGGGGACCCTGTGGCCATCCTGTGAGGTCACTGCCAGGCACTGGCACTGCTGGGACAGGAAACAAGGGGAGAATCCTCCCTTTCCCAGTGCACTGGTTCTGTTAACAAACAGATTTGTAATAATGCCTCTCCTGTTCAGCACAGCACAAGCCAAAGCCTTGCATGTAAATAAACATGAGAAAAGACTTTCCTGTCACATCTGCATATTTTAGTTGTGCAAAGGTCTGAGTTACACATGAATGAAATGGCCTTAAACTGCAAAATCCTGCTAAGTGATCCTTCCTGATCTCTTCAGTGCTCAGTGCCCTCATGGAAGAGAAACAGCTGTACCTTAGCATGTAAAGTTCCTGAGACTTCTCCTGGTATTCATTGCTCCTGCCATACTTTCAGACAATTCAGCAGCTTCTTACCCATGCTGTGCTTCAGCAGAGAAGCAGCTCCAGAGAGCTGAGCAGCCCCCGTGAGCTGAGCCACATGCAGAGGCAGCACAGGCAGTTGGCCCCACTAGTCTGTGTTCTGAAGTAGAGATCTGTACTCAAGAGCTGCAAAAAAGGTGTAAGATTCCACCTTTCCAAGCTGTCAGTGCCCTACCCTGTCCTTACACAGGTAAAAACAATGCTAAGAGGCCCCAGCTTGGATGAGGCAGCCTGTGCCTCACCTCCCCTCATCTGCCTCTTTGTTCAGGCTCTCAGAACGATGACACAGACACTATCAAGGCTGAACTTGAAATGACAGCCAAGTTTGGAGCTCCTGCCTTTTGAGTGGGCTCATAAATTCAGCATCTCATGATTTACTTTTTTCCTTTTGAGAGCTATAAAAAGCAGCGTGCGCCGTGCCCCAGCGGGGCACTGGCACCAGAATGGTGCCATTGTGAGAGCAATGTCCCCTGGCTCCTATTTTTAAACAACCTCCTGGAGTCCCTCTGCCCACGTTCTGGTGAAAGCACTCCACAGCTTAACAGGTTTGACATTTTCATTTCTGTTTTCCTTGAAATCCTTAACATCATCTGATTGAGCATTACAGCTTGTTTGCATCCTGTTGCCTGTGAGTATCTATCACAAGCCCTGGCGCTGGAAGCACGAGGCGTGAGGCTGTGACAGAGATGTCCTGATGAAGTGAATGATGGCAGAAGAGCTGCTGCACCCCCCTCTCCGAGCTGTGCTCTCCTCACAGACCATTCTGTGGATCATTTGCTCTCTGCCTAATGGCTCCTGGCAGGTAGCACAAGAGCCTGTTTTTATTTCATGAGCGCTCCGAGGCTGCTGCCAGGGCTCCTGGGCTCTGTTCTGCCAGGAACACAACTTTGCACTTTTCTTCCATCAGCTGCTGCTGCAAGGGCATTACAGACCCTGTGCTGCTCTGTGCTACCCCTCAGCATCTCCTTGGTGGGTACAGGGGAAGGGAAGCTCAGCCGAGTCATGGCTGAGATGGAGTCTGTGCCAGGCAGCCACGCTGCTGGGAGCTCCCAACCAAAGAGCTGCTGCTCTGTTATTAATACCCCTCACATCTACATATTCAGACATTAGCAACCTGCTCCTCACAGCTCTGCTCAGGTCTTGTCCCACAGCTCTGAAACATCCTGTTCCACAAGAGTCTGCAGGTGTCACAGATCCAGATGTGGGCGAGGGAAGCTCGGCTGCCTTGTGCTACTGGACACCCAGCACTGCTCCTGCCCACAGGGACTGCCAGGATGGGGCCAAAACAGTACCCAGGTGCCCTCAGAGCTGCACCTTGTCTCCCCCATAAATCCTATTCTGCTCCCCCCCTGCCCTCAGCTTCAGCAAATCCATCCCAGACAAAGCCAGGGCTGCAGAGTCCCTGGCAAGCAAGGAGCTTTTCCAAGCCCCATTATGTGTTCAAAGGCACTGGACATCAGAAGGGCTGTGTGCCCCTTTCATTGCATAGCAACTAATCCTGACAAAATTATGATGATGATTGCCCAATTTCAGAGCTGTGGGTGCTTCCCCTGGAACAGGAGCACAGCAGAGGAGCAAACAGACCAGGCTGTGCCACCAGGGACAGGTCAGTGCTCCCTTCATGGGATGTCTGGTCTGTGTGCCAACACATCTGAGGGATCCATTCACCTTTGATCTATATTTTAACTTCTCATCTTGTGAGCAGAGATTCAGATCTGGGTGTTCTACCAGCCTTTGCCTCAGTGACACACTGTGCCCTCAGTGTAGGGGTTTGTACCTGGGCAGCCCCAGCAGGGATGGCACCTCAATGCCTGCACACCCTTTTTCTTCCATTTCCTTGGGGCTGCAAAGCCTGGCAGGGTTCAAAGGACCCCCAGTGTCACAGCAGCACGCTATCATCTCTGGAAACATGATTATAGCCAGGACTGAAAATTGCACAAAATACCTCCCCAATGATGAAGATTGCAGGGAGGCTGGAAAATTACCTTTTTCATTATGTCTTAAAAACACTGCAATCTCAGCCTGTGTCTGAGATTCCAGGAACTGGTGTGTTGTTCAGAACAGCACTGCCAGAGCTGGCTTGCAGACAGCAAAGCAAATGGAGCCTTCTCTCAGCCAGCTACATCAGGACCCCTGTGACCACTGGTTTTAAATCCCAGTACTCTGAATTCTCCATGGTTGTTGAAAGCTTTCTGCAGCTCCCACTAAACGGCAGGAAATGCTGGAGGAGGTTTAAAAGAGGAGAAATTGGAGCCCAACAGATGCTTTTGCAGGCTCTCAGAGGTGCTGCACTGCCCTGGGGCTGGAGAGCACCCAGGAGAAAGAACTTCACTGGAGAAAGCACAGGGAACAGTCTCACAGCTGGTGGCTCCTTGCTGGGTCTGTGTCCCCTCCGGGGTGCAGAGCATTGGGAAATGCAGACTGGTGGGATTGTGCAGCAGTTCCTGCAGCAGTGCAGATGAAAGGACTCACAATTCCCTCAGCAAAAACCATCTTGTGCCAAGTGGCAGGAGGACAAACACTGAGGTGGGAGCTCTGTGCTGCCAGCCCGTGGGTTTCATGCACTGTCCCTGCTCACCTGAGTCAGGATGTGGCAGCAGCTCTGCCTCCTCCCCATCCACAGGCTGGTGCCTTAGGATTTCAGCTTTTATATTTTTCATATATTTATATTTTATATTTCATATTTTTACAATTTTATTTTATTTATATTTGTATGTTTCATATATTTGTAAGCCTGCAA
>JAOTQP010000929.1:3549827-3590149 GCA_026413545.1 Cichladusa arquata
AGATTAACCCCCAATATGCAAATGGACCAAACTTATAAAAGTGTGAAAACCCGTGACCCATTGTCCATTTTGGGTGTGTCTCTCAATATGGAGAGAAATTTTCTTCAGCAAATCAGAGAGGAAAAGAGCTTTGGCTTGGAGCCCACCCTGCCTCGTGGCTGAATAGGACCCAGCAATGCAATTAAAAGGCAGAAACACACCACAAAAAGCATTGTCGAGGAAAAGGAAAAGTAAAGAATTGGTAACAGTAAAGATAAATGAGAAGTAAAAAATTAGTAGGAAAATCTAAAGGCATCCAGATAGACTATGCATGGTTAGCAAGGCAGAGGAGAATAGGTGAAACCCTATGGAACTCTATTGAGCTGATAGGACATTATTAGAGGAATATGAAGTAATTGTTGTTACCAGTGCAGAGGGAACCAGAAGAATATTCAGATTTCCTGGTCTTTGCTTGGAAAGAAAAGTGCCATTGAGGGAAGCTGAAGTGCATCTCTCCCCATGGGTGTTGGAGAGAGAGCCCAGGCTGTGGTTTTAAGGAGACTAAAAACCCAAGAGCTGCCCCGAGGTCGGGGTGATGGCCAGGAGCAGCTCTGGGTGCAAGGGCTGATTCCAACAAAATGTGTAAAAACTCAAGGAGCTGGGAGAGAGCAGCCTGAAGGAGGGGAGAGCAGGATGAACCCGTTAATGTAGGCTTGGCACAGCTGACAGCAAAGGCAATTAGTGAAGCATTTAGCAGTGGTGTAATGCTGCTGCACACATTTCCATGGAAAACAGTTGTCAAATAAATCTGACTTCGCTCCCTGATGAGGTTTGGGATTCAGGTAGTACAGTGTCTCTTATCCAGTGCTGGAGTTCAGTGTTAGAATGAGCCTGGCACTGGTGAGTGGCATAAATCAGTGTGAGAAGCTGTTTGGGAGGATGGTGAACATCACAGAAACTGGGGAGGTGCAGCCTAGGGGTCTGAAGGGGCAGATTTTGCTTTTCTAATTTTAGGGGAAAAAAGAAAATAAAATCATTGTACCACTAACTCCAAACCCTCTTTAGAAATGACATCACCTTGGAGCAGTCCAGCAGAGCTCACACAATTCTGGGAGCAAGGGGGGATGTCTCTGGGTTTTAGAGTGGGAAGGAAGTGCCAGCACCAACCATGGCTTTGGACATCAAAACAATAAATTGTGTTCTGGCAGAAAAGGCACCCAAGGGCTGTTTTCCTCCACTTTATGTAGTTTAATCATTCTTCCCCCCACCCCAGCCATTCCCATCACTGGGAAGTAACACATCCCAGCCCTCCCTGCACCAAGAACTCCAAACAATGCACAGTCTTTAGTGGACTGTGAACAAAACAGGAGCAGTACATTTGTGAGGCACTTACTGGTGCTGCTATAAAAAGCATTTCCCATGAAGTGTGCTAGTGTGGCACAGCTGCTCGGGTCACCACTGGTGCTCCAGACACACTTCCTCTGCCTGAATCAATTTTTTGTGTCATTTTTAGCATGCAGTGAATCTTATTTCTTGCAACAGTATAACAGTAGGGCACTAAATAATCGCATTAGGGGAGGTGAGAACAGATGCATCTTGTTTTTGAAAACGTTATTTCCAGTTGAATCAGCCCAGTGAATTCATGCTCAGATGTTCTGTGCTGTAGGGGCACTTAATAATACAAGTTCCTTTCACTTGCTTTTCCAGGGCACAAATCTAATACACGACTCTCAAAGTCTGGTCACTATTGAATTTACACTGTTTTTTGTCCTGGCTATCAAAAGCAACAAAGTGGCCCAACTTGAGCAATTCGAGTTCCTCTCTCAGCCAGACACAGCCGTGCACATCTGCACAAAATTTAGGTTTCACTTTGGTTTATAGAAGCCAAACTCTTTCAGACCAAAGGTGATGTTGGAGTCAGTGAGTTGGGGATCTCTGAATTTTTCAGAGAGAAATCAGAGTGCAGGGGTTGAATTAAAGCCTTTGAATGGATTGAAGTATATTAAGCCACTCACACATAAGGTAGAGGTGTAAGGTTAAGTTTTAGGATAAGTAAGTAAGTAAGTCAGTAAGTTTTAGTATGAACTCTAATGCTTTTAGTAAGTAAAAAGTTTAGATACCAAAGTAAAAGTGCGAGTTCTAGTAAAAGTTGAAAAACGTATTAATGTTTTTAGTAGAGGCTCCAGGACCATGGTTGTAGACAGTACTTAGACATAATAGAGCTGTAGTAAAAATATTGCTTACATTTTTCAGATCAAACAAAATAAGTCATATCCATAGTCTATACGTAACTTAGTGTGTTAAGAAACTAGAATTCTAAGAAGTGAAAAAGTAGTGGTCCAAGTTTGTGTCTTAACTTGTTAAAAAGATCCTATATAAGAGTATGTATTGAAGAGAGTTGGTGCTTTTGCCATTTGCTTTTTGCCATGGCTTTTTCTGTTCTTCTGCCGTTGCTTTTTTGCTTTTGTTCACCGTCATCTCCCGAGAAGAAGACAGGAGCTGCCACAGCAACATTGGCCCCACCAGGACCTCCAGAAACAGCTTCTGCTTCTATTTGGGGCTCTAAACCAAAACTTAGCATGGGCTTTGATGTCTGTGACTGTGCCTTTTGAGACTGACGTGCTTCTGCAATAAATAACCTTTTAGCAGCTATTAGCTGCTTTGCTCGTTTTAAAAGATGACCTGACAAAGTTGGTGCCTAGAGCACCAGAGGTTGTAACCTCACATTTGGTGCCTCGTGTCTGCTACCTCACTCATAACCTCACAGGCAATCACCCAGGAGATGGTGGCTGCCAAGGGATGAGGGTCCTGGCTGGAGGCAGGAATGGTCAGTGCTGGCTCCGGGCTGGGCAGCACCGAGCAGGACCTGGCGCTGCTCACCAGGCTGCTGCTGCCTGGGACCAGGCTCAGTCCCTGCAGGGCAAAGTGGTTTTTCCTTCTGTCAGAATGAAGTAAACACCACCCCCCTGGCTGAAGTGGAAAGGCTCAGACTAACGTGCACAAAAAGCCTTTTTTAGCTGAGTTTCTGAAGACGCGGCATTTGAAGTCGGCGTCTCCGATGAGTCCCGTGGCAGCTGAGCACCTGTGATTACGTGCTTTCATTAGGTTTTTGTGTTAATTGAAAATGGTTTTGAAAGGCAGGGAGTGTTGTTGTGCCACAGCCTCAGTGACCTCAGCAAGGTCTGAAAAAAGGAGCTCTTTGCTTTGAAGCACCCAGGGAAGAGAAGTCTGGCGCAAAGATGCTCAGAAAATTTGTTCTATTATTATTTTAGGAGCAGAACAAACAGATTTGGCACCAGTAACAGAGAGTCTGGCCTAGGTCAGTGTTTCTTTTTCCATTCCCACAGGATCCTGCACAGGCATCTCCCAGCACTGCCAAATGCTGAGGGGCTCCAGGTACCCAGAGAGGCACCGCAGTGCCTCAGTTCAGGACAAGTTCTGACTGGAGCTGAAAAGGCTTTAGAAAGATTTCCTCCTTCATTTTCCCTGGCTGGAGAGCTGCAGTGAGTCAAGCTTGCTGAGAGTGATTCAAGCCTAGGTTTTACCCTTTCAAACACCTGCATTTCTTACTTACTTAGCAGGATGCATCCAAAAAGAACTCAGCGAAGACACGGCGTTTCATGCAGAAATCAAGTAAAAGCTATCATACAATTTTGCTCTGATGGGAGGCAAATACAGAGTAATTTGAGCTGAATTTTCCTTTAAGTTTCTTCAGAAATGAAACCTGAAATGGCAAGGAGCATGAGGGAAATTGCTCCTCCGTATCCCTGGGAGCTGAAATTGCTGAGCACTGCAGAGCTTCACCAAATCCCCTTATTCAGGACACACTCTTGCAGCATTGGTAGACAGGACAGAGATTTGAGAATGTCACAAGCAGCACCATGAGCAGACAGGGGCTCTTTTCAATCCACCATGTGCATAACAACACTGGTAGGCACAACATTTTTAAATATTCTCAATGTAAAACTCTTCTTTTTTTTTAAATTAATCTGCTTGCCATGTATATGCCGTGCAGACAGATAAGGGATAATGTGTCCAGCACAAGGTAATTCTTCATCATGTGAACTCCTATATCTACAGACAACCTGCAGCTGAGCAAATTAAGTCTATGCAGGGCCCAGAAATACCTATTTGGTCATTCAGCAGAGCAGAGAACATGCAACTTCTGAGGAGTTCAGCCTTCTGTGTGTCATGAGACCACGGTCAGGGGTCAGTGGCCATTCCTGCAGCACATTTGCACACTGTCTAGCACAAAACCGACTCTGAGTCAGCACAGAGAAGTTTCTCCTCCCTTAAGATGAGCATGGGAAGGCTGTGGTAGAAACCAACGTGCTTTCTCCAGGTCAAGGCTGGGGTGGGATCTGTGTCTCTCATAGGGTTGGGAAGCAAAACTCACCTGGCCTTTGGTCACTGCTGACTGCACTGTGCTGGGGCACAAGGTCAGTCAAACACACCTCACACACTATGCATCTGCTGGGCATTTTAAAGAAAGCACTTTAAAAATTAAGGCATGAAAGTGCCTGCAAATCTAAGATAACACTCACCACGTACGTGTCAGTGGAGTCTGAGAACAGGCTCAACAAATAATGCAGCATCTGTTTGCAAAAAGCAGACAAAGGGAATAATCAGGCCTGTGCTTATTTTTATATCATAATTCACTGCTGGAGTGTGAGTGTCTGTGGCTGGACTCCTGATAAGCAGCAGACAGGCAGGATGTGGTGACCAGCTGGTGCTGCTGGCACGGCTGCCTGCACTGCAGCAGGATGGAGCAGGACAGGAGGGGAAACCACAGCAGCTCTGTGGGAGAGAAGAGCAGGCACTGAGTCACAGCCCTGGAGCACAGCTGGGGTCACTGTGACACTCCATGGGTGGTGCTGGACCCTACACTGCTGGACCACAGGATGCCATGGCCATTTTTTGCCTTTTCTTCTATATTATATTTATATTAAATATAAATATATTATATTTATTATATTTTCTTTGATGAATTCTCAGTGCCCCTAACATGCATACTTGTAATTTCTTAAGTCTAATAACCCAACATAATCCTAATATTCTGTTAGGCCAGAAGACCAAACATCCTAAAGGCCTTGCAGTTGGAGGCTGGAAAGCCCCACACTAACTTGAAAAAAATCAAGGTTCCCTCTAAAATACATTCCATAAACTAGGATTAGGCCCATCGAGGGAGGAATACTTCAAAACAGGAGGATATCACACTATTCATTCAAGCCTCTCATTGGGGCATCTTTGTTAGAGATGCTGATTTGCAAGGTCCATAAAATTCTATACACGATCTATCACGTGTGTGCATTTCAGCTCATTCCACCTTGGTGAATGCTTGCACCATAAAGATCCTTATTTAACACCAAGATAAAAACCCTTTATCCCTTAACCATGCCTGCCTCTTGAATTTAAGACCAAGGAAAAGGCACCACCCAGCCTGCTGTTCCCCTCACTGGGGCTGCTGTGCCAAGGCTCACGGCCCCTCCACACTGAGGGCACACAGGAAACCAAAGAGACAGAAACCCAAAGCACTGCCAGAGAGAAGAAAAACGACCCAAATGTAAGTGACAAGTGTTGTTTGAATAGGAAACAGTGTCTCACTGAACTCTGCACATAAAATGAGTGGAGAGAGTGGGAAATGTCTGAAGCAATTTGCAGGAGTTTATTGAATCCCCACAGGGAGCTCCAGATGGTTTGTGCGGCCAGTGTGGCTTTTGTTGCTCATGCAAAAGCTGCCCTGAGTTTTCAGGAGTGTTTGTGGTGGCAGCAGTGTTTGCTTTCCCCTCTCCCTCCCTGCACAGACAGGGGGATTCTCTTCCCACTGAAGCCCCACGGGGTCCCTCTGTCCCCCCCACTGTCACCACCAGCACTGGACAAGGGGGACGTGCTGTCCCTGTGCAGAACACTGCTGTTCCTCCCCCTTTCCCCTGCTCTTTGGGAGTCCTCAGACCTGCACTTCTGTTTTTTATGATGCTTAAAATGTTTTTGTGGGCTCTGTAATGGGACAATCTGTTGTCATCAGGCTGTTCCAGCAGGTTTGTAGGCATGATAATGCTCTGGCACAGCATTTCCCCAGGGGGATGAGATCCACAGGGCTGCTCCTGACTCCTGCTGCAGCTTCCTGTGACAGCACAACCTCAGGTACAAACCTCCACCCTGTCCCCCAGCTGAATCTCTCACCAGTTTAAAGGCATCAGGTTTAAACCTACAAGATTCCCACTCAGTTCTGTCGTGTACAGTAGAACCATCCCCTGCAAACCCTTCCCTGGGCTCCATTTCCATGTTCTCTTCACCTCAGGTTGGAGCACCAGAGCCAGATATTCAGCTGGTGGAGAGCAAATGACTTTCAAGACTGGGGGAGGCAGCAGCTCTGAGGCAGCCTGTGACCTTGCAAACCACCTCCAAGGCAGAGAGAAGTCCTGGATCAATTATATATCCAAGTATTCTTTCCTTCAGTTTCTCATCAGCCCCCACCATATGCTGTGCTCTCACTGCATTCTACCTACAGTAGGAAGAAAAGTATTTGAGGTTTGGGTTTTTTTCAGTCGTGCATTTTTAATTGGGCTATAAATTCCACTTTGTTGTGTTCTAGAATGTTATTTTTATTTTCCAATAGAACTGTCTCTTCTTTGATGAGGGCAGAGATTTATTACCCAATTTCCAGCTTTATGTCTCCCTTTTGGTCTGTTCTTTTCGATGTTTCCTAGTTATACAAACAATCCCTTTTCACCACCTTTTTATAGTTGAATTATCTCAAGTCCTTGTTTCTGCACTACTCATTAATACCCACTTCTTTTACTCAGTCTCCTCAGGATTCATCCTGGATCCATCCACAGTGCTACATTTCCATTTGATATCTTCTTGAGGATGTCTCCAAGCTTTCCATAATTACACAAGATACTGTCATTGAGCAGTGTGATGTTACAGTGATTTTATGGCTCTGTATATGCTCTGTCCCCCTGCCCAAACCCTGCACAGAATTACTGAAAGGCCATTGCATGTGTTTATTTCTACACATCCGTGGAGAATGTCACATCACACCCTTCACTCCAGCCTCTGGTTGGTGGGTGAAGCCACAGCCTCTTGCCCAGGAGCCTGTAAGGAGCCTGCACCAGTGACTGGTGTTTTAACTGAGTTTGTGAAACGGAAGGAAAAGGGAGCCAAAGTTAATTTAAGCACAAATGCGCTGTAACCTGCTAATTAAACCAACTCCCCGGTGCTCTGCCCTAAAATACCTCCTCATTAATAGGCACGAGCAGCAGGGCAGAGGGACACAAGTAGGACACAGCTGTGCCTTGGCAGAGGTGTCTCCTGGCTGGGACACTCCCAGCCCAGCACGGGGGGAGCACGGAGACCTTGGGTACCTGCCCTGCACACCTGAACTGCCTGGGCACCGTGGGAGCTGTTGGATGCTGCTGGGAACCAGGGGAAAGGCAGCCTTGAAGCCTTGAGTTCCTCAGGCTGCACAAAGACAAGAAATTACAACAGTGATTATGCACCTGCAGGGTGTGAGAGCCGTGTGAGTGTCTCGTGATGTTTTGCACAAAGCATGTTTTCAAAGAGGTGTTGCTTTCTTGGACCAATGAGTGTTTTCTATTTTGTTCTGCATGTACTGCCCTATATATAAGTCCAGTATTTCTTTAAATAAAGCTCTCTCTCTTTTTGCTTCTCCATTACACGAGAAGCTGTGTTACATTGTCCTTTTCCCTGCTCTCCTATAGCCTAAAATGCAGCAGTGGGCACGGCTCTGCTGCTCCCCATGGCCACAGCAAAACCCAGCCAGCAGCAAAGCCCAGCAGATGTTGGGTGCTGGCCACACTGCGGCCAAAACACAGCCCAGGGCTGGGCTGGTGGGGTGAGGTGACTCCAAGGGGCAATTCAGGTTTTAATTCCAACCCCTGCATTGGCTACAGGGCTCAGTTTTTGACCTTTCTGCACGGGATTGCTGTGTTTATCTAAGCAAAGCCTTTTTTGCTTCTAAACTAAAGAACCAACCCACATCCCTCACTATTATTTCAGTCTATTTATACAAAGTGTAGCTCTGTGCAGACTTGAAAGGTCACAGGAAAACCCAGGGAGTGAGTTGGCACCATCAGTTCTAATACTGCTTTGACATTGGGAAGATTCCTTGCACTAAGCCAGGAAAAGGCACAGTTATTACTGTCTGATTCCACTTTAAAAATGAAAATTTGCAGAAAGATTCAGAAGAGAGAAAAGTCTCCCACCTTCCTCTGGAAAAGTGTTTCCAGTGGGGGCGGGTGAGGAGCAAGAGGAGGAGAAAAGTTCAGAAAGGCATTTGTGTTTATCCCTTTAGCTCCACAGACAAGCCCCATGTTCCTCTGTGACCTTTCACTTGCACTCGTCCTGCAGAGCCAGACCTTTGTGTATCTTTGTTTCAGCATTTCAAAGCAGGGATTATTTGAAGAACACCCAAGGAAAAAAATAAGTTTCTAATATTCATGCAATATACCCTGTAAGAATATGTTTCAAAATGTACTTGAGTAAGATGAACAATCCCTGCCTGGATGAGTTCTGGGAGCGAAAGCTAAAAACAAAATTATTAACAGGAAAATCTGTGAAGGACAAAGCAACACCTGAGCACACTGATGAGCGTGGCCCTTCCTGCACTCACAGCTGTGACTGCCACCCCTCTGAGCAGAGCCACCAGCCCATGGGACATGGCTTGGCTTCCCCAGCAGAGCCATGAGTGTCACAGGAGAGCCACAGCATCCCCAGCAGCCAAAGCCAAGTGTGTGACACAGGAGCTGTGGCCCCCAAACCCCTGTGGTGTCAGGATGAGCTGGGAGTGCTGCCCCCCATTCCAAGGGAATGAGGGTGGGGTCAGCTCTGACCAACTCCAATATTCACCCTTCCTAGTGGATTCTATTGACCAGCTGCAGGTGCCAAAGAGACTCACCTGGCTGCCCCTGGGATTTGTGTCTGGATTACTCTACTGGAGGAAATAAAGAGTGGTGGGTTTCCTCAGGTGAGGGGAGAAGGGAAAGACAAAACTCAGTCTGAAACCCATTCAGTTGTTTTAGCAGCACATGGATGAATGGAGCTCAGAGCAGCTCTTGTGAGCAAAGGAAGCCCAGTCAGAATAAACAGTTCCACATGCTAGTCCAGCCAGGGTTTCTGTCTCCATCTCCAAGGGGACTGCAGGATCATTGCTGTGTTCAGGCTCAGCTAAACAAAGCTGGAGGAACAGAGGTTGAAGCTGTGGGGTTTTTGGTTTCATCAAGCCTGACATCTCTGAGATAACACATAATTTTCATCTCCATTTGAAGCATTAATAAAAATTTGCTAGTTCAGCATGAACGCTTTGGGAAGAAGCTCCCAAATACACAAAACTGAACAAAGAGCTTGAATGCACTGAAATTAACTCCTGTTTATTGGGGAGAAGCATTTTATTACTGCAAGATGGGAAAGGATCACACCTGGAGCTCCAGCCAGCACTGGCTCTCTCACACTGATGCCTTATGTTTTAGTTTTCATATTTTTAGATTCTGTATTGCCTTACTGTGTAACTCTGAACTTTGTATAAAGTGTTAGCAAGTTCTCTTCACAGTTTAGTCAGACCAAACAATCCTTTTCCAGCCTGAGAACCAAGGACACCACTGCAGCTTCAGGCCCAGAAAGCATAATGGGCATGATGGATGGGACAGCATAACCTGGAGCTGTAATTGGACAATTAACCCCAACATGGAAAGGGACCAAAACTTATAAAACTGTGAAAATTCATGACCAGTTGTCCATCTTGCATCTATCATGGGTGGAGCCACAGTCAGGCTCTCCTATTGCCCAAGATGTATCCTTTAAAGGCCTTTTAATAAATCCCCACTTTATTCCTTTAGCATTGCCTCTGTTCCAGGTCAGCCTCTCACAGGCATCAATACCTGCCAGGAGGGAGAGGATCCACATTGAGCCAGGGTACCCAAGATCACTGCTGATCTTGGGCTGAGAATCATCCAGCTGGGCCTTAATCCTATTGCCTGCAGGCTCCAAAAGTCATATCCCTTCTCCCTTTGCCTTCTAGCTGGTGTCTGGCTTTTCTTTTTGCTGAAGAAAGGAAAAAAAAAAAGCTGGAGGATTCTCTTCCTACTACAAAGGCGAGTGAAGCACAGAGCAAGTTGGGTTATCCCAACTCATTGTCTGTGAGATGTGACCTAGGTCAGGCCTTGAAGTGTTTCCATAAACAGTGTTTAAGAAGTGAAATAATTCACACAGCACTTCTTGCAAGTGTTTGCCTGAGAGGGACCTGAGCAAAGGCTGGAGATCCACAGTGCTCCCTGCTCTGGGTTAGGCAAGGTCACCTCCATGTGTGGGGCACCCCTGAGCTGCTGCTCACCTGCTCCAAAGGCAAGGGCAGCAGGGAGGGCTGCAAGGACAGACCCCATCTCACTCATGGTTTATTTTCAGGTCTTTTCTTCAATGCTGCTACATTTCAGCAGCAAGGCCCACCACAGGAGCAGGGATACCACCCCTGATTCCCAGTGCTGCCTCATATATCCTTATTATTACTGATGCCTTTTTGGGCTTACCTGAAAACAGAGGCCAGACAGAATTAAGAGAATAAATGCAGGTATATTTAATGAAGGGCCTTCAGGTACATTGAGGGCAGATGAAGCCCTCTCCAAGGGCTACACCCAAAATGGACCATGGTCATGAGTTTTTCAGACAAATGTAAGTTTGATCCACTTACATATCTATGGTTAATCCTCCAATTACAGGTCATTAAGTAATTTACCCCAGTTTGCTCCCCCCCAACTCACTTTTGTTTGTACTTTTCTGACCTGAGACTGTAGGGTGTCCTTGGATCTCAGGCCTAGAAGAATTGTTTTGTCTGACCAAAATGTGAAGACAGTAACTAACACTCTATATGGAGTTTAGAGTTATACCCTAATGCAGTAAAATGCAGGATTTGAAAAATATAAAAGCTGTATTTTTATATAAAAATATAAAAGCTAAAATCTTAAGGCATCATTACAGCCCCAGGATGCTACTGGTGGATTTTAGCTAAGGGAATCCCACAAAGGGGGGGAACTGCACACACTCACCCTGGCAGATCAACAGCAGCTGTAGGAGGGCACAGATCAGGGCAAGAGGATGCAATTTGAAAGCCCTGTGCCCCCTGCCCAGCCCCCTTGCTGGGATTTTGCTGGGACTCACGTGTTTGCAGCAGCTTAATTCTGGATATTGCAGAGGACAAGTGGCAGTGACCCGACACTTCATCTAATCAGATTCACGTGCTGCTGCCCAGCACAGTTCCACTTACTGCTGGGCCAGAAGATGCTAGAAGCATCTTTTGCAAATAGCCTTTAAATATATTACACGCCTCAAGAAGAAAGTGCTGCATGAACCAGTGGCTTGGCACTGCAGCAGGGGGTGTCTGCAGCATCCTCTCCACATTTGCTTTCACATGGACAGCTCCACTTACTAATCTTGGTTTTTGTCACTTAACTCTGAAACTGGAGATATTACTCAAGTTCTGCAGCAGTTACCTGTAAATGAGAGGAAATTCAGGGATGCTGTCCCTGATTCCAACCCATGGTCCAGGCAGGGGGCAGTGACCCCCATGGGGACGTTCCCTGGCTGCTCATCCCACACACAGGATGAAGAGGAGGAGGAATTGTTTTGCCCAACTTGATGTGGTTTCCCCCCAGACAATCTGCTTACTGTACAGCCCTTGTGAGAGGAGGATGCCAGCTCATGTTCACTGATTTATAAATAGGGTGGGAAATAGGAACCCTTCACTCCTCAGTTTTGCTGTCAGAAATCTCTCCCTTCAATATGCTTTTTAATTAAAGTCAAATTCAGCTCAACTGCACGCTCAGCTCCTTTTGAAGCTCCCACTCAGCAGTATCCCTTTTTTTCAAGCTTCTTCAAACCATTTTCCCATTGAATTCATGCTACTCCCAGTTCACAGCTCCCAGCTTAAACCATTACAAAGGAAATACTGACACACCTAAAATGTAAGAAAAAGAAATGGCAGAAAAAAACACTCTTCCAGAAAAAAAAAAAGAAAGTGTTTTATTTCAATCAGTAGATCCATTAACCCTTCCAGAGACCTGCCTGCTCCCTGGAGCAGTTTGCTCATTGGTGCTAACGAGGCATGAGTTATTGCTCATGTTTATTATAGGTAGATGTATCCCATTAATTAGCTCTGCATGAATCAATGGAAGCCACTGAATACATAATCCTTGATAATTCATAACACTGGAGCAGAGGAAACAGCGTTAAGTGAACAGTGATCATGATGATGAACCTCAGAATTCCACAAAACATCAGGGCTCCGGGGTTGGTGTGAGCAGTGACAGGGTCAGGTCAGTGCTGAGCTGCCAGTGGCACAGTGACATCCACTGTCACGAGGGACAAAGGGCTGTGTCAAGCCTAGCACAATGACTAACACTCAGTTTTAACTGCACTTGGATCTCTTAATAAAGCTTTCCTCTTCCACCTCCTCTAGAATTAGAATGTTTTTCTAATTCCCCGTTTTCTGCTCTACCAACTAATAATTTATCCATTTTAATTTGTGATTCATTGTGTTTAGTCATAATAATGAATATTCAGCTTCATTAGCAGATACTTGGTTCAGTTCCTACTGAGACATTCAGCTCTGCCAGTGTGGCAGCTGGATCATTGGCAGAGGATCCCTCTGGCAGTGGGGTCAGTGGCAGTGGATCCCTTTGGCAATGGGGTCACTGGCAGGGGGGTCATTGACAGTGGGATCATTGGCAGTGGATCCCTTTGGCAATGGGGTCACTGGCAGGGGGGTCATTGACTGTGGGATCATTGGCAGTGAGATCTCTGGCAGTGCATCTTTCTGGCAATGGATTCCCCTAGCAGTGGATCCCTGTGGCAGTGGGATCATTGGCAGTGGATCCTTTTGGCAGTGGGGTCAGTGGCAGTGGGATTACTGGCAGCGCATCCCTCTGGCAGTGGATCCCTTTGGCAGTAGGGTCACCAGGAGTGGATCCCTTTGGCAGTGGGATCTCTGGCAGTGAATCCCTCTGGCAGTGGATCCCTTTGGCAGTGGGATCTCTGGCAGTGCATCCCTCTGGCAGTGGGATCTCTGGCCGTGGGTCTTCTTGGCATTGGGATTACTGGCAGCGGATCCCTGGCAGTGGGATCGCTGGCAGTGGATCCCTCTGGCAGTGGGTTCTCTGGCAGTGGGGTCAC
Source organism: Cichladusa arquata (assembly GCA_026413545.1). Taxonomy (NCBI): domain Eukaryota; kingdom Metazoa; phylum Chordata; class Aves; order Passeriformes; family Muscicapidae; genus Cichladusa; species Cichladusa arquata. Next base: position 3,562,989 of record JAOTQP010000929.1, read on the forward strand.
TGGGAGTGGGATCATTGGCAGTGGATCCATTTGGCAGTGGGATCACTGACAGTGGATCTCTTTGGCAGTGGGATCACTGACAGTGGATCCCTGGCAGTGGGATCGCTGACAGTGGATTCCCCTGGCAGTGGGTTCTCTGGCAGTGGATCCCTGGAAGTGGGATCATTGGCAGTGGATCCCTTTAGCAGTGGGATCACTGACAGTGGATCCCTTTGGCAGTGGGATCGCTGGCAGTGGATTCCCCTGGCAGTGGGATCATTGGCAGTGGGATCACTGGCAGTGGATCCCTTTGGCAATGGGATCTCTGGCAGTGGACAGGGACCCCTGGGCAGCGTGGCTGGGGACACCAGGGCACCTAGAACAGGGACAGGGACCCCTGGGCAGCGTGGCTGGGGGCAGCAGGGCACCCAGCACAGGGACAGGGACCCCTGGGCAGCGTGGCTGGGGGCAGCAGGGCACCTAGCATGGGGACAGGGACCCCTGGGCAGTAATGTGCTCGGGCCATGGCACCAGCACAGCCCCACCCCAGCCACTGCTCCATGGGCAGCTGTTCCTCTGTGAAACAGAGATTTTTAAAAGCTGGTTTTGATCATTTAGGGAATGTGGAATTCTTTTGGAGCCCTGCTGCCGGGCAGGTCCAGCACATCCCTTCACATCCCCTGTTCTGTGTGTGGCTGTTTGTAAACCAAGAGTACAGATGACAGGAAAATAATGAAAGCATTTTTCAGAGCAGATCCTTTTGTCATTTCCTTTTTCTTTTTTTCTTTCTTTCATTCCCTGGAATAAAGTGCTGCTTTTAAGCCAGCAAATCTTTCAGCTGTAATTACCCTGGGCATCCAGAATTGAAAATTAAGAAATGGGGGGGAGGGTTAAAACAAAGTGAGGGAAAATAACCATTCATAAAATATATTGAAGATTGTAGGTTTTAAAAATGTCCTCCCCAGGTAGATTTTCCCACCATAGAAGATTTCAGTCAAGGTAGGTTGGGAAGGAATTTGTAAAAAATTGTGAGCTTTTATTCTCACAGGTCCCAGTGTGGGCCCCTGTGCTGGTCCCCACCTCCCATGCCCAGCAAGTGCCACATCTGGGAAAAGTCTAGTTTTTCCCTCTGCTTAACAACATTAAAACATTAAAATAGGAAGAGGAAAAGGCAAAATCGGTCTCTGGATCTCCCAATTACACCTTTGGCTGCCCCAAGCACCAGCAGCAGGGGCAGGTCAATCCCACAGAGCCTCGTGCTCCCTCTGCATCCCACACTTCTGGAGTCCTGTGGAAATCTATTACAGACCTTTGATCTCTTCCTGCAAAAAGGATTTTCTGAGGAGAGGAGATGGGATTAAGCAGAAACAATTTTCCCAGGGCACTGTGTGGGGATTTTTTTCCTTCTCTGCTTTCTTTTAAACAGAAGATGCCAACAGCAAAGATCCTCACAAGGCTTTGGGACTGTCAGCTCCTGAATGGAATCCATCCCATCAGTCAAATCTAGCAGCTATCAGGAGCAAATACTCAGCATGTGGCACAAAAATCTTGTAAAATGGAACTGTTAAATATTTAGGGCAGATGACAAAACAATATGTCATAATATTTGCAGAACTGCATTTGCCATTCAATGCCTCATCTTAGTCAAGGTCCCAATTTTTGGAAGCATCAATGCAAGAGTGAGAAACAAGTTGGCTGTCAGTGTTTGACTACACTGGAAAACAGGATTTAATGCTGGTTTCTTAAGTCTAATATATGCTACATGCCAGGTGGGTATTAACATTTATTAGCTGCATCTCAGCAATGAATATTGGAGAATAATTTAATTAATATGCAATAATTGGCATTTTAATTTAGCTTGGCAGGTCTATGTGTGGCCAATGGGCTCTCCTAGTGCAGAGCTCTAAAAAATTCCTCTTTGCAAAATCCAGTTTACCTGGGTAGACTTTTTTTTCCCAAAATAAATGGGTTTGGTTTCCAACACCCTGTATTCAGTTTTACAGGGAATTTTCACAAATGAACCAGTTGGACCCAGCTGGATAAATGGGAAGAGCAGCCACCTGTTCCCACCTGCTTGGTGGGAGCTCTGCTGGGGAGTGTGTGCAGGGGGACATGGGGCCAGCCCTCAGCTCTCCAGCACACAGGAAAGAGAAATCCAGAGTATGTTATCTCCTTTGTCAGAAGCCTGGTCAGTCCTGGCACGAGGTGGGATTTATGTTTCAGTGTAGCCTCACTCCCTGCTCTGTACCTTGCCCTGATGGACACCCCAGACCCCTCCCCAGGGCAATAAAACACCACAGAAAACACAGAAAATACAGAAAATTCACTTCCAGCTGCGCCACCTCAACCCTGTATTACACATCTGCAACAATTTGAAGCTTTCAAACCCCTTTGTTCCCTCATCTATTTCAGTGTCACCCGTGCTCTCAGCCCCAAGCACTGCCATAAAAGTGACATTTGAGTGTGCCTGATTTATCCAGCCACGGGTGATTCCCGTGCTGAGTTTAGGCTGTTTTGGTGAGGTTTTGGGGAGAAGGGGGCATTGCTCAGAGCAGGAGGGCAGAGATGGGCATGGGGGGGACTGGTGGCACAGTCCAGCCCAGCTGCCCCTCCCTGGCAGTGGGGTGGCAGAGAGTGGAGGCTGGAATTGACACTGTGGGTTAATTCTGGGCAGCTCACACACAAATCTGAACTGGCAAATAATCCCAGATACCTGGTGAGGTGTCCCACAGCGAGAACAAGATAAGCACAAAGCTGCCAAATCTCCCTTGTACAGAGAAATAAGACACTCAGAGCCTGTGGGAGCCTTTCCCAGCCAGTGTCAAGGGCTGTGGTGGGACTGGGTGTCACTGGGAGATCAGCCCCTAGGGGAGTTCTGCAACTCCACAGTCCCTTTGGGAGATTTGCATTTTTTGTGAGCTGAATATTGGGTAAATTAAAAGTTTCGTGGCATTTTCCTCGCCTTTATCTTGATGGTAATCTGTTCCTCTGAGATTACGATGCTGCTTTCTTTTTTTTTTTTTTAATTAATTGAGCCTGCTTAGGAAAAAAAAAAAAAAAAAAGAGCCCATTTTATTTTAATCATGTATTATGCAAATTAGAAATTTAAATATCATTAAGAAATCTGTTGCTAACTTAATTTATTTCTGCTGTAGCACCACTGAAGGCTTTTGATCTCAGATTAGCGCTTTGATCCGCTCCCTTGGTCGGGGTCACGCTCCGCCGCCGCCGTGAACGCTCCTCCTCAGATGTCAAACGTGCAGCACCACAACAGCTTGTTCAAAGCGTGGCAGAGGAAATGCTGCCAATTAGGCCAAACGAGGAGGGTTTGCAATGAGGAGAAGTTTGTTTCTAGGAGGCACAGCCTGCTCTGCTGTGTCCTGGCCCGTGGGGATGAACGGTGCCAGCGTCCAGGGTGCAACAGGTCATCCCTAGGAGCAGTGACAAACCTTCCCAGACCTTCCCTATCTGCTGTTCATTAAAAACACAACCTGCCATGTTCCATTAATTCCCCATTTAGTGTGAGTAAAGTGCTGATACATACATTTTAGCTCCAGTGGTTTTAATCAGTTAATTTAACCAGAAGCATTAATAATGTATTGCTTTGCCACTTGACTGCTCATCTGTTAAGCAGCTTATACATAGAAGAATGTCACCCCCTGTGACATGAAGTGCCTAATTCAGAGCAAATGAAATAGGATTTTGCATATTCAATACCAAAATTAGAAAAGAAGGAGACACCGTCTCCTGGGAATGGATCAACCTGCTGTGATGGGATTTCTGTCCTGGCAGGTGGGAAATCCCTCCTTGTGGGACACACTTGCACTTGGCGTATCTGATTTTCTGCTTGAATTCATTCTCTTGGCATTACTCAGCAAGTACCTGGCTCTGCCTCCTGCTGCACCATGTGGTGGAATCCGAGGCACTGGGAATGTGTCTCTGTCCATCAGCTCCTCCACCAGCCACTGTGGGGTCCCAGGGACACCCCCAGAGTGACCAGGGAGGTGGCAGTGGGACTGTTCCCACTCAGGTTTGGCATGGTGATGCAGGGTCACAGCAGCTGGAATAGAAACATTCCTGGTCATGTTTGAGGGTGTTTGGGGACAGTGAGCTCCTGGACACTTGGGGGATCTTCCACCCCACTGTGCCTGTCTGTCCTCTGAGCTCACAGGGGATTCGAGCTCCATTCAACATCCTAAGGATGCTGGGCAGCAAAAGCAGTCAGGTGTGCTGGGGAATTCAAGAACACCCAAACCCAAGCCCAGAGGGGCTGTGCTCAGCCCCTGCTTGGCTCCATTTCTCTGTAGGGTATTGTGGACACAGGAAAAGCTCCTGGATGGGCAGGTATGTCATGGGCTTCATCAGCCCCATGAAAGTGGGCAAAAGCAGGTGGAAATGCCTCGGACCTGAGAGCCAGGGAAGCTGCCAGGGTGGGAGCAGCTCAGGGACAGGCTGGTGCCTTTTTAATTTATACAAAAGAGACGCACAGTGAGCGCAGGCAGCGTGTGAGCGCGAGTGATCCAGACACACCGGCGCTGAGGTTAATCCTCTCCCCACATTCCAGGCAGATCCTGCTCTGGGTTTTCAGCAATCAGCACCCAGAGTGAGGAGCTCCTGTGGGCAGGGCCAGCTCAGCCCCCAGCCCTGCACAGGGGCTCTGTTGCGTGATGGAGCCTGAAATTGCTTTGGATCCGTGGCTGTGCTGCATCACATTAGGCAGCAGCACGCTGAAGTGACAGGGCCAGTGCATGATCAGCAGCACTTGAAGGGGGTCAGGGACAGGGACTCACATCCTGCTGCTCTGTCAAACCCCAGAACCCACTGACAGACCGCAGGAATTATTTCCAGCTCCTTCCCAGAAGGTTTGTTTCAATCAGTTTGCAAGTTGTGCTGGCTGGGCACATCCAGGATGCTGCCAGCTGAAACACAGGGCTGGATGGGGCTGGGGCAGGGGGATCCACTGCACCTCTCTGGCAGCAAGGGCTCCCCAGGAGTAACAAGGGCTCAGCGAGGGTGGGAACCCCCAGTGCTCCTGGCACTGCTTTCCTCGCTCATCAGTTCATAGGGTGGGTTTGTTTCTGTTTGGGGATCAGCTGGCATCACCACCAGACCTGGGGGCTCTGCTCCATGCCAGGCTGAGCACAGGACCAGCTCCTTGGAGCACACTCGTGGAGAATTTCACAGCAGCAGCTCCTCGGGGGAAGGTGCAAGGAGAGATTTCTTGTGAATAAATCTGTCATTGCTTTCCCTTTTTGTTTTGTTGATATTTATTGCCTTCTGGATTTCCCTGCTCTCTCTGCATCCTTATTATAGCACCTGAGACTGCCACAGTCCCCCAGGATAGGCAGGCTCTGGGAGTTGAAGCCCGTTCTGAGCCACAACCTCATGCTCCAGGGAACTTTATTTCACTTCCCAGCAGTGTTATCTCATTTCTCTATATAATGCTGCTGTATAAACAGCAGCTCTCAGGGGATCTGGGCCATGACAGTGAGATTTTCCCCACTGGACTTGTCAGCCAAGCAGCAGTGTCAGGTTCTCCAAGCCTTTCCAGGGAGGCAGCTCTGTGAGGAAGACTCTCCATTCTCTGCCTCAGGGACCTGTGGAGCAGCATCTGCAGGAAAAGGCATTAAATTCTGTGTACCTGTCCTCATCGGCCCATTTGCTAATACTGTCCCCAAAACAGTGATTTGTCCTCAGAAGAGGGCAAATCCCATGCCTCAGAAGGCAACAGCAAAAGCATTTTATAACCTCAGATTAAAAAAACCACAAGAACCACAGCTCTGGGCAGGGTAGGGCTGTGAGAGGGAACAGGAGCTGCCGTGTCCCTGAGGAGCTCTGCTGGCTCCATCCTCAGTAAGAGCTGTCTCAAACCAGGTATTTCTTCCCGGATGTCACATGGAAAGAGGCTGTCAGAGCTGTCTGAATGTGTGAACAACACTGTCAGCGGGGGAGAGAAAAGTGTTATCAGAAATAGTTGTTCTTCAAAGCTAAATAACTCCGTGATTTATAAGGAGTAGAAGATAAGAGATCACACCACACGCTGAGGGCTGCTGGAATTTTCTTTCTGAGAATGAAGCTGTTTGTTTTGGTAAAAAAGCAAAAGAGGGGAGAAACGAAAACCTAAAATACTTTGACTTTCTTGACTTAGCTCTTGACAAAGCTAAAAATAACTGCACTGGCACTGAGCCCATGCAGCCATGTCCCAGGATCACTGCAGTAGTGGAGGAAGGTTCCCAGTCCATTGTCCAAGTGTTTTCCAGCTCCATCCTGGGGCTATTCCAAAGCTCTTCCAGCACCATCCCAGGGGACAGAAGAATTCAGTGCAGAGAGACCTGGGCCTGTTCTGATTGCCATCAAAGGGGTTTTAGGTGTTCTGTGATCCAGGTTTTACCCTGAAGGGAGGCCTAAGTTCTGCTACTCCAAGTAAAACCCTCTGTGGTTTTCAGCCAAACTTCCCCTTGTGCCAGGCCAGGCTCCTTCTGCCTGCCCAGCCCCACTATTCCTTTTCTGGTCTAGATGTTCCAGGCTTTTGCCCTGGAATCTCATTTCAGATTTTGAAAACTCACCTTAGCAGCAGTGTCGAGGTCATAAAATAAAACAACATAAACCAGTCAGACGTGAGGTTGATTGTAATTAGTGTGTTTTCCCATACGCTGGCTGACATTCTCCAGAGAGCAATTAGTCTGCTTTAAGAGTAAAAGACAACTGAATAATTATTTAACCTGCCTGGGATTGATTTTAAAATCCAAGAAGTCAGATACAATAATGGATGACTTCATCAAAAATTATGTAAAATAAGTGATAAGGGTTGAAAGCCTTCATCAACAGCTCGTGTGAGGCGTTTTCTACATCTTCTACAAGGCTGACTCCCAGTCCCAGATCCCACTGCACCAAAGCCCCCCCAAACATGGCATAAAAAAGAAGGTTCCCAGGGGGAAATATCTATGCAAACAAAGTCAACCTGAAGTGTTAAACTTCAGCGTGTGTTGAACAGCACATGGTGCTGCAGTGGGGAGCCCTCGGGCTCTATTGACTGGTCAAGGAACAGCACACATAAATCAGGCAGCAAATCTTCTCACAAACCTCAGGAGGATGTCACAAAGCAGGACAGACCTGGTCACAGCCATCTTTTATCTCTCTGCCAAGCCACAGGAGGGGAAGGAAGAAGGAATGAGAAGCTGAGACCTGCCCAGACAGGAAAGCACCACAGAGTGGTCACAAAACATTGGAACTGGCTTCCAAAATGGGGCAGAGGTTTAGAGAGGGACAGCAACACTGAAGAAGCTTCAGTTGTACTCTCTTGGGTGGGATTTGTTGATATGTTGTGTAAAAGTGGAGACTGCTTTGTTGTGGACTTTTCACACCCATTGACTCTCGTTTGTGAGAGTGAAGCCGGAGGAAGTTTCTGCCCAAGGCCTGTGTGGGATCACTTGGATGGAGCTGCCTACAATTGCCCAGCCCTGTTCCTTCATCTCTCCTGCTGAGGCTTGCAGGGGACCCCTGGGTCCCCCAGCCCAGCCATCAGCCAGCTGATGTCACATCCCTCGTGCTCTCAGTGCCACGAGCTGAGCGTCTCCATTTTGCTCAAATGGAAGAACTTCAACAATTATTTTCATAATTAGCTGGCTTTGCAAATTAATGCCAGTTATGCTGTGTAATCATGATGAAGATTATGCATTAATCAGCTGTTTCAAGCCAGTTATTAGGCTCTTTAAATAATGATGGGAATGAACATCTCTGAAGGAGCGGCTCACAGCCAAGAGGGATGTGAGGATCCAAGGGGATGTGCCATGAATCCTGCACAGATCTGGCATCAGGTGCTCCCAGTCTCCCCAGTTTCTGAGCAAAGACCAGGCTGGGGCACGTGGTGACTCCTGAGCAACTGTGGGAGATTCCCAATGTCCCAGAGTATTCCTGGTGTGTTTTCCAATGGGAAACACATGGAAACATGTCCCTGCTGCCTGTCAGCTCTCTCATTTTTCCTGTCAAAAAGGCTATTACATCCAGCTGGATGTCTGGAATGGGAATTTATTTAGGATCAAACACCAATAATCCACATATCCAGCCCTTCTATATTCTGTTATAGTAGGACATGCTGCAAGGCAACCCTGAAAGTGCTGGACTTGGAGAAAGCTGAATGCCAGCTAGTGGATAACCAATATAACATTAACCAGCTATCACTTCAGGACCATGTTAGAAAGCAAAAAATCCCTGGCTAAACAGTCTGGACAGTGAAGCTTTGAACAGGAAGATGGGGTGAATCTCACACTCATTTTAGTTTTGTTTATTCTGTCTGATTTAATATTATAGATGAATTTTCTTCTGCCCTAAGAAACTTGCATTGAGCTGCCAGCATGTGCAAACTTTGATGTGGATGAATAATCTTCTTTGCACCCATCAAAACCCAAATGTTTTGTCATAAGCCAGTGAGAATGAGGCATGTGGACAATTCTGCTACACTCCTGCCTACGCTGCTCAGCATCCTGGAATGAAAACCTGCCCGTGAGTGACTGGCTGGAAATCACGTGAGACTGAAACCCTGCTCCAGAATGAGCATTCAGCCTCTCTCTTTCTTTATTCTTCTGCCTATTACCAAAATTAGCAATGAGTTCAGTGTTTTCTTCTAGCAGAGACATGCAGGGAACAGCTCAAACTTTTTTCATGTCTGTGCATGTAAATTAATTCCCACACTCACTTCACAACTGGGGACACAGATGCACAAAGACTGCAGAGGAAGAGGAGGAAAGGGACTTGTCACCATCAAGGGGAGCAGAAAGCCAGAGGCCTTTTGTAAATCCTTCTGCTTCCTTGCTGAGAACTCCTCCAACCATCACTCCTGGGCTTCACCCAAGCATTGCTCTGGTCACATTCCCAGGAGGACACCCAGAGCACGGCCATCAGCCAAGTTGTCAGCCTGGCTCTGGCCAAACTGGAGCTCCTGGCTAACACCAAACTGCCACAAAACTATAGAAAATGTGCTCTGGCTGCTGGAGAAGGATTCATGGCATTGCTTGAAAGCCAGGGGGCTGAGCAGACATCTGTTGTCTACAACAAAATATTTGAGGACTATCTTAAATTGAAGAGGAAGATTTTCCTTCTGCTAATGAAGCCTGAGACCATCTGTTACCAATTGTACTTGCTTATTTCGCTCATCCATTAATTATTTTGGTTTTCTTTTGAATAAGATAGAGCAAGGTTTGTGTCTTTCTGTGGTTCTGTGGGGGGGTGCAGGGTGGCTCCTGCATCTCAGAGACAAGGACACATGATTACATAACCCATGCCTGCTCCAAGTCACTCCAATTAGAGTGGCTGTCAGTGGGAACTGAGGACAAGAGACAGACACGGAGCCAAGAAACCCAGGGATGCTGTGACATGAGCTTGTTGCCCTTGGGGAGGTGTAATGGCATTAACAACATTTGTACACAGGAAAGCTTCATCTGAGATGTGCATTACTGAGCAGAGGAGCTGTAGGGTAGGCAAATCCCGAAGTCTCTGCTGGTCTGAATTAAAAACTTGGAGAACTAAACATGAGGAACAATAAAAAAGGAGAAGGGTACTGAAAATGGCACTGAAAATAGCCAGCAGCAGCACTGCCCTGCCTGTCTCTTGTGTCAGGACCTCTTGTGATGAGGCAGGAGGATTTCAGGAGGAGGGCAGTGCCAGTTTTGTGCCCAGTAACTCCTCATGGCACAGACCTGGAGCAGATGGGCAATAAGCCTGTCCACTTCCCATGGTCTGCTCCTAAAGTTTTACGGGAAGCCACTTATCTGGCTCGTAAAAATATTGCAAAACTTTAAACCACCTCTTATTTCCCCACAAAGCTGCCACCCTGAACATTCCCATAGACCAGGATATAAGAAAAACCCAATTCTTCATGTCTTCATTTCAGTGCAGGACAGGTACTCAAGCAATCCCTGCTCCACCTGCAAACGTTCCAAGAGTCTTCTCACCCTTGCTGCATGAGTTTGTGAAACAAACTGTGGCTCAAAGGTGGAATTTTCTGTCTTGCAGGAGGAATTTTTGAGTATGCAGACGGCCCCAACACGCAGGTGATGAGTGCCGAGGAACAAGCCTTCCGATTCTCCGCCAACATCATTAACAGGAACAGAACTCTGCTGCCCAACACAACCCTAACCTATGACATCCAGAGGATACACTTCCACGACAGCTTTGAAGCAACTAAGAAAGGTAAGAGCAGAGCAAACTTCTGAGCAGCTTTGTGGACATTTATTCAGCGTGAGAAAGGTCTGGTTTCAAGACCAGCAGCTTGTTCTATCCTGCTCTCACCAGTGATCTGGATGAGAACTCCTGCTGGAGCTCACCTTCCTGAGGCATTTTAATACAAGGGGAACAAGTACCTTTTTTCCCTCTGAAAACCTCACAGAACTCCTTTCAGCGTTTGCTCTAATCCTGAGCAAAGGTCTGGAGGCCATGCCTGTGTTTGTGTCACTGCATCCCTGGCAGTTCTCACATCCATCACATGGATGCTCTGTTCCCTTAATAACAGTCACTTTTGATTACTGGATAACAGCAGCACACTTGAATTGCTGAAGGGGAGGGACTGCACAACAAAGGCTGCGAGCTGGTGACCTGTGGGCTCGTGGGGTTTGATTCTGGTTGAGGACAAAGGAAACCTGCTGATTGGGCTGCCAGTTTTGGAGGGACATCACCAGGAGGGAGCTAAGTGCTCCCAGCCAGCCAGGTGACACCCCTGCCCCTTTTTAGATGGTTTTGTGGTGGAGGCTCCTTCAGAGGAGCCTGGAACTCCTCTGTGCCTCTACCACAGTCCAGACCCACCTGGCATAACTCATCCTCTCTCTCTGTGCCTCATCACTGCTGTGATTACCCAATATCAGTGCTGGGTCTGTGCCCAGGAGTGTCTGGGCTGTGCCCAGGGCTGCCCCATGCTTATCCCCCACCCAGGCTTTGCTGACATCCCTCCCTTCCCCCTCCAGCCTGTGACCAGCTCGCTCTGGGGGTGGTTGCAATATTTGGACCTTCCCAAGGCTCCTGCACCAACGCTGTGCAGTCCATCTGCAACGCCCTGGAGGTGCCCCACATCCAGCTCCGATGGAAGCATCACCCCTTGGATAACAAGGACACTTTCTATGTCAACCTGTACCCTGACTATGCCTCCCTGAGCCACGCCATCCTGGACCTCGTGCAGTACCTGAAGTGGAGGTCAGCCACAGTGGTGTACGACGACAGCACAGGTGGGTAAAGGAGCTCAGAGAAGGAATCCTGGAGATTTTCTGTCCTGGGTCTCTTTGCGAACTTTTCCAATGAACCCTCTCTCAAGATGATGTCTTGTGCAGTGAGGGGTTCCCAAGAGTTCTGGACAGTGCTGTGGGCAGCCCTGGGAGCTTTTGAAGCATTTCATTCACAAAGCTCTATAAGTGGGGCAGTGAGCTGGCAAAGGGTCGTGGGGGGGTTCATTGACAAGGGGTGACCATCTCAGCCTGGCTCTTTTGGCACTTTGCAACAGAAAAGCCTCTGCCCACAGCTGCCATGGAGGGAGCAGCTCCCAGCTAAAGCCAAAAGCAGTTCTGGAAAGTTTTTTGTTTTCTGGATAATTCTGTAACACAGAGCTGGCAAAGTTCTTTGTGTCAGGAAAGCTGTTGATGGTTAAACAAAGCAAAGCACTGCACAGCTCTAGATATAGACCCCCCCAAAAAAAACAAAAGCCACATTGGATAGCCTGTCCAACCTAATTTCACTAAACCAAATGGTTTCTTTAGGGGAGGGCTGATGAGAACACAGTTTGACATTCCTGTTTTGCAAATGTGGGTCACAGTATGTTCCCTTCGTGGCATATTCTAATGTGTTCCTTCTATGCAAAGGGACACGCTTCTCTCTTCCCCCTTGCAATAGGCATCTGCTGAAATTCTCCTTGCAACACCAGATCCCAACAATTCCTGCTCAGCTGCATCCACCATGGCTCTTTGCCTTGTGCAGGAAACAGAGATGAATTCTGAGGGTAGCAGGAAGTTACGAGTTGTGATTAAGTGTTATGATCTCCACGACTCATAAATCCAAGCATATATTCATTTTTGCCTTTTGCTGCTGTGCATGGTAAATATGCAGATTTTAATTTGTTGTGCAGCTGATTATCACATCCTGTCCTTTCTCAAGGGCACATCTGCTTAAGAAAATTTTTTGTGATCCCAGAGGTGTCTGAGGTTAGGACCAACCTGCTGTTCTCCCTTTCCCACCCAGCGCAGGGTGGATGCTCTACTGGATGCAGTGGTGGCAGGAACCACCAGGAAAAGCCATTCTGCCCTAGAACAGCTCTTCTGGGGTTGATGGTTGATGTGTGACACCTTTGTTCTGGTACCTGTGAGCAATGGCCGTTTTAGGGAGGGATGGATGGATGGATGGATGGATGGATGGATGGATGGATGGATGGATGGATAGATGGATGGACGGACGGAGGGAGAAGAGGGGAAGCCCTGAGGTGGGGAAGGCAGAGCTGTAACCTGCAGGTTTGTCTCTGTGTGACACCCAAAGGCCTCATCAGGCTGCAGGAGCTGATCATGGCCCCGTCCCGCTACAACATCCGCCTGAAGATCCGCCAGCTCCCGCTGGACACCGACGACGCGCGGCCGCTGCTCAAGGAGATGAAGAGGGGCAGGGAATTCCGCATCATCTTCGACTGCAGCCACCTGATGGCAGCTCAGATCCTCAAGCAGGTGAGCAGGAAGGCAGAAAGTGCCTGCTGAGGAGCCCGTGGCTGTAGGGTGGCCCTAATGAAAAGTGAGCCCGCCCTGGGGCGCAGCGTCCCCTTGGGAGACAATCCACAGCCACGCTAAAAGCTACAGCGTGTCCATCCTTCAAGGACACTGCTGGATTTCTACAGACTGTGGCATTTTAGCTGAAAAACTGGCAGTAACAAACTGTGGCTGTGGGTGAGAATGAACAAATGTTACAGGAGGAGAAGGGGCTGTGCCAAATGCAGCGCCCAGGCTGGTGCTGGGCAGTTCTGTGGCTCTCCCTGCAGCTGCACAGCCCCAGCCTTCCTCCCTCTTCCCCCTTCCTCCTCCATCCCAGCCAGGCCCAGCCAGGAGGGATGGCATCCTCTGTCCCTTCCCTTCCCCAGCACTGTCTGCAATTCTTGGACTTTAAGCCAGATGTCAGTGAATTTCCATTCATTTGGGCTCCCTCCTTTCTTCCTCCACAAGTTCCTCCTTGCTGCTCACCCCAGCTCCTCCTCATTCCCGAGTGCCTTTGGGTTTCAGGGTCAATATGAGACAGAGGAAAAGGCCCTCACAGAGGCCCTCACAGAGATGCTAAAAACATCTCACAGAGATGTTAAAAACCAGCCCTGAAAGTGCTGCTCCTATCAGCCCAGCACAACACCACCACCCAGATTAAATAAATCTCCAAAGGGATGAGAAAAGTGAGCACAAGGCACAAGCCTTCTCGATGCAAAATGAAGGGAAGTGCTCAGACAACTTGGAAAGCCTGGGAGGGATTATTATGGGAAGCAATAGAAGGGGTTTATTGTCTCCTGCCAGTTATTTTCCCGTGCTGGTTGTGTTTGGTGCTGCTCACTTATTATGTAGTTTATTATAGTTTATTGTGCCATCTGCTCAGCTCATCACTGCCGGTGCAGAGTGAGGAAGATGGAGGAGAGGGGGGACCAGGGGAGACAAGTCTCTCTAAGTCCTTCTGGCTGGGTTTCTGTGTGTGTGTGTCGGGGTTTTGTCAGGACCTGGAGCCATGGATTTCAGCTTAGCAATATAAAACAGTGTATTTTTACTCAGGGAAATACTGGAGTATTTTCAGAGTCTGGGAAGTTGCACAAAGCCAAACCAGAGCCTGGCCACTCTGGTTTGTAACATCAGGCAGGTTTGGAGCAGGGCACCACGACCTGCAGGTCACCCACATCTGCTGAAGATTAGGAGGCTTAGGAACCTCATATTTTCCTCACTTTTCTACCTGTAGCAAGAAATGCATGTCTAGAGGTGGCACCTACATTTGTGAAATAGCTCTTTTCCACTGAAAGTACGAGCTAGGCAAAGGCATCCCCTGAAGGAGGGGAATCTGCTTCCCTTCACAGCAGCAGAAGAACAATGCATAGAACAAATAATAGACCGCAAAAAAAAAAAAAAAAAAACAAAAGAAAGACAACAGGGAGGAAGACTCAGCATTCTGTTTATGCCAGAATCAGTAATATTCATATTTTATTGCTATTATATGCCTTTTGTAACATTTTGGTCACTACACCAGTCAGCTCTGCAGACATTTTGCTGGATGGAGTCCCTGGAGCCTCTTGGCCCTGCTGCCACCCCTGTGCAGCCTCATGGGTGGCAACAAGGTTCTCACAAGATTTGTGCTAGAATTTCCACTCCTTGACACTGATTTTCATTGCACATCTTCAGAAAACACAGAAGGTTTGAGCCCCTGCAGCTCAGGTCAGGCTGAGCAGTGCACACCCCATTGTTCCAGTTGGGATCTTGCTCCCCAGAGACTCAAGGTTCCACAGCAAGCATTGATCATCTGGGCAGTTTTCTTAAACTGGAGTAGTAAAAAAACTCATGAATTAGTAACCCATGAGTAGCACCACATAAACCAGCACAACTGTACAGATGAGACTGTCACCTACTGCTCCAGCCTGGCTCCCCTGAGTGACCAGACATTATTTTGCCCTCTTGGAAAACAAATAATTGTAGAAACCTCTCAGAGAGTGAGTCCTGCTTGTGAGGCTTTCCCAGATTCTCTGGCCTTCCTCAGTTTTGGTCCCTTGTTATCACCCCAGGTCTGTTCCCAGGCTGCCCTGCTCTGTCCCAAGCAGCTCTGCAGGGCACAGCTGTGCCTGCCAGCTCTGACTGAGCTCCTGCTCTCATCGTGGCCACTGCCTGTGGCTTATCCACCAGGATGATCATTTATTCATTTCCCCACAAACCCAGATGCATCCTGCCCCAGGCTGCCAGTGCTGGGAAGCTGAATCTTCCTTCTGGCAGCGAGTCTGGGCTCCTCAGCTATAGCCAGAATGATCCAGCTGTAGAACATGAACTGGATCTCATTATCTGCTCCAGATTGTCTCCCCAACACGAACTGATGCTTCCCATACTGAGGTGCCATTCCCTGCTCCAGCTCTTTGAAGCAGGGTGTGCAGGAGGGAGAGAGCTGCACTGCAGCCCCTGGATCCACTGACCAGAGACTGGAGGACAGTGAATGGCCACAGGGAAAAACCCCAGATTTCCTAAAAGCACTTCCACAGCAGGAAACCTGAGGTGCAATCACACTCTAGAGTCACAATATCTAGGCTTGCAATCCAGATCCTTTCCTTTCCCCTTGTTTTTTGACATCTCACTTCTTTTCAGATTGTCACTTCCTTCCTCGGAGGAAAATTCCGCCCTAGTAATTTTAGCAGAAACCAAGGGAAGCAAACATTTCCTGGGGGGCCTTGAAGTCACTTTCCCATCAGTGGGGATTTTAAAGTGCTCTTGCATGTGTTTTCTCCAGAAAACACGCTCACACAGTCAGCATCCCAGCCAAACCCACAGGAATACTCCTGGCACCAGCCACCAGCTTCAAAGTGACCCTTCTCATAGACTGAAATGTGCTCCCCCCATGTTGTGAAGGGTCTGGACGTGGTCATCCAGCCCCTTCAGCCCATGGATGTCCTCTGAAAGAGCTTCCAGGACAGCCTGTTCTCTCCAGTGCTCAGTTATGCAAATCCCAGCAATCTGCAGGAGCATCCTCCGTGTAGGGGCTGGCAGGGAATCTCAAGCTTTGCTGGCCAAGGGCTCTCAGGACCATGATCTCCACAAGCTGAGGGACAGGGGATATTCCCACTCCCCATCCTTGTGCCTGCACCCTCACTGTCCCACTTTTAAACCAGATCCTGAGTTAGGATTGTGCTCAGCAGGGAGGGACAGAGGCAGGAGCTCCATGTGCTCACTGCACAGATGGGACTGAAGGTGGGGATGCAGAGCTCCAGAATTACACGTGTCAGAAATCCAAACCCTTCCAGCTGGCTTCTTAGCCACTGCAGGGATGTGGCACTGTCAGAACAGGTTATTTATGGCCACTCTGCACAGGTTTATGTGGGGCTGCTCAGTGTTTGGTATTGGAGAAGGGCTGTGGCCCTGGAGGACCCTGCACCCATGAGTGAAGTGCCACAGTGCCCTGTACCCAGGGACACCCAGAAATGCCACCAGCCCTCATGGGAGCTGGACACTGAGGCTTTGCCATGGTTTCAGAATGGTTTGAGGAGCACAGCTCTGCTCAGCTCAGCACCTGAGCATGTGCCTCTTGCTGGCTGAGCATGGCTGAACTGCTCCATGACCTCAATCCTGAGTCCAGCCTGGTGTTTCCAGGTCTCTCCTGCCACATTTACCTACGAGCTCTGAGTTTTATGTTGCATGGCTGTTGTTAAACTCTTGTATCCCTTTACTAACCCCTTTTCCCTATTCTCCTTAAGGCTATGGCGATGGGGATGATGACAGAATATTACCACTTCATCTTCACCACTCTGGTAAAGTATCTGGCTGTGCACACCCCTTGTACACTCGCTGATGGGGGTGGGATGTGAGGGGGCAGCTGGAGCAGGAGGGTGGGATGGGGGTCTGACCCTGGCGTGCAGTGGGGTGGGAAACACAAGGAATTGGGAGATCTGGGACCCCAGGAGGGAGGGCAGGGCTGGACTGGGCTGCAGGTCAGGGTGAGCCCAGTGACCTGGCTCTACCTCCTCTGCCCTGGCACTGCCCAGGTGCTCAGCCTGAGAGATGTCAGCTCTTCCTTCCCCCGCCCTCAGGTCACTCCTTTGGAGTGCTCAGATCTGGGCTCTGGTTTTATTTTCCCTCCCCGTCATTTTGATGTCAGTGTAGCTCCCCACACACTGAGCACAGGGAGAGTGCAAGGCTGCAGCCACCACGCGGGGTTTGGTGTGACCCTGATTCAGCAAGAGCTGGGGATTAGCACTCAGGAGCTCTCTGGAGCCAGGAGCTGCCCTGCTGTGGTCCAAGCTTCAGCCCTGCAGGTTTGTCTTGCAGGAGGAGAGCTCAGCCTGACATTAACTCCCCTCTGTTAAACACGGGCCAGTTCCTCTCTGACTCTGGGAGGCTTTTGGCTTTCCTGGCAGGGTCACTTCTTTCTCCATTTAAGATGCTATTGTCTAATCTACTGTTGAATTTTGTGTGATTTCGAAAACCCAATTTATCTTTTTGCCTTTAGGAAAGAAACACACTAAACTAACCCTTAAAAACTACAAAATTTATTTTTCAAATGCAAATGACATTTTAATTACCCCTGCTGCCATTATCTATTCCAGGCAGCTTTAAGCATTTCCCAGATAACCTCCTATTAATCAGCCCCAGCTGAGCCTGGAGTACATTTCATGTGTAGGTACAGCCTGGAGGTGGGAAAAGAGGAATTATAATAAATTAATAGATAAGCAATCACAATTAATGCCACTTTCCTGAAATAACAGTTATATCATGGGAAAGATATTTTAATCTGTCATTCCTTAAGGCAATGTTTTCCTAGCTTGCAATGCCTGTGCTTCAGCTTCCCCAGTACGAGACCCATGGGGTGCTAATGAATTAGTCTATTATGTTATACTGAATGTTTCTAAAAGGTCCCCAGTCAATACTGAGCACAGTGTATCAACACTTGGCATGAAATGCTTCAACATTTTGCTAGGCAGCACGACTACAGTTCACTGACTCCGGCATGAAGAGCCCCATCAGCCTTTTCCACCACAGGAGGAGGAGCAGGAGGAGGATCTCTGATGAGTGCTGGCCTCTGTCACACACAGATTTTACACCCAAAGCCTTTGCAGACATGGCCACACCCCAGGGCAGAGCTGTGGGGACTCCTCACCCATGGGCAGCAGAAAACAGGGATTCCCTTCCTGGACCACCTTTCCAGCTTCCCACTGAGGATGTGGGATGCACTGAGATCACTCCTCAGCATTGCTGCCACCACCAAGGAGCCCAAGCTGGGTGAACTGGGGAAGGGGGAGAGCATCACAGGAACACAATTTAGGGTGGAGGGCAGAATTAATCTGCAGCACAGAAAATAATGAGTGAAAGGGAATGTAGATGAGGTGGAAAATAGAACCAGATGTTTCAATTTGTGGCTGTGCAGGAGCAGAAAATCCAGAAGAAACTGATCTGATGATTCCCATCCATACCTCCTCATGTCCTGACACTCAGCTGGTATTCTGAATTATCCTCTGATTCCTGGAGGTGATAAATTAGGCTGCAGCTGAGATTTAAACTGCAGCCAAGAAGGGGGCCTGATGGGAGGTTGGCTTCTATAGGAACTTGGTGAAAGGCAAGGTCAGTGGGGAGCAGCAGGGCAGGGACAGCACCCAAAATACCTGTGGGACCTGAGAGGTGGCCAGGGCTGGTGGTTTGACAGATGGGCAACGGAGACCATGGGGTCTGGAGCTCAGGGATCTGATTTGTCACATGCAGTCACATTCTGAGCAGGAAATCATCAGCCTTTGCAACAAAAATTATTTCCTCACAACAATTTCTGGAATACAAACTGAAGTGTCTGATTAAAAAGAAGAAACAGACCCATTCCAGCAGGTCAGGCACAGAATTGCTGTCCCCACTCCCAGCCAGAGGCATGAGCACCTGTCTGAGGTCAAACCACTGTGTTTGCCCTTAGCTCCCTGAAGTCATTTAAAAGTCAACATTGTGGCTTGGTTTTCACAGTGCACTTTAACAGAATGTGCAGGTTTGCACTTGCAATTTTTCAGGGTTAAAAAACAGCCCAAAAACCCGAGTCCCAATTGCCATTGTAGGGTGATTAATGATTTGGTCCCTGTTGCACGTGCAGATTTGAGCACTGCATCCATCAACAGTGAGCCCTGGGGCTGCAGAGGTTGGGGCAAGGCTTACAGAAAAGATCAAACCCCCAAAGCTTATTAAAGCAAAACAGCCACAAGAACCCTCACTCCCCCACGGAGAATGATGTCTCAGCTGCTGGTGAGTGCTGCTGCTGTTGTGCTTTGCTTAGGGCAGCAGGTTTGGGATTCACCAGCCCCCTGTGCAGATGGGTGCTGTAGCTGGGTGGCCCCACAGTGTAGCTGCACCAGCACAGCCCCTCACAGAGCACAGAACAGCCCCAGCACAGCCACAGCATCTCATCCCATATTGACAATCCCTTTGATCAGCCCTTGTGAGAGCAGTGAATGTCACAGATTCACCCCCACGCTCCGCTGCAGACGACTTGTGGTGCTGCCTTTGCACCTCCCCACATTCATACTGCCACGAAACACTGGCAGAAATTGTTCAGGATAAATGCTGATAAACGTGTCCCATCCAACAAATGGTTCCCATTAACCAAGCCACCCCTGGCTGCCATCTCACCAGATTCCCTCGGGTGAGCTGCTTGGCTTTGGGGAGCAGATCAGCTGCCACACACCCCTGACATGCTGTCTAACCCAAACTCACCCCTGAAGCTGATAGTCAGACACGTGGAGAGTCAAGAGCTGCCCCACAGCAGCTCTCCCAGTGCTCCGAGTGCTCCCACTGCCCCCAGTGCTCCCAGTGCCCCCAGTGCTCCCAGTGCTCCCAGTACTCCCAGTGCTCCCAGTGCTCCCAGTATCCCCAGTGCCCCCAGTGCCCCCAGTGTTCTCAGTGCTCTCAGTGCTCCCAGTACTCCCAGTGCCCCCAGTGTTCTCAGTGCTCCCAGTGCCCCCAGTGCTCCCAGTGCCCCCAGTGCCCCCGGTGCCCCCAGTGCTCCCAGTGCTCCCAGTGCTCCCAGTGCCCCCAGTGCTCCCAGCGCCCCTCGCTGAGCGATGCTCACAGGCCAGCAGCCAGCAGAGCTCAGCACTGCCTGGCTCTGGTTCTCACATCACATAAAGGGCACCCTCATTCATCTGCAGACTGTGTGGGCTGGTTGGAATGTCAAGAAATGCGTCTCAGTTCCTCTCTGATAGTCTGCAAATTGGTGTTTTGCATTCAGAGCGACTCTGTCACCCGCAGCACCCTGTGGGTCTCAGCACTGCCAGCAAATCCTCCGTGGAAAGGCCTATGGGAGCTTCAGACACAGAAACTCTGCCTTGTCCCCCCTCCCTGGGTCACAAATCTCTTTTTTCAGAGTTGCAGGCAGTGATTCTGCTTTTCTCCCCCCAGTCCTCTCGCCTCTTTCATGCTGAGAACAAGTTCTTTGGTAGGAGTTCCCTTCTGCTGCGTGTGGGGAACCTGCACATACGGCACCCAAATTCCACCAACACCTCCAGTCCTCGGCAAGCAGCGACTGATGGCAGCAGACAGCACAATCCTCTAATTCCTGAGGGATCTGTACTCCCTCCCACCTTCTGTGGGCTCTGCTGTCTCACTCCAAACACAGACACCAACCGACGCAGAAAACTCAAACAAAACAAAGCTAAGCAAAATGTTTAAACCAATTTCTCTCTTTTAAGGATCTTTATGCATTAGACCTAGAACCATATCGCTACTCTGGGGTGAACCTGACCGGATTCCGGATCCTCAACGTGGAGAACCCGCACGTGTCCTCCATCATTGAGAAGTGGTCCATGGAGCGGCTGCAGTCGGCGCCCAAGGCGGAGCTGGGGCTCCTCGACGGCGTGATGATGGTACGGGCACTTCAGACAGGGCACAGGCTGTGGAGTCCAGGGTGTTCCCCTGGCTTCCCTGGATGCCTCTAGACCTCCCTGGCAGGGGTCTCAGAGGCCCTGGCACAGTACCCAGAACCCCTGTGGACTGGATTTAAGCCCCTGGGAAAAATTACCGTCATTGCAGGAAGAATTACAAGTCACAAAAAATAAGTACAGTGTAAATTAGATTATTAGAAGGTAGAAAAGTGAATTTTTAGAAATGTTTATATTAGGGGGTTTGGAGCTAATATGGAGGATTTTGGGCGTGGTATGTCTTTTCTTTCTTTTTCTTCCTCATGCCATCCATGTTTGTGCCAGGATAGCACCACTGGATTGGTCTGGGACAAAGTTGGACAGTGTAATAGAATTGTCATGTATTGGAAAGTAATTATAAATATTAGGTATGTAATTTACAGTATAAGACCTGCCCTCTGGCAGTCTGTGTGCCTTGACCAGCATGCTGGACAGATCTCTGTACCTCAGAGAAAGAACTTCTTAGGTAAGAAGCAATAAACAACCTCGGAAACCCCTGAAAAACAGCTTCTGCATTTTCTTTGGTGATGGGGCTGGGAAAACCTGAACTTTAAACCACCTACATGTCCTGCTGTGGGGAACTCAGGCACAGAGAGACCCCAAGGCAGTGACAGGGTTTTAGACAGAGGAAGGGAAAGCTGCTGGCCCACGTACCCCCAGCACCCCGAAGCGCTCCGTCATGGTCCAGCCGCACAGGAAGTCGATCTCAAAGTTGTGGTTGAGGATGATGATGACGTGCTCCTTCCCAAAGGTCTTCACCGTGGCCTCGTCTGAGAACAGGGTGCACTCTGTGCCTGACCACCATTCCAGCAGCATCACCAGCTCTAGCAGACATGGTGAAGGTGGAGAGGGGAGTTAGGGGTACCCCTTACCTTCATCCTCAGCCCCATTCCCTGCCCAGCCTCTCCTGACTCCCAGCACTGTCCCCTTCCCAAACCCACCCAGCAGAGAGGAAACAAAAGCTTGGCAGGGTACAGACCAAACCACATTACCACCCCTAAGCAGTATTTAAGGCACCAGACATATGCATTATGGATAATGCAGCAAGTTTTTAACAGCAGCAGGTCTGGACATTGCAATTACAAATGCAAAATTTCATGACCACTGGAAAAAAAGCCCAAAGACTTTTATGCCTGAAAACAGACAGTGGAGCTGTTGATTGCTCCACTAAATGAGCACAGTTCCTCCCAGGTGGGGTACAAATTATGTATAGATGCAGCCTAATGCTTTTGCTCTACATGAAACAAGCCTTATGGAGGTAAACAGACCAATAAAGGTCTTTTACAGGAATGCAGTGACATAGATCTTCTGTGATAGATTTTAATATTACAACACAGGGCTCTAATTGTTCTGCATTATGATCATCAACACAGAGTTAAAAACAGCAGAGAATTGAGCTAATTTATCAAAATACCTGGGAAAAGACAGAAATAGTAAATTGTGTCTTCCTTTTACTGCAAAAGAATGAGCCCTTTTCCCTCCATGTACTCCAACTTTAAAGTAACACAGCAATTCTGACTCCACTCTGAACATTTGTTTTACCCTTTCTTATTTTCCACCTCCCCTTTTTTCATCATAAAACCCCCTTCCACTTAAATTCAGCATGCACTGACTGTAGTTGCTATGGTTAGCTTATTTCCCTCATTTCAGTACATCCAGGCAGATGGAAGGCATTGCTTGCATCATGGGACAACTATAAAAAGTATGAGAATAGTTCATCCTCCCAGCAGGAAGATTTGCTTCCCTGCAAACCACAGTCGTTGGTATTTTCTCATTTCAATGAGACACGGATGAAATAAAAATGTGGTTGCACAAATACAGCAGTTAAAAAGAGTCCAACCCTTCTCACATGACTACACCTGCAGGGCTCCTGCTCTGTTCCCTCTATCAAGCTCTGCCTGGAGGTTTTTCAGCTGCCCACTGGGAGATTCTGGTTTTGCCAAACAGGGCAGCACCTTCCTGCACAAAAGCTCCTGATCAGTGGGATCAGACAAGGTCATCAATCCACACTGCTAAACAAGAGTTTGGGATCCAGTCTTGCACCATCAGAGAGAAGGCAAACACAGGATTTAGGTGAACAATGGGGAAAACCAGCCCTGGTCTGCTGAGGGTACAGAGCTCACCTAGAATGGATTTTTTTTTTCACTCATGACCACTCACCCACCAGGTTATTTCCCTGTATCACTTTCAGCACTTGCTCATTCGGAGGCACTACAAAGTTTGCTGGCCAAGAGAGCTTTAACCCCAGTCAACTAGAAATATGGCAGAGGAAAGGCAGGATTGTCTTGTTCCTTCACCCCAGGTGCAGGTTTCTGTCATTGCTTCCCAGCTTTGTGTTCACTCTGCTCATCTGCTCTGTTCATCTCTGCTTTGTGGTCACTCACTTCCCTTTCTCTGGTTATCCTGGCTCAGTAAAAGGGGAAAGAGGACAGCAAGGGTGTCTCCAGAGCACCCTCCAAGCAGGTGGCCAGGAGAATGGAGCAGTGGTACCAAACACATTGTGGTACTCTGAGCAATTGTCCCTTTCCATTGCTGACTGTGCACCAAGGTACCTGCTGCATTTTCTTATAAAAATTATAATCACCTGGGTGTGTTTCTTCTTCAAAATCAGGTAAAAACAAATCTGCAGAGGTCAGTGTGGATGACTTTCTGCAGAACATTTCTTTCACCTTTCTCCCTAAAAGAGTGGAGGAGTTGCCAGAGTTCATTCTGAGAGAGGAGGGTTGATGAGCCAAAGGATTAACACGAGGAAACAGATTGTCCTTTACAAGTGTGCTGACAAATGATGTAATTATAACCAGGAGTGGGCTCATTTCCTTTTCTTGGTGTGTGGGTTACAGCTTCTTTGTGTGGCACCCATCCTGCCAATGCTACAGCAAGAACATCCCTCTGAATGAAGGAATGGGAATGCTTGCACTGCCCAGCAGAGCTCCTGTAGGGAACCAGCAACACCTGGCTGCAACCACCCCCTGTGGCTGGGGTTCCACACACCAAAGCAGGTGCATTTACAGCCTCAAAAACCCCTCAAAACAAAGCAAACAAGGGGCACAGCACATCCCTCAGCTGAGAGTACCAACATTTGAGTGGTTATTTTTGCAACTGGACTAACCCAGGCACGCTGCACTCTCCAAAGGTGTGATTCATCTGAAAGGAGCTGACGTGGGAGAGCTGCAAGTACACACTACCTGTCACAAATGTATGGGTTTATGTTGGGGCCTGAGAGACTTCCTTCCCCAAATGTCTGTCAGGAACATTGGACAGAGCCTCTCTCCCTCCCCTTTGGAAGCCAGGCTTTATGTATTTGAGAGGAGATAAAGTAAGAACAGAGCCTGGTTTTCAGTACAGAGCTCCATACAGGATTACCTGTGCACCCCTCCCTGCACACTGATCCTCTGCCAGATGGGCAGAGCAGCTTCTCTTACAGATCCTCAGCCTAAAACTACAAACAACTTGGAGAAAGTGAGCAAAATGCAGTATCCAGAGCAGAACACCAACCTGCAGCTTCTCCATACTGAAATATATCTCATTATGAATGGCAACACTGGAGCTACTGCATTTACACAGCTTACCTAAATTGCTATAAATCATAATTGAAGAGCATATTCTGTCAGCTCTTCCATTACAGGCCATCAGCTCTCTGCAATCCCACATAACATTTACATTAATTTTCATAGTCTAATTTCCCAGTGTGTTAATTTGTAACAGGCTATACACTAGGGGTTATCCTACGTACAACCCAATTATCTACTCAGCTTCTCCAAACCTCTTTGTGTGTGTTTGTGTGGGCTATTTCCAGTGTTTACAGGATATAAGGCAGCAGCATTTACAGTGTGACTGTTTCATGCACAATGCTAACTAGGGGCTGAGCCTAAAGCCTTACAGGAGCAAGCAGCTCATATCCTCAGAAAAACCTAACTATTAATGCAGCAATAGTTTTCAGCATGAGATCAGATTCTAGATTATTAAAAGCACAAAGAAATTCTTACAAGCAAATTAAAAATAAAAAGTCCTACATGTCCCCACTCTCATCCAACCAAACTAATTTTGAAGTTTCTACTAAGCTCTTCTATCACAATACCCTTTTTCCTGACAATTTGCCTGCTAGTCTATTTAATTTCCTATCTCCTGTGCTTCTCAGTAGGCAGGACAAAAAGCACAGTAAAGGTAGGGACAACAAGCTTAAAAAGAGACTGAACCAGACACCTCAGAGAGTTTTTGTTGGTGATACTTCATATTGATGATTTACAAAATGTGGGTGCCTGTCAGTGGACTGCTGAACTGTAATTTCAGTGTTCATTCTGGTGACTCATTTACCCAAAGTGGGAGTTGGATGCTGAGCTGAGCACTAAGGTAAGTGGCCGTGCAGACTGGGAGGGGATGGAGAATGGAAACCGATTAGATGATTCACTGCTGAAACAGAAGGTGACATTTGGGCTAAGGAGCCTTCTAAACACTCTAAACATTTTCAGAAATCCAGCCCTCTATTAAGCTCTGTGAGGAGAAGAAGGAGGCATTCACAGGGAGGAAGTTTTGGAAGAGGAGAACAAAGAAGCTGCACTCTGCAGAGCTGGCCCATGGGCAGAAGAAACACTGACAAATTGCTCTCAAGAGGAGACCCTGGCCTCAGAGCAGGCACTGAAGGGTGTAAGGGGATTCTGAAGTTTGTCACAGTTCAGCTGCAGAGACATCTACAAAGACACTTTAAGATAGACCTCTGCCTCTGCAGCCCACACAATAAACTTGGGCTCCTACATGATCAACATTGCTCATGTGCTCAGGACCTGAGCCAGTCTCACTGTCCCTCAGCACAGGTGCTGGTCCTGGATGAAGATGGCATTGAGACACAAGTAACTCCTATCAGTCCAGAAAAGGTGGAGGTGCAGAGGATCTTTACTTCCCACTTTTTTGAATGACAAAGTGACAACACACATCAGACCCTTGACTTCTGTACGATTTCCCAGCATCCCAGAAAAAAAAAGACCTGTTTTTGATGTGCTCTGAAAGAATCTACATCTAACCACTCTCTCACCTCTGTGTGCAAACAGATGCATGTGCATATATATTTTTTTTTGGTTAACAAAAGCAAAACCCCTCCATCCCACCCCAGCATACTCACGGCTCCAAAGGGAATAGGCAAGGCGACAGTTTACTCGGCGATACAGCTGCTTGTTGAGGGGCCAGAGGAGCAGCGTGCATAGCTGAATGAAGTTAATGATCAGTCCACTGACAACGAAGACAAACCCAATGAGGAGGTGAACTATGAACTGGGTCTTCAGGAAGGCAATGAAGCCCATGATAACCACTCAGAAGCGTGTGCAAGGGCCGTCACTCAGAATAATTGTCCTGGAAGAGGAAACAAAAAAACAACAAGGAGGAAAAGAGTCAGATGGAGAGTGGATTTACAGCTCTGAGGAAAGACAAGCAAAAGCCCTGAAACAGTCCAGGCTCATTCATTAAGAGTAAACCCAACCCAATAAACACTGTGCTCTCCAAGTCTGCCTCGTGCAGGACTTCACACAATGAACTGGTGATGGTTAGTATCTCTGCCCAAAATAGGAAGGAATCATTATTTACAATTTACAGCCCACCAGGAAGATTATTGTTTGCTGAAGATACTAATCTCACACCTCTCTTCAAACAAATACCACATAATTGGGAGTTAGTGCTGGGAGGAACACAGAGCCCTGCACTCACAGTGAGCAGCAGAGCCCTGGTGGGCAAACAGGGGCTGTATCTTCAGGGATGCTGTCCTGAACTGCAGCAGCAGCAGCCTCATCCTGCAGAGAGCAGGGCTGGTCACACACAGCATCAGTCTGGCAAGCACTAAGGCATGGAAATGGAAATCAGGTATTCCCACATTCAAAACCCCTGCTGGAGCAGGTTTAATAACTTCTCACTTTGTCAAGCCACAGTTCTGTGCTCAAATATACCAGAGTGTGGGGGGGAAATGTAAAATGATAAAAAAGCCTTAGGCTACGTAGCAGTACAAACTTGAACTGGAAAGGGCACTGGTGTAGAATCCTGACTCCACTGAATTAGCCAGAGCACTTAGCTCTGAGCATGTGCCACATTTATACCAGCTGCAGAAAGACTGGCAACGTCTGAACCAGCAGAACACCACAGGAGCCTAGGCAAGCCTGATGCACCACAAATCCTGTCAGCACAAAGTTAACCCAGCAAACTGTATTTATCAAGCCACCAAACTGAGTTTATTGCAAACCCCACATTATCCAGGATTGGCCTGTTTGACCTGTTGGGTACTGGAAGCCCTGCAGAGCCAGCCAGGCTGTCAAACCACAGCCTTGAGGTCTCACCCAAAAAATAAATACTTGCCATCCTTTTTTTGAGTTGGACAAATTCTCAGCAGCTTTTTAGCCCATACTCTTTTATAGATCTCAGCAGGGATTTTGGCCAAGAAACAAGCAAATAGTGCTTCAGGATTTAATGCTAGATTTTTATGTTCCTGGTCTTGACTACATATATGACCGGATTTCTGAGTGAAAGGCAGGCTAAATGAAGATGTTGCTAAGTGAAAAGCAGATGAAGGAATTTCTGGTTTAAAAAT
>JAOTQP010000929.1:3599989-3615287 GCA_026413545.1 Cichladusa arquata
GGGACTCAATGGCCATTAACAGGAGATATCTCCTGGAGGGAGGATGGGCTGTGGGAAAGATAAAGATGATTGCCCCACCTGGTTTAACAGCTGGCCCATTAGCAGAGGATATCTCCCACGGAGATAAGGATCACTGCCCCACCAGGTTTCAGCAGATGGTGACAGAATACACATTGCTGGTCACATCCTGTATTGCAACCCAAGGCACCTCAAAGGCCATGGTGCAATGCAGAACAGTGGGGCCAGGAGGGGACTGTCAGCCATCTGCCTTTGACAGGCTGTTGAAAGGCAACATTTCCACCTCACGTACAAATTACATAAGGCACAGGGTGATATCAGTTCCCATTAATTGTGCCACTCCATGGGCCTGCACACATGCCACAGGGTTTCCACCTCGGAACCATGGCTGTCCTGGATCCCTCTGCCCAGGGGAGCAAGAAATGTGCTCAGACCTGAGTTCTGCAGTACTTGCACTGCATACGCTGGAGTCCAAAACATAAAATGCAACCCTAGATGTTATTTGCATTTGCAACACCTCTTTGTAGTTCTGCACTGCTGTAAATGACGAGAGAAGAGCCATAGGAGGAGCCTTTAAAAGAAAAAACATGAAAGGTTGTTTTTTCCCTTTTTGCTCATATTGCAGTGACTTGTTGGAAGAGAAATATTACCCCAGCAGCCAGTGCCGCTCTCCCCAAGCAATATGGGAACTGTGAAGTTATGAAATTGAGGGCACCTTCACTGAGAAATCGATTAGCAAACTGAGAGAGCTTGTGAATTGGATGTCTGGCTATTTTCAGTAATAAATTGTGAAATAGTCCGTGAATAAGTGGTTCACAGAGTTCAGAATTACCCCCTAGGAAATGTTTGAGACCTGGAGATACATTACTGAAGCGAGTGGCGTCCTAATGTTCAGTGCTTCGGCTGTTAAATATGTATGTAATCCCTACAGCGCTTCCCAAAATTAATAGTGCTTTATGGCTGCTCTGGAGCCGGCGTATTTATATCCAGATCCATAGATTCAGCTGATTCACAAACAAAGCACTCATTCCAGAGCAGAGAGCCGAGGAGGCGGCGGGGGAGCGCAGGATTGAGCCGAGCTGCGCGTGCCAAGTTAAACTCCATGGGCGTGATGTGATCAGCTGGGCTTCAGAACTCTGCAAATGTGTGCTGCCACATCCCCTCCTGACCCTGCTGCTGGGCCAAAGCAGCACCCCCTGCCCCTCAGAGGGGGCACAGAGCCCCAGGGCAGAGCTGGGAGCTGGGCAGAGACCAGCACCACCAGCTCCAGGCTGGCACAGCCCCACCTGAGCCCCCTCCTCAGAGCACCCCTGGACAGGGCACCCATGTCCCACCAAACCAGGCACTGTGACAGGGCTCTAACGTGGGCTCCAGACCTGCCCTCCCACCTCTTCAAGGCCCCCATGCCTGAGCAAATTCATAGAGGGCGTTTGCCAGCACAAAGTCCCTCACCTGTGGCCACCCCACAGCAAGGACAGGAGCCCTGCAGACACCCCCAGTTTGAGCTAGAGACTCACTGTAGGTACCTCACCCTCCTCTTGCCTCCCAGCTCTTGCCTGCTGCCCACCACGTTTTCCCATTTCCATCTGTCCTCCACACGTTTTCCCCTCAGGCTCCCCAGTGTTCCTTGTCCTTGGTGGCTGCCCAAGCCTGAGAGGCACCAAGGGATGCTGGACTTCGCTGTGTGGCTTCCCTTGCCAGCCCCTGCTCAAGGGGAGGGATGCACAGGTCACTGCATTAGTTCCTGTGCCCTGTGCTCAGCTCTGCTGTGGTTCAGACATCCCCCACCTCCCCCAGGCAGCCAAAAGTGCAGCACACAGCACAAAGTTTCCCTGGGTAGTCGCAGGGCCCCACATCCATCAGGTATTGCCAGCACAGAGGAGTGCCAGTGAGCTGAGTGGGGAGGTTTTGGGGTGGCCCCAGTCATGCACAGCTCCCTCATCCTGAATTTCACCCACCAGCCTCACTGTGGTGAATGGCAGCTACAGAGTGCAGGGCTTGGGGGTGAGTTTGTCCTCCCCCTCTCTCACTGTTTCTAACACTTCATTTTCAGAGCATGAAATGGTTATTTCTCTCCCTGAAATCCTACCAAATGGAAAGCAGTTGGCTGCTCAGAAGAGACAAAATTAAATTTTGTGGGGTAAACAAGGTTGCTAATTAGCTGATGCGCTGTGCAAAGTTAATTTATTCCCAACATGTCACAGTGCCAGCCCAGCTTGGTGTCTCACGCTGACCTGCAGAGGTGGCCCTGCCTCCAGCTGGCCCTGAGTGGTGACTTTTTGCTTTTCCTGTGCAGGAGGAGCCCTTTGTGATGTTCCGAAAGTCGGACACCGCCCTGTTCGGGAATGACCGCTTCGAGGGCTACTGCATCGACCTGCTGAAGGAGCTGGCCATCATCCTGGGCTTCTCCTACGAGATCCGCCTGGTGGAGGACGGCAAATACGGGGCGCAGGATGAGAAGGGGCAGTGGAATGGAATGATCAAGGAGCTCATCGACCACGTGAGTGAGCCCAGGAGGGGCTGCCGAGGGTTGGCTGTGCCAGGCTGTGCCCAGGCTGTGCCAGGCTGTGCCCAGGCTGTGCCCAGGCTGTGCCAGGCTGTGCCAGGCTGTGCCCAGGCTGTGCCCAGGCTGTGCCAGGCTGTGCCAGGCTGTGCCAGGCTGTGCCCAGGCTGTCCCTGGGTGGGACAGGCTGTGCCCAGGCTGTGCCCAGGCTGTCCCTGGGTGGGACAGGCTGTGCCCAGGCTGTGCCCAGGCTGTGCCCAGGCTGTCCCTGGGTG
This sequence comes from Cichladusa arquata, assembly GCA_026413545.1. Taxonomy (NCBI): domain Eukaryota; kingdom Metazoa; phylum Chordata; class Aves; order Passeriformes; family Muscicapidae; genus Cichladusa; species Cichladusa arquata. The sequence goes on from JAOTQP010000929.1 coordinate 3,602,786, forward strand.
GGACAGGTGACGTTTCTCACTGGCCCACAATACCCACAGCTAGCTCCTGGCCCTGCCTGGCTCCTTGTCACACGGGTTGCCAGAAGAATATCCCTGAAATTCCTGAAATTTGAAATCCCAGCCCAGAAATGGGCTCTGAGGCTCCAGGCACAGCCTCTGCCACAGTGGGACACAGGCTGGGCTTGTGATGAGGGAACAGGCTCCCCCTGGCCCCAGGGGTGTCCTGGGCTGGCAGAGTGAGCTGCTGTCACTCCCAAGGACAAACATGGGCAAGGGCACAGCACCAATGCAGCTTGGGGACCCCAGCCATGTCCCAGACACAGCCCCGTCCAGAGGAGGTGTCCAAACTGCAGGAGCAGGTGTGCACTGCACAGTTTAATTTTTTATTTTCTATAAGAGCAACTTATTTTTTACAATCTGCTGGGACTCAGAGCTCCTTCTGCCACACAGCAGCTGAGCTTCTCCTTCCTCAGCCACTTGCAAAAGCCCATTAAACCCCAGGGAACCTGTTGCAGCAGGTTTGCTCCCACAGCCGCCAAAGCGTCACCGAGTCGGAAACTGCCGCTCGCGGCGGCCAGAGGTTGCTCAGTTTCCTAATTAGATATCTTGCCTCCAGCACATCCTGTGATCCCAAGGGCCCAGTTATGGAGGTGAGGAAAGCTGGTGTTTTTATGAATGCCTGATTCCCAGAGAAGGCCTCTGGAAGAAAAGCTAAGGACAAAAAGAATCCCTGCTCTCTGCAGCGCAGGCCACAGTGCAGGCAATGCAGGGCGCTCTCCTCTTGAGCATCCTGCTCAAGTGGGGCAGCCCTTGACCACCTCCAGGTCCTGGCTGCATCCTGAATCCACAGCCTAAGCAGCAAAGACACAAAAATAATCCCCTGTAGAGCTGTGATGCTCTTACCATTCATTGGAGAGGAGTGAGTTTGCTGGGTGAGTCACTGTGGTGTGTGGAGAGTCAAGCACAGCCTGGGACTGATGAATGGCTCAGGAGCTGGGCTGGGCTTCCAGAGCTGCCTTCTCTGCCCTAAATGACATTGGACAAGGAGCTTCTGTGCACTGCTTCCTCCATCTGTAAAATGCAGATTATAATGATTATGTCCCTTATAGAGACAAAGTGATGCTTAATCAGTTTGTGACGAGCGCTGCAGCCCTCGGCTGCTTGGCCCAGGGAGCAGGAGAGCAGCAAGGGCAGGCAAGGACAGCCCTGGGCAGCAGGACACAGCCTCATGGGGGACATTCCACCAACTCCACAAACCTGCCTTGGTGCTTTTCCTCCTGGAAAACTCCGTGCATCTCAAACCACAGATTTTAGAGCCTCTTACACAACAGCCTTGCAGAGTCAGAGTGGCAGTGTCCCAGAGGAAGGCACTGGTGCTTTGCTGCTCTGAGTGATGTGTGTGACACAGATCTGAGCTGACACTGAGCAGTGGCTGCACCCCATGGCAGAGCCCCTGGGACACAGCTCCTCTGTCCAGCCCTGCTGCTGGGAGTGAGCTCTGGAGCTCTGACTGCTGTTGGGTGCTGTGGAGCTCTGACTGCTGCTGGGAGCGAGCTCTGGAGCTCACAGTGCTGGGAGCGAGCTCTGGAGCTCTCACTGCTGGGAGCAAGTCTGGAGCTTACACTGCTGTTGGGTGCTGTAGAGCTCTGACTGCTGCTGGGAGTGAGCTCTGGAGCTCACCCACTGCTGCTGGGAGCGAGCTCTGGAACTCTTACTGTGCTGCAGGGCTTGCAAGGAGCAAATCCCTCCAAAGGGAATAGAAGCCAGACAGTCATTCCATCCAAACTATGTCATTTCCAGTGTCCTGTGTGTCCTGCAAGACCCCACAGGGCTCCCAGGAGGCTTCAGCCATTCCCAGAGCTGTGATCAGCTAACTGAGATAGATAAGAAGGAGGTTTGGGGAGCATCCTCATTAAATAACATAAAATTCATGGTCAAACCTGCATTGTAGTCTTTCTTGGATAGCTATTTTAAAAGCACATCAATGCACAGCAGCGGGAAAGGGCCAAACCTCCTCTTCTCTCAAGTTGTGCTCTTAACACTGAGGTGCAGTTCTGTGCTCTGTCCTACACGACTCAGCATGTGCCTGCAGGGACACTGCCCAGGCCCCACATGAAGCCATTAATTCCTTTATCTGCATGCCATTGCTTTTTATAGCAGTGTTTATGTCAAGCCTTAGAAAGTGAAATTGCAACCAGATGGGCCCTTCCCCAGCAGCATCTTCCCATGGTGTGGGGAAAGGCACAACCCATGGACACTGCAACAGGCAAGATCGAGCCTATTTCCCACCCAGGAGGAAAAGTGTTCAAGACAAAATTCAAATCAAGTTGGAGTGATGAAAACAGGGCTGCCCACATCCAGAGTTTGATACCTGTGTTCAGCATCTCCTCCTCATAAACAAATTGGAATCGTTCAGGTGGGAGCACAAAGCAGGCAGGATTTTGTGAGGTCCAAAAACCCAGGACAGGATTAATTCAGTGCAGAAAGTCATTGCATTGCTGAAGACTCACTCAGCTCAGGAGATGGAGCCCCTGGACTGCTGTGACACAGGTGGGCTGAGCTGGTGTGGGCTCCCTGAATGACCTGTGCAGAGCAGGGAGTGCTCCTGGGGTGCAGTGAGGGGGCTAAAATGGTGATTGTTGCTGCTCAGAGGGCCTGGGAGCTGTGGAAGTGACAGATTCTGCATGCCAGGGATTGGCCAACTCAGCCTGAGCTGAAATTTGGAGAGGAGGAGGTGGGCAAAGCAAGGGGCACCTGTCCCTTGGGATGGCCTTCAGTGGCTGGAGATGCCACTCAGAGGAGCTGGGTGAGGGTGGCTGCACGACAGCAGTGTCTGGGGGACCAAGATGCTGTCACCAAGTGGGTAAATCCCCAAAAGTTGGCACCCCAGAGGTAAATCACGTGCTGGGACAGGTGTTTACACGCTGAGCACTCCGGGCTTGTTGCAGTCACGAATCCTCCCCCTCCTCTCTCTCTGATCCAGACATGCCTGGCCACAGGCAGGGATGCCTCAGGCTATGATCCTTTGTAAAATCCCTGTGTTTCTAGTCTGGCCTTAAGCATAAACAGGAAAAGCAACAGCAATCAGAGCAGCCACAGCACGACCCTGTCCGCCAGGTCCCCAGCAGCAGATGCAGAGACAGCAGCCTCCTGCAGCTCAGTGCAGCAGCCCTGCCCCGCTGCCTTTCATCTGCTGCTCGTCCTCAGCACAAATACTGCCTGTTTTGAGGAGTTCAGTTCATTCCCTGGAGAAGCAGCCTCTCTCCTCACCACAATTCACTGCTCATTGTCACCCCTCTGGCCGTTCCTGCAGAGGAGCCTTGATCAGAAGGGCCAAGAGAGCAGAACTCAGGTATTCAGGGAGGTCTGGGGAGCCCAGAGGAGCTCCTGAGCCCTTTATTCATAACCTGACAACTGCCAAACCTCCTCCTTTCAGCAACAGTGAGCTGCTATTGATGTTTATTCATAGAAATTATTACTGATACAAGCAAAGCTCCACTGCACACCGTGGCCCATCCGTTCTGATTTATAAATTCCAGTTGTCTGGCAAAGCAATGCTTGCAAATCTTCCCTATTGTTTGTGGGCAGAATCCCATAAAGCCAGCAGAATGAGTTGTTCTGGACATTTTGCACAAACTTGTTCACAAATAAAACTTGTCTTCTGCTGCGACAGTGCACATCACATTGCCATTCAATCTGAAACTTCAGGTGGGAATAAGAGAGATGTGGCAAATACTGGGGTTTCTAATGGAAATCCCTGCCAGTGGTAACTGTAGAGGAGTTGTAATATCCATCCTTAGGGACGATTCCTGACAGTTGATTTAACAATTCCATAGAAAGTGAGCATTTACTGACAGTAAATTCCGGCAGAAATACATACTGCACCACACTGCCAGATCCCCATTAATGCTCCTGAACTGGTGGATGTTTCCTCTCAAGTGTCATGGACTGAGGCTTCATTTGGATGTCACTGGGCCAGGGATAAAGAGCAAACTATTTCATTGGATGAAGTGTCCTCGACCTTTTGTTTAGACACTGCAGGACCTCAGTGTTGGGGACAGGATGGAAATAAGCCAGAATGGCTTTTCCTTTTGTGCTCAGATCATTATTGGGTGGATTCATCACTGGGACATACTCAGGCATCCAGATGAAGGATCTGTATGTTGGGAGGCTGAGTTCTCTGTGTCCCTGCCCCTTGCTGGTTCATCTGCCAGGAATCCATAGGATAGGGCTTGTCTCTCACATTCTCACCAGAATCCTCCAGCCATCACATCCCTCAGGTACAGTTAATGGTGCTTCCAACTCTGGAGATCTTCCCTAAAGTGAAGATTATAAAAGCCCCAACAGGACCTCGTGGCCCTCATTCCTCCCCTTCAGCTCAGCTAGGTTTTTCCTGCTCACATCTGTTCTTAATTCACCCCTGACATTGAATAAACCCATTGACAAAAACTATGTCTAAATTAGGACTGAGGTTGCAGGAGCAGCCGTTAAGAGTTGGAATCAGACAGTTAACACTGACCCTGCTCTCCTTGAGCATCCCTGCTCCCAGGGACTGCTTCCCTGTCCCTGGGCAGCCACAGGGCTCTCACAGGGCACTCCCACCCCTGCCCCAGCAGCAGCCCATCCTCTCTGAGCCATGAGCTGCAGCAGAGCCCTGCTGCCTCAGCTGTGCCTGGCCCTGCATCCCCCAGGACACCCGGGGCTGCTCTGCTGCAGGGAAAGGTGCAGGGGGATGCAGGATGAGCCTGGAGGGGGACAGGGAGCAGGAGCAGGGCACAGCAGCCAGGCAAGGAGGGGAGGAAGCAGAGATGGGACCCAAGGCAGAAGCCACAGCACTGGCAGTGGCAAGAGGGACCGAGGGATGACAGAGCTGATGTTGCCAGACCTGGATAACAATTAAATCAGTAAAACACACACACACACTATTTCTGTCTCTCAGGCAACACACACATGATTAGTTTATGTAAATACCTAACGCAGACTGGCAAAATAAGCACAGAGGCAGCTTATTTTCCTGAATAAATATTTGTCTGGGTGCTTATGTTGTTGGTGGGCTCTGCCATGACCAGCCACTGCCCACGAGTTGGCTCTGGCCAAGTTCAGGCACTGCAGGATTCCCACAAGAGCTGTCCTGACCCACAGGCCACATCTCCCTGATAAGTGAGAACTTGGAGATAAGACTTGGCATTTCTGATGAAAGCTGAATATCTCTGCAGTGAATCCAGTCATCTCTGAGCTGAGCACCCAGTGAACTCACAGCTGTTCCAGCCAAGTGAAACACTGTGACTGGGTGAATGAGGAGATCCAAACCCTTGGAGGTGTGTTGGAGAAGTGTCTGCATTTGATGTGTAGCTGCCTTGGCAGAATTCATCTTTTTGGCCTCAGTTCAGCAGAACACTTAAGAACAGGCACAAGCCTTGGAAGCTGTGTGAGCTCCAGTAAAACAGAGGTGTAGGCTTAAGTGGTTTTGCTGGACAAGGGTCTTTAAGCCACTGGCACTTGCTCTAATTCCTCATCTTTAATAAAACCCATCTGACTCTGCAACAGCACAAGAGTCAGGGCTGAGTAAAGGAAGCAGCCAGAGTCTGGTAATTGAGTACCCAGTTTGGAATGCCAGAGCACGACAAATCAAAGCTTCACCCTTGGTGGGTTTGATTTAGATCCTCTCTGTCAGCAAACCCTTAATTAGAGGCCACCTTCAGAAAAATCTGCATTGATAAAAAGGATGTGGAAGTGCAGCCCTGTGCTGCCTCTAATTGCTCAGGACACACCCCAGCCCAGGCTCCTGGGTCTGTGCTCTGTCCTGCCTGAATGTGACATTCCCTGCAAGGACACAGGGCTGGGAGCACAGCACAGGAGCTGCTGGAGCGACACAGTAAAATTTAAGGTCTCCACAAAAAGCAGGTGGATCCCTGGGCATCCATGCAGATTTCTCTCTCTTTATTTTCTGTGGCAAAGCACAAACTCCAGGCCATTCTTTAGCTCACTGTGTCATTCTGACAAATTTGGCAGAGGATCCCTCAGCCTGGCCATTGCCAGCGAGCTCTGACCACAGAACATTTGCTCCCTCCTTCAGAAAATCCCGTAGCCAAATCCTCCAACATCTTCTTCGCTTTTCCCTGGTGAGTCAGGACACCCACACAGAGTGATGGAGCAAGGAAAATGCTGCATTTTTTCTGCCATCTCTGCAGCACTTGTGACTGTGGGGAGCACTAAGCCAAAATTTCCAGGTATGCTGTAAGGTGGCGGGAGCAGCCAAGCTCCAAACCTGCCAGGATGGTCCCAAGGATGCAGAACATCCCCACCTGAGGCTGGGCAGCCACCAATGCCCATCCACTTCCAGCCCCCTTCAGCTTCTCTCCATGTCAGCACAACCACAGCTGGCACAATGGGCTGGCTGGGAAAATACTGCTCCCATTTCCCACAGGTTTTGACAAATGCCAGTGACTGAAATGGGCTCTTCCTGTACCAGGCTGATGTGAAAATGTATTTCCATTTGGAAAGTGAGAAGGAAACCAGCCAGGGCGCAGCTGGAGAACCACGTTAGAACAAAAATAAATCATTTTTACTCGTGTTACATGATTCCTGAAGGCCTCTGCTCAGCTCTAAAGCTGCACTCGTTGGAGGGGAGTCCCCTACACACACACACACACACACACACAAATGGACAAAAGCTCATGTAGAGACTCTTCCTAGAGTAGAACACCCAGATTCCTCTATTTATAAATATTGCACCGACTTCCACCACAGATTGGCAAGGCCAAATGAAACCATTAGTGCAACCTTTACCCCCAGCACAAGCCAGGGATCTGCTCTGGTTCCTACAGTGAACCCCCAGTTCCTGCTGAAGCAAAGTATGTTCCAGCCAGTATTGATTTAAAGTCCATGAATAATGACAAATCTACTGTATCTCTAGGTAATTATCACTCATGGGTAATTTAGAATTTTAATTTTCAGAACCAGATGTTAAATAAATCTCTCCTGGGCTCCTGGCATGGGGGGCGGTTTCTGCTCAACTTCAGAGCTGTGATTTATGTGTCTGTGTTTCCTCAGAAGTTCACAATCCCAGAGAATGATTTGCAAAGCTCAAGCAAGGCTGGTGATATTGAGGAAACCTTGGATGTATTTACTTGTGGCTTTTAAGAACCTGGATGAATGTTTAATGAGAGGGATGAACTCAGCTCTTGACCAACAGAAAGAGGGTGTATGTGGTCACTCACTGAACTAGCACAGAAATTAGTAAATAACAGAGATAATAGAAACAAACACAATTCATCCTGGTAGTTCTCCATGCTCACACCAATATTAATTATTGTTATATAAGAATTAAACTGGGCCCATTATCCTGGACATTCTGGTATCCCAAATACTTCACCCTGATAGTGCTCCATGCTCACACCAATATTAATTATTGTTATATATTAATTAGGATAGGATCATTATCCTGCTCCTCACCCCAGTAACACTCCATGCTCACACCAATATTAATTATGGTTATATAACAATTAAACTGGGCCTGGTCTCCATTTGGTTGTGCTGTATTTTACAGTGAACATGATACCCCCAACATCTGTATTTCACAGCAAACACTGTACCTCCAACATCTGTATTTCACAGCAAACATCATACTTCCAACATCTGTATTTCACAGAAAACACTGTACCCCCAAGATCTGTATTTCACAGCAAACACTGTACCCCAACATCTGTATTTCACAGCAAACATTGTACCCCCAACATCTGTATTTCACAGCAAACACTGTACCCCAACATCTGTATTTCACAGCAAACACTGTACCCCCAACATCTGTATTTCACAGCAAATGTGCACCAATGTCCAACAGGAGGGGAAACCCCAGGGCTGCACTTTGGGGGTTTTTGGCCTGTTTCTGTCTCGTGAGAGCTGTGGTGTCTCCAAGGGGATGGGAACACCTTGGTTTGTAACTCCTCCCTTCCCCCTGTCCCTCCCTCTGTGCTGTTTGCAGAAAGCTGACCTGGCCGTGGCTCCTCTGACCATCACTCACGTCAGGGAGAAAGCCATCGACTTCTCCAAGCCCTTCATGACCCTGGGGGTCAGCATCCTCTACAGGAAGCCCAACGGGACCAACCCCAGCGTCTTCTCCTTCCTCAACCCTCTCTCTCCTGACATCTGGATGTACATCCTGCTGGCCTACCTGGGGGTCAGCTGTGTGCTCTTTGTCATAGCCAGGTAAGGGCTGCTCCCTGCTGGGGGCTGCAGCACCAAACCCTTGTCACCACTGAGATCCCCTCTGCTCCATCACCATGGGCTGCCTGCTTGTTTTCACACGCTCACAGCAGGGAAGAATTTTAAAATGGACTTTTTTTCATGGTTTCAGAAATTTTGCAGCCTTTCCATCTCGTCAGCACCTCCAGGTGCATGAAGAGTAGTTCTGCTTTGTACTATTGTCCATTCTGGCTCCTTTCCCAGCCTCTCCTGGGTCCTGAGCTCTCATCTCCCACACCATTTTCCATTTCTGTCCCTGATCCCTCCACCAGTAAAGCTCAAACCCTTCCCTGTATCAAAAGAATGGAGAAGCCGTTGCTACGGATCAGACAATGTCTGTTTACAAAATTAATATGCATCTAATTATCATGTTTAAATCCTCTATGTTTAAAGGCAGAATTTGCATACATTTGCATGTCTTGTTAATTCCACAGGGCCTTTGATGAGACACAGTCCAGGGCTGCTCTCAATCCATGATCCCACCTTTGCAAATCAAAACAAAGCACTTGCCCCCTCCTGCAGGCAGCTGCTCTCCATGACCACACCCAGCCCTCTGTGCAATATTTTGCATAAACACCATGTCCAGAAAAGATTCCTCAGCCCACTCTGCAGTTTGATGCTCATCTCTCATTATTTCCAGTTGAATTTATACCAGTGGGGATTTCAGAACCCTCCCTGCTGCCTTGGTCTGGGGGTCCATGTAGCCCCTCTTCCCCAAGGTCTGCTGTGCTGCACCTTCCAGGGAGCATCCATCAGAAACCTTCCTCCCTCATCCACTGACATCAGAGAGCCAAAGAAAAGCTCAGGTACAGAACTGGAGAGAGCAGATTCCATTGACCCTGATGGTGCAACAAATCCACAATTTTCAGCATCCCTCAGGCCCAGTGGGGGCATTTAGAGCAGATTTCCTGCGTTCACTCTGTCATATCCTAATTACACAGAGCAGCAGAGTGAGCTGGGCGTGAGTGCTGTGACCACCTGCAGTGCTCACATTAGGAGCTTGGTTTTTTTCAGCTCATAATGCCCAGATCCAGCCTAAATTGTCCAGACTCACTTTCAAAGCATGTTAAACGTGCATGGTGAGGCAAGTACGTGCTCTGGTCCCTCCTCTGCACAGGGGCAGAGCTGGACATTGTGTTTTCCTCTCAGAGGACATGGAGAGCCCCCTGATCCAGACTGCAGCTGCAATTGCTCTCCCCCCTTGTCTGTGCCATGCCTCCTCACCCAAGGGTGTCAGACATAACCAGGTGCTGTCAGCAGCACAAGACTCTCCTCTGGGAGAATGGGCCCAAGGTAATGACGAGCAGGAAAATCCTGTGATGGCTGATAAAAGCCCTTGGCTGTCTGTCCCTGCCATCCAGGCAGGGCACAGCTGAGTGGGCTCTGCTCCCACAGCACCGCTGGCTTTGATGGCACCGGGCTGCTCATGTGCCCTGCAGTGACAATTCAGACACCATTTTACATTTATGAGCTTATTTTTCGCTGCTCATAATGGCCAGATCCAGCCCAAATTGTCCAGATCCCACTTTCAAAGCATGGTAAATGTGCAAATTGTATCTGCACATGAAACACTGCAGAAAAGCTGCAGGAAATGCCTTCCCTTTTCCTTTTCCTTTTCCTTTTCCTTTTCCTTTTCCTTTTCCTTTCCTTTTCTTTCCTTTCCCATCAGGGCTCAGACAGACCCTGATGTGAAATCTCCCAGTCACCACTTTGCACAAACAGGGATGCCTGTCCAAGCACAGCCTTGGCTTTTGGCTGATGTTGAGAGATGAAAACCTGAAGAACTGTGGCTTTGTCTCAGGTTTTATTCTGAAATGAACCTCAGCATCTCCCTACATCACATCAGTTATGATGTAATAGAACAACTTTTCCCTATCAGGCTATTTTTTAGCCTAAATTCAACACATAAATACTGCAATTACAGTTTCTTTTTCATGTTTTGCTCCTGACATTTCTTCTGTCATCCTATTCTTTCAAAGAACGCCGAGTATTCAGAGTAATTAAAATTCCACAGGAATGGTCTTTTAACACATAGAGATGGAAAGCCAGAGATTTCACAGGGAAAATATTTATTGCATTCAGAAGTAATGGAAACAATATCTGCTTTTGACCCCAGCAAGGCCTCTGAAATCCAATTCTCATAAGAAAACCACAATCATAATAGAAAAGCCTTAACTCAGAAACATGAGTCTTCTGAACTAGGCACCAGAGCCCTCTGCTCATGCCATAACCATAGGTCAATGCCACTTAAAACAGACTCAGGAACTATTTAGAGGCAGGCAAAGGATGGATTTGGTCCATCTGTCATTTTAATCAGTCTTTCTTTGCTGTTGATGGAACCCCTGCTCCCAGCCCCCAGCCCCCAGAGAGCCATCAACACTGGCTGTCCCCACAGGTGAGGCTGTGGTGCCAGGCTGGCCTGTCCCTGGGCTCACACAGCCTCCAAATGACACCAAACCCCTCGGGCTGGTGGCAGGGTGGGTGGGTTTAATCTTCATCCTAACTGCAGCAAGGACTGGCTCGTCCATTGGAAATTTCTCTGGAGACGCAATTTAGACTCAAAAGTATTTTGTGTCAGATCTTTTAGACTTCTTCAAAATGCTTCAATTTCCCTGCCAAAAAAAAAAAAAAAGCCAAAAGAGACAGGAGAATGATCCTAGTTTTTGATGAAATATTTCTCAGAGCCCACTGTGCATGTGAGGATGAGGGAAGCCAGCCACAGAGAATCCTGAGCTCCCCCACTTTGATTTGAGCTCTGGCTCTATGGGGTCAATGAGCTCCTCTCCCTCCTTCCCTCATTTCCTCTTGCTTCCACTAATGGTTTCTCTGCTCAAGCACTGGAGGCTGTTGCTGCTTTGCAGATTTCTGAATATTTCTCTGTCATTTGAGCTGCACCAGTCGGTTTTTGCTCAGACCTTGAAGTTCTCCAGCATGTCATCTTGCCAGGATCATTGATCTCACCCATTCCCTTTCTTTCTCATGGTCTTTCATTGGCAGCCCAAGAAAGTTTTAATCTAATTCCTGAACTGTGGGTTTATCTGGCAGAAAGGACCAAGACACCATCCTTTATCCACCTCAGGTGTGAATCTATAGCAAGTTCCAAGGAATTAGCAGCATATAAAGCCAGGTCTGAGTTCAGCCTGGTTCTTGTTTCCTTGCTGATTTCCTCTGGTTTAGAGAGCAGAGGAGGGTGAGCAGCAAGAACAGCCCAACCATTACTGGATGAACAAGTAGCAAGGTCAGGGTGCAGCCTGAGCACGACTGTGGTTCCACACCCCAAACCCAGCCCAGGGAACAATCCCAGCTGCAGGAAGGTGAGATAAACCAGGCAGGAAAGGACAGGTCACTGGACTGTACCTTGGTGGAAAAGAGAAGTAAAAAGTGGCACAGCTGTGCCCAGGGTAGTCTTTTTGCCCATGGAGCCCTCCTAGGCTTGGAGCACTGACATGTGCACTGGTTTCAGTGCCAGGAGGTTCCTGGCAGAGAGCTGGGGCCTTTCTCCAAACAAATCCAACTGCCTGAGTGAGGGGAATTGAGCCATGAACCTTCTCCTTGGGTGGTGAGTCTGGTGGGAAATTACAGAGGGAAATATCTCCTGATACAGGCTGTGGGCTGGGCTTTGAGAAGGGGCTGTTGTGAATCTCCAGGGATTCCAGAAGGAAGCAGAGATGATAATTAATGCCTGGTTCAAAAGCAATTATACCAATCATGTTTTTAATTTAATCTCTGCAAAATTTGGGACTCTCAGAAGATGTAAATAAACAGCTCTAAAAATATTAACATCTCTCCTGTTGAGCATCCTCCCCAGATCCTGGCTAAACGAGCTCATTCCCGGCGCTGCTTGCCTGCCAGTCCTGGGCAGAATTTGCAGAGATATTCCTAGGAAATCCCCTCAGTCTTGTTCAAGAGCTGCAGGGCTCCATGGAAATGCATCCCCACAGGGAATAAGTTTCTTCCACTATCCAGCACAGGGCCAAGTGAGGCAGCAATCCACAGTAAACTGTCACCACATCCCAGTGTTCTGCCAGTGCCCTGACTGGGCCAAATTCCTGTTTGTCAGGATGGTGGAAGATTCTACCTCTCAGTGACCTAAATCCCACCCTGATTCCCATGTGCATTGGTGGGAGAATCTCCTGAAGTACCAGTTTGTCCCTGCTCTTGCTGCAGAATCACCGAGGCTTCTCCCCTCAGTCAATCAAAAATGCCATTTCCCCCATGTTTTTGAACTTTTGCATACAAAAGGTTTTCTTTCATGAGT
>JAOTQP010000929.1:3615307-3627110 GCA_026413545.1 Cichladusa arquata
TGTGCTTACTTTGCGAGGGCTGCTATGTGTGCTTACTTTGGCAGAGCTCCTGTGCATGCTTACTTTGACAGGGCTCCCACCTTAGGAGGACTTGGCTTCCCAGGTCTCTGCTTTCCAGAATGCAGGACACAGACTTACAGCTGTGTGGGTGATTTGGGCAGAATTTGCCTTTTTCTCTACAAAGCTGTGCACCAGAGGGTCGGCAGCCCAGAGGCATTGGGACTCCTTTTTTCCAGTTCCTTTAGGGTCATGTCCTGCCACATCCCAATTAACTGATGCCTTGAGATTTTAGCCATTACATTTTTCAAATCCTGTACTGCATTAGTGCATGACTCTAAATTCCATATAAAGTGTGAGTTACTGTCTTCACATTTTGGTCAGACAAAACAATCCCTCTAGACCTGAGATCCAAGGACACCCTACAGCCTCAGGTCCCAAAAAGTGTAAACAAAAGTGAGTTGGGAGGGGAGCAAACTGGGGGTATATTGCTTCATTAACTGAAGCTGTAATTGGAGGATTAACCCCTGATATGTAAGTGGAGCAAACTTATATCTGTCTGAAAAATTCGTGACCACCGCTCATTTTGGGTGTAGCCTCTGACTTTTGGCTGCCCAAGGTGCATCTGTTGAAAGCCTTTAATAAATACCCACTTTTATTCTCTTCATCTTGTCCAAGCTGTTTTAGGCAGCCACCCCAAGGCATCCTAACGAGCTGCTGTTTCCCTGTGTGCCCCAGGTTCAGCCCATACGAGTGGTACGACGCCCACCCCTGCAACCCGGGCTCGGACATTGTGGAGAACAACTTCACCCTCCTCAACAGCTTCTGGTTCGGGATGGGAGCGCTGATGCAGCAAGGTAGGGTGGCCCCCACCTGCTCTAAGGGCTTCTTTAATTTAGAATTTGTTTTGGTTGCAGCCTCCCAGCACCTCCTGGCCCCTGAGCACACACCCAGGATGCTCTGAGGAGGAGCAGTGCCTTCATCTCCCTCAGCTGCTTCATTCACCCACACCCCACTGACTGCAAATTCCTGTTTCTGTTAATTCCAACCACCTGCTCAGTTTCAGGATCTCTGACCTGGCTCTCTCTCTGTTCTAAATCCAGGGTGTCTTGCCCCCATTTTTCCCCTCCCCTGGTCATTCTGAGATGCCCTGAAGCTCCTCCAGCTCAGCACAAATGCAAGGAGCTGCTCTGGGAGCCTCTGGCCAGCAGAGCTGTCAGGGGCACTGGTGTGAGCCACCACGGTCACAGGGACCTCAGAAATGGGATGTGGATGGGATTACATTCCTGTGTGTGAATGGAATAGAGAGATGGAGTGAATAGAGCAAATCTGTTCAGAAGGCAGCAGGGGGGGAGCTTGGGAGCAGCTCTGACTAAGGAACGAAATTCAGCTGTGATCTAATTGCAGAAAATCCAGGAATAGAAATAAGTGGAAAATGTCAAACATTTGTCACACTTTAATTTACCGTGTATCAGTGGTTATACCCAGACAGCAAAAGAGGCACAGCCTGGGCTCAGTGGCAGCACAGAGCTCCTGCTCCAGCTCCACTGCTGCCTGGAATAGAGATTCCTCCTGGATCCTGGCTGCCCTCATGGACAGTGACAGCTCCCAGCAAGAGGCTTTAGCAGGATGAATCATCCCTCTTATCAGATGCTGATAAATGAAAAGAACTATATTCTTTTTAACTCAATTCTGCATCTGAGAAGAAAAATATTTCAAAGCCAGGCTGATGTCACAGCATCCAATGCATCAAAGGGCCGGAGATGGAAGAGGGAAGAAGCAGAATCTTGAGGAGAACCAAAGCACCCTCAATATCCAGGACTCCTCCTCTTCCTGGAGTCTCCTTGCTGCACTCTGAAGGGAGGAAAACTACACCCCATGCTCTGCTTTGATGCCACTGCTGCCTAAAATTGCTTTGCAAAGCCCAATCTTTGTTGCACATTCCAGGCTGATAAATCCTCTGAGCACAGCTGTTTCAAACCCAAAGCTCTTGCCTGGTTTTAAAAGGTGTTTTGGGTGATTACAAAAATAGCACAACCCATTTAGCCCTTCATGTCTGCTCAATAAAAGTCATTTCAGACCCACTACACCTTTTATGCTGTAACATCTCCTGCTTCCCCACTTCTGACTGGCATTCAAAGCCCTGGACCCTGATAGTTCCTTTCTCTCTGTGTTTGATTTTTTTAAAGCCTTGTGTATTTGAACACACTCCCCAGAGTGAGTCTTTTGAAAATAATCTATATAAAAGCAAAGCCCTTTTTAAATGGCAGAACAAAACACTCATAAAAGTTCATAAATAACTTGCTATTTAAATCTCATAAAAGCAGCCCAGTTAATTACTTCAGTTTGGATGTTTCCTGTAAATTGGGCGCCGTACCAGAGGTCAGTAATCAAGGAAGAGGGTTTTTCTGCAAATGCTACAAAAACCCCACTGATGTCCTGGCATGCAAGATGTCTGGATAATTTGCCTCAAAACCAGTTGGCTTTAATTGCATAGCTGTAACAGTTTTGACAGTAAAACCTCATCACATATATACATGTATATAAAATGTACATATGGATGCATTAAATGGGTTCTTTCCCTGTATTTTCTCTCCCTTCCTCCCCCTCTCCCACCCCAGGCTCGGAGCTGATGCCTAAAGCCCTGTCTACACGGATCATTGGTGGCATATGGTGGTTCTTCACCCTCATTATCATCTCGTCCTACACGGCCAACCTTGCAGCCTTCCTGACAGTGGAGAGGATGGAATCCCCCATCGACTCTGCAGATGACTTGGCAAAGCAGACAAAAATAGAGTATGGAGCAGTGAAGGATGGAGCTACCATGACCTTCTTCAAGGTGAGACCAGGCAGAGGCTTTCTACCTTCCAGGCAGAGATGCCAGTGGGAGCCAGGACAAAGATCCAAAGGCAGAAAACTCCCAGGCTGCCCCTGCTGCTCCTTCCACTGCAGCTTCTTTCACCTCACATCCTGCCCAGACTGAGACTGAGCCCCACCAAGCCTAAATCCCCCTCCCTGTTGTTAACTGAAGTCATAGTGACAAGATTTAACTGATTTTAGTTTTGCAGGCTCTACCTAATCTTGGCTCACACACCCTAAAATGTAGCATGTGCCAAGGTGCAGCTTGTATTAAAGCCCTGCAGAAAAATCTTACATTCCCTAAAGCATCTTCTCGATTTCCACATCTGACCCATCCAGCTTCTTCCTTGCCTCTGCCAGCACAGCCCCATGGAGCCCCCAGGGTGATCCAGCCATCCTTCAGGGACAGAGGAGAGCCCAAATTAACCCACAGCTGGACAGATGTTGCAAAGAGCCCTCCCTGACCAGTATTTTTTACAGCTGAAATATCTTTCTTGTCCTTCAGGTATTCATATCAGTGTAATCCAGTTTTATTAACCTCTGAGATCCAGGGCAAGGTAACACTACCAATGCATCACAATCCAATTGCATTAATTTCTTCTATTTAAAGTATAATTAAATTCAGAAGTCAGTCAGATTCCACCGTGGCTTCAAAAATAGAAAGAAACTGAGAGATGTAAAATGACCTTTAAATCCACTGCTGGCCTGTAAAAACCCAGTTTAAAAAGAGAGAGACTAAAGGGATAGAAATGAGGGGTGATTAAGGAATTATCACCCTGGCAAGGAAAGAGGCCCAAAAGAAGATTCCAGGCTCTGGGTCAGGAATGGGAGCTGGCTCCCCCCAACCTCTGGCTCCTTCCCCCTCCACCACCCAAAATGCAGAAGGAAATACATGTGACTAACACAGCTCAGGCTTTACCAGGCAGGTTGTGCCTGGTGCTGCAAGATTTGAGCAGGCACAGGGTGATGGCAGCTTGACAAGGCCTCAGTGGTTTAATTGGCAAGACTCATTAAAGGAATCCAATATGCTGGATTTTAATAATAGAGAGAGCATTGCTCCCGTGCAACTTCTCTTGGCTCTGATCTGGCTGAGGAGCCACTGTCCTCCCCAAATCTGTGTCCTGGCTCTGACAGGCAGCAGCAGAGGTTGATAAAGAGCCACACAGGGGTTGGTTTGATCTTTAATGATCCTGGGGATGCCCAGTTTGCCTCCTGCCATGGAGCTGGCCCATGCATTCTGTCCATGGCACAGCCAGATGCAGGGTGGTGTCTTCCAAAGCTTTATAAACCTGGAGCAGCCAGCAGGGAAAGGCAGGCTGTAACTGTGTGCTTTAACTGCTCTTTCCAATATGACTTTTATATGGGAATAAAAGGAAACTGTCTCTTTTAACAATCATCAGGACACAGTATATTTATTGCTTCATATCATTATCCATCAGAATCGTACTTCAGGCTCCTAACAGCCTTGGCATGGTTTATTGATGCAGAGTATTTTCCTTTTCCTTTTTATTATCACTGTTGTATGGAGATGAATTCTCAGGAATGTCCCCTCTGACAAGGGTTTCCATTACTGCAGCACCCACGTGGGATGCTCTGCTCACTTGTCCTTTGTGTACAGAGGGACGTGGCAGAGACAGGATTTGTCCCAGCCCCCTGCAAGGTCCTTGCAGGGTAATTCCTGCAGTGATTTTGGTTCAGCTACTCTGTCCGTGGGGACACCTGTAACAGCACAGAGCTCAGTGTCAGCTGAGGACCCACACTCCCTCAGGTGGGTGGCACTGGAAGAACAGCACAGGCCCTTCCTCTGCTCTGCTCCAGGGGCACCAGCAGAGACAGCCCAAGGCTCCAGAAGCATTCCTGCAGCTCTGAACACACTGACACTGCTGGGACAAAAGGCTGATGGCAGCACACGAACCAGGATCTCACCTGCTCCGTGGATTACCTGCTGTGCTTGGCCCAAATTGCTGCCTGGCTCCTTGTACGGCTGTTCCCAAAGCCATTCCCTCACAGCAGGGTCTCACTCCTCCATCTCTCCCTGACAAATCAGCTGCAAGCTGCACACTCCAAACAGAGCTGAGCACACCCTGCAGCCCCTCTGCCAGTGCCAATCCTGGTCCAGGCTGGATCCCCAGGAATGCAGGAGAGCAGCACCCCAGGCTGGTCTTAGGGAGCAGTGGACAATGGGAGGAAGAGGAAGGCTACATGCTGTTCCATGAGATTATTCCCAAAGCACTGAGCAGTTCTGCCTGAGAGCTTGTGCAGAACTCACCAGGGACACTGCAGAAGATCCCAATGGAACCAAGACCCCTCTGGGACAGCCCCACAGCAATGGATGCTGCTCCCACCAATTTTGGCCCCATGCAGCAGAGCAAACCAGCCACAGCAAATGGGAAGAAGAGAGAGTTTTACCAACCATACTGGCAGATTTTGACTTCATGAAAAGAATTCTGAGAAGTTGTTTACTCTCTGGCAATGCAGATTGAGTTATAGGAATGAACACGGATCAATTAATTTAGGAACAGCATCCAGAGTTCATTATAACTCATAAATCCTTCCCATCCTGCAGAGGATGCTGCCTCTCTGAATGGAAGGCCAGGTCTTTGGAGTCTGGGTGTGAGTGTGTGTATGTGTGTACACAGATACCCACTCTTACAGAAATGTTAAATCCTCAAGGCTAAGTATCTTCAGTTGGTGGAAATCAATTTATTTTTTTCATACAGGCTGGAATTGAAAAATCTTAAGCCTGAAAGTTCCTTTCTTGCCAGTTTGGCTGATAAAAAAGCGAATACGTCTTGGCAAGATGCCTCGTAGGGGCTCCTCTAAACGATTCCATTAATTGATTTGGGTGACTGGCCCTGCAGAGCTGCTTATTAAAGGTGCCTTCTGAGCTGTGACTCTGAAGAATGAACTCGGAGGCGTTCTCGGTGCCGCTGTGTTGGGAGGGGCTGGCACTCGGCTTTCACACACACATCTCATTTAGCACTAACTCAGGGTGATTAGCATGCGGAGCACAGCAGATCAGATTCTGGTGCTGTTTATCCTGAACAAATCAAGCTCCACTCTCGTGAGTTGGAGGGAGAGATGTGGGCAGGAGTGGGGCTCGACCCCGCCGTGGCACCAGCCCTTGATAATCAGCAATATCTCCATCATTCCTGCTGTCTCAGAGCTCCTGACATGGGGAATTCTCTGCCAGAAGAAGCCAGTGTCAGACCATTCATACTTCAGAGCTCCTCCTCATCTACCTTTGGCAGCAAAGTTGTGACTGAGAGGGACCTGGGGACCCTCTGGAGGATGTGGGGGCACAGGGGGGGTCCCTTCACCCACAAACAACTGAGATGTGTTTCTTCTAAGAAGCCCATAAAAGTAAATGGTGAATCTCTTGAGAAGAAATTTACACCCAGCCACAGCACAGCAAATACCAAACCAGACCAGTAACACCAGAAAGGATTTTTTAAGGTAAACTATGGTTAAGGGGTCTAGCATAATAAAATGTACACAGAAATAGAGAACACAAAAATATCAGTGAAATAAACACAATATAGGGCATTATTTATTACTAAATCACTACTAAGATGGTTTTGCGTATTTCTATGGTGTGGTCCTGGCTGGTGACATCCAAATTCCCATCAATAAGCAAAGCCTTTGCAATGTGGCCCAAGTATTTGAGAGGAGGAAAGGGAGAAATGAACTTTTTCTTCAACTACAGAACATGTTGTGTGGCTTAATTGGGTGTGAGCTGGAGCAGGGACGCTCCTGCCCCCGCTGGTGCTGTGATTTGGGATCATGACTGACACGGCTCTCACAGCTGCTTCCAGGTTTTTAGCAAACGATCAGCCTGTGAGGGCTGTGCTGGGAACTACAGCTGGGGAATTTCCCCTTGGAAAATTAGTTCTTATTAGGTTTTAGAGCCTGGAACTGCCCTCACCTGGGCTGGGTGTGAGCTGCCCTGGCAGCACCAGTGCCCTGCCCTCCCTCCTGGAGGGACTCCCAGCTCAGCTCATCTTCCCTGCCAGGTCTCACCCTGTGCCCTGATCTCTGTTCCTGCTGCTCATCAGGCAGAGTGAGCAGTGACCAGCAGCCCCATCCTGCTGGCCAGCCCTTGCCCAGGTGTGCCCCAGCTGGAGCAGTGCCGGATCCCCGGCAGGGCACAGCCAGCACTGACAAATCTGGGCTCTTCCTGGCACCCCAAACACAATTAAGTGCCTTCAAGCTGGTCAGGAGCAGTGATTTAAGAGAAGAAGAGAAATGTGGTTTTTCTCTTCCATGGAGCCCTGTCTCATGTAATTTCAGTTGTCTGAAGAGGTCCAGTGCCTCATGCAAGTCCCATTTGCTTCACTAAATGCAGCCTATTGATTTTTTGCCAGTTTATTTTGCTCTGTGCTCTAAACTGGGAGAACACTGACGTTAAAAACCCTGTGTCAACACCCAAGAAGCATTAAATGCAGAAAGAGAAGAAGAGAGAGGGAGAGCAAAGGAACCCAGAGGCCTCTGATGTGAACTATATAAATGTTAAACAAGTCCTTATCAGCCAGCTGAGCACACGATTCATTTCAATTACCCATTGTAATGTACAGATATTTAATAATCCTTTTGGAGGCTACATTTCTTGCTGCTCTTTGAGGTTTGATAGATGCCACAAATCTACCTTACAGGCAGTGGTCCAGATTTTCAAGCAAGGGAGATAATCCTGCCTCTTGAATGAAGTTTGCTCCAGCACATCCACTGCTGAGCATTCATCAAGTGGATTATAACGAGCACAAGGTTTAATGGAGAAGAAATGAATCCCTGAGTATTTCAGTGAGGAGAAGGGGCCCACAGGGTTAAAGGCAGAAGGAATAGCCTTTGTTTGAATAGCACTTCATTACCCAGCTTTGGGGTGATGAGCTTTTGTTTAACTTTTGCTAAACATGCTGGAATAAAGGAGGTGGATGGGCAAAGCATTTGGAATACGAAGCATTACAAGGGACTTCCAGCTACCTCACCATAATTCATGATGGTTTTATCAGAAGAAGCTGTGCTGGCACATTTTGGGTGATACTGAAAAAATGAGGGGGAGCTGTGGCAGCAGCAGTTGGGCTGGGCTGGGGCTCCATCTCCTGCTTCCTCCTGGAAGGACAGAGACCTGTGGAGAGATAAACGACAGAGCTGAAGGCACAGCTCTGGTGCAGCGACTCCTGGTGCAGCAGCTGCTGAGAGGCCACCCCTGTTCCAGGCACAGCACAGGGACTCACCGGCCCTCTGACTTATCAGCCAGCTCCAGGCTCACCCAGGAGCACAGTGGAGGAGGAGGTTTGGCTGGCTAAGCTGCCTCTTACGAAATAAGAAGGCAAAAACAGATCTAGGAAAAACAAGAAATTGGGCAGAAAAGAAGAATGGTGCATAAAGGAGCTGGCAGCAGTGGGAGCACAAACCTCAATATCAAAGTGCTCAATATCAAATAATGAAGCCTCAATACCAAAGTGCTGTTCCAGGGCTGGTCTGAGGGAGAAGCACTGACCCACAGGAGAACTGGGACCCGCAAAGGATCAAAAGGACACTGCTCTGCCTGTCTGGGAAATATTCCTAAACTAAAGCCACTTCTGACCAGCAGTCCCTTCCCATGGCAGGGGGAGGAGCAGGATGAACTTCAAGGTCTTTCCCAACCCAAACCATTCTGGGATTCTGTGATTCTGTGACTTTTGTGATGACTGACAGAGACAACTCAGAAGGTGCTTGTAGATAAATGGTACTTTTCAAATGTTGTGGCAGGACGTAAAATAACCATATTTTCTCTCGCTCAACACATTTTCTAGAAGAAAAAAAACCATTCACATGAATAGCAAGCTAGAAAACATATTCTTTCCTTTTCAACAGAATGTCTGCTGATAGTGAAAGAATATCCATGTTTATTTTTAGCCGTAAGACAATCTTCTTGAATATCTCTGTGCTTCTGTTTACGTGGGTACGTTAAATCTGTTTGGCAATTGCACATATCTCAGAGGAGACATGTTTCCTTGCCATGCTTGAGGAAAGACAAAAATATAATAGTGTGTAGAGAAAACCACATCCTCCAAAACTCTCTTTGTTCTCTCTGCACGCAGAAACATTACGGGGTAAACAAATCCTGGTTAGGAAGTGAACACATTTTAGCAGATCTGCCAGTGGCCTGGGAGATGAGGGGGCCTGCAGGGCTTTGGGCAGGGTCTCAGCTCCACCTCAGGGCTGAAGCACATGCACAGTGGGATGTTTGCTGCAACCCTTGTCTCTCTTTGAGGCAACATAAATCCAAACAATGTTGGGCAGTGAAGGCGTTTAAGACAAAGTCAAATTCATGGCTGCTCCATTGTGTGATCTGTTCTCAACTATTATTATTATTATTATTATTATTATTAACTAAAAAGATACCAGCTTTCAGCAAATGGAGAATTCATTCTTATTTTGGGGCTGGGCGGGGGTATCGTTTTTCCAGAAATCCAAAATTTCCACGTTTGAAAAAATGTGGGCTTTCATGAGCAGCAAACCCACGGCACTGGTTAAGAACAACGAGGAGGGGATCCAGCGAACCCTGACGGCGGATTACGCGCTGCTGATGGAGTCCACCACCATCGAGTACATCACCCAGAGGAACTGCAACCTCACCCAGATCGGGGGGCTCATCGACACCAAAGGCTACGGCATTGGGACACCCATGGGTGAGTGACAGCTCTGCACTGGGGACCCTGAGCGGGGCTGGTTACCACAAACTCAGCAGTGTGGACACTGCTGGAGGTTCATGGGGAACATAATTGGGTTTTTCCCAGGCTGTTGACTTTTCTCAGCTCCAGCCTGGATCTTCCCCAGGCTGGGGATCTTTCTCAGAGAGAAAACAAGGGAAGGTAGAAAGAAAACATAGACAGACACCTGGTGTTGACCACCGAGGTGTGTGAGTGTCTCGTGATATTTTGCAGAGAGCATGTTTTCAAAGAGGTGTTGCCTTCTTTGACCAATTAGTCTTTTCTACTTTATTTTTCGTGATCTCCCTTATATAAATGCCATGGCTTTTCAGTAAATCACTCCTTCTTGCTGCTTGGAAGAGGAGTTGTGCTGCTGTATTCTTTTGACACTTCCCAGCCTCACAGCAACACAACAGAGCAGCGAATTTCCAAATACCAAACTTTACACTCTCTGCGTTGAAGAGAGGTCTGAACTGCTCAGCCCAGCACAGGCACCTTCCCTGCTTGGTGGGATTTTTGTCCCTCTGTGTGTAACAGTGTTCCCATCCCCAGGGTCACCGTACAGGGACAAGATCACCATCGCCATCCTGCAGCTGCAGGAGGAGGACAAGCTCCACGTCATGAAGGAGAAGTGGTGGCGGGGGAATGGCTGCCCTGAGGATGAGAACAAGGAGGCCAGTGCTCTGGGCATCCAGAACATCGGGGGGATCTTCATCGTGCTGGCAGCAGGCCTGGTGCTGTCTGTCTTCGTGGCCATGGTGGAGTTCATCTACAAGCTGCGCAAAACGGCGGAGCGCGAGCAGGTACTGAGTGATTCCCTCTGGTTCTCTGCACTCCCCTTAGCCCAGCCATGGAGGGCTTTGCAGGCTGACCCTAGGGACAGGCAGAGGGCAGAGGGATCCAGCCTGGCAGCCCTAAAACACCATCCCCAGAGGATCACTGGTCTGTCCCTCTGACAGCCTCCACTGGGGAGAAAGTCACGTCTGCTCTGATCAGGGTCATCTGCAGCAGCAGCCAGACCAGGACACATTGGTAAAGTAGTTTAGAGCAAGCTGACAAATAAATCACTAAAATACAGACAGAAATCCCTAGGATGGGTCTTTCTCAACTGTTACATCCACTTGAAATCACCTTGCACGTTCCAGGTGTGGCTATCCATGCCTTCTCCCCAGTCCCATTCAAACAGGAACAAGTCAGGGCCCTCCAGGAAGCCTCTCACTGTCTTGTCAACTCTGCCACACTCACAAGCGCTGCCCGTCAGTGGCTGATCAACGTTCAGGAAACAACAGAACTGCTTTTATGTTCTTCCTCTTCCGTGGGTGTCCCGCTGCAGTAAGTGGAACATGCACTTGTGTGCATGACCAGAAATCAAAGAGAGCTGCCCTCGTGATGGACCAGGCAGAGAAAGGAAAGCTGCCCAGTGGCAGGAGAGTCAGACCCATCCAAGCCCCCTGCAGGGATCACACAGCACAGACCTCCAGCTCTGCCTTTGTGCAGGATTTAGCATGTCACAGGTACAGTCCCTGCCCAGGGAGAGGGGTCAGCCAGGTGCCCACACAGCCCTGCAGAGCACAGCCAACACCTGAAACAGCCCCAAACCCTGTGCTCACCCTCTGCTGAGCCCTTCCAGCCCCACTGCTCCCCCCTGGGCAGCAGAACACAGCAGCAGTAACACAGCATTCCTGCTGATGCCTTGGAGTGGCTGCCTAAAACAGAGGCTAGACAAAATTAAGAGAATAAAAGCAGGTATTTATTGAAGGCCTTCAATAGATACACCTTGGGCAGTCAGAAGCCTCTGAGGGGCTGCACCCAAGATGTGAGATGGTCACAAGTTCTTCAGACAGATGTAAGTCTGGTTCATTTATATATCAAGGATTAATCCTCCAATTACATCTTCAAGTAATGAAGTAATATACCCCCAGTTTGCTCCCCACCCCAATTAACTTTTGTTTATACTTTTTGGAGTCTGAGACAGTGAGGTGTCATTGAGTCCCAGGCCTGGAGAGGAATTGTTTTGTCTGAATAAAATGGGAGAAGAACAGCTGACAGGCTATGGAGCTTTACAGTTACACACTAAAGAATTGCAGGATTGTGACTGCTTGGGCTTGGGGTTTGCCCCGAGATGCCACAACAAGCCTGGATAAGATGTGCCATAAGGAGCAGCTTCTCCTGGTGTCTCAGGCAGATTTCAGCCACAAGGCACTGGGATGCAAGCAATGCCTAGAGTTTAGGCCATCAGCTCTTTTGTGATTTCT
>JAOTQP010000929.1:3660311-3684346 GCA_026413545.1 Cichladusa arquata
TGTAATTTTATCAGTCATGCACTGGGACTCAATGGCCATTAACAGGAGATATCTCCTGGAGGGAGGATGGGTTGTGGCAAAGATAAAGATGATTGCCCCAGCTGGTTTAAAGATGGCCCATTAGCAGAGGATATCTCCCATAGAGATAAGAGTCACTGCCCCACCTGGTTTAACAGATGGTGATATAATACAGACTTTTGGGCACATCTTTACATTGTAACCTGGGACATTCCCTCCCCCAGAGGGTGCTGGCACTGCCCAGGCTCCCCAGGGAATGGGCACGGTCCTGAGGCTCCAGAGCTCCAGGGATGGACAGGGGGGATTGCTGGGGTTGCACTGGATGGTCCTGGGGGGTCCTTCCAGCCCAGAGTGTTCTGTGATTCCACGACTGATGAGAGGTGCTCTGGTGGGATCAGATAAAACAGATCCTCTCCTCCCCAAGAGCTGTGCCCACATATGGGGATCACTCCCCAGCATTGCTCACCTGCTCAGTTTTCCAAGGCAGCCTTTGGGATGTGCCAGGGCTGCATGGGATTTCTCAACACTGAATTGACTTTAAAATACAATGTTAAAGCTCTCTGTTACCCTTCCACAGTGAGATCCAGCACAGGGAGATCCATCACACGGGATGCCTGTCCTAAAATCTGTCTGCCCCTCTGTGGGAAGCCACTGCAGCAGGTCCAGTGTCCTCTGCAGGAAGGACACTCACCCCACCTACCCCAGCCCAAGACACTCTAGCTCCATCCCTGCTCAACATTGCAGAGAGAAAGCAAAATTCCTTCTCTGGGAGATGTAGCAGGGCAGAATTATATTTTCCAGCACTGAGGAGGGCTCTGCAAACAATGGAGATTAAAAAATAAATAAAAGCTATAAAAACTGCTCGGCAATGTCCTTTTAAATTATATTTTTTTTCTGAAAATATGCAATAAATCCCATGCAAGAGCCATAAAAGTACCTGAAATGCTCCTAGAAAGATTTATGGGCACCTTACCACTATTCTCAATAAAGTGAATATGTTGGTTCCAAAATAATTTCTCATCACCCATACTTCAAATTCCTGAACTCCTTTCAGTGAGCCTATCCCAAGAATTACTGTAACGTCAGGATGGCTGTATTACATCCCCTCAGAAATAACCCTCCTGTGTGATTTATACACGCTGGGATCTTTCTCCTTTGTCCACGTTGCTGAATCCAGAGATTCTCAGCTTTGACCCTGTGCCAGAGAACTGTCCCTGTAACTTTTCCAGGGAGCCTTGTCATCCCAAAATAATCTCATCATTGCCTCGAAGTAGTTTGGAAACTTGGCTTGTGAGATGAACATTCCTGACAGGAAGAAGGAGGGGAGTCCTGACACCTGCAAATGAGATGATGTTGGTCGAGGGAGGTGCCCTGGAGAAGAGGGGGAAACCTCCCTGACAGGATGGAAATGGAGACAAAGCTCTGGATTTGTACTGGATGGGTACAAAGAGGTACAAAAAGGGATCTTGTTCTCACCTTGTCAGATCCCCTGGAGCTGTGCAGCCTCTGTGGAGGACAGGGAAGAGCCTGCATGGCTGGATTTTGTGTTTGCCACAGCCACCACTCCTGCATGTGAGTGTGTGCCTGGCTTTGCCAGACCTGGACTCCACCTGATGCTTGGAGTGGCCGCCTGGAACAGAGGCTAGACCAGAATAAGAGAATAAAAGTGTGTATTTATTAAAGCATTTCAATTAGAAACAGAATTAGAATTAGAATTAGAATTAGAATTAGAATTAGAATTGGAATTGGAATTGGAATTGGAATTGGAATTGGAATTAGAATTAGAATTAGAATTAGAATTCAATTGCTATTGAATTGTATCTATTCAATAGATACACCTCGGGCAGCCAAAGCCTCCCAGAGGCTACACCCAAGATGGAAGATGATCATGAGTTTTTCAGACAATTATAAGTTTGGTTCATTTACATTTCAGGGGTTAATCCTCCAATTACAGCTTCAGGTAATGAAGTCATTTATCCCCAGTTTGCTCCCCCCAAAATATTTTTTTTTTAAACTTTATGGGGCCTGAGGCAGTAGTATGTCCTTGAGTTTCAGGCCCAGAGTGGAATTGTGTTGTCTGAATAAAATGGGAGAACAGTAGCTGACAGGATAGAGTTTTAGAGTGATACCCTAAAGCAGTGCAGAATTTGAAAAATATAAATCTAAAATCCTAAGGCATGGCACCAGCCAAGGTTTTCCTGGCTTTGCATCAGTCTCAGGTCTATTCCTAGCTGGTGCTGTGGGACTGTGGCTTTGCCCCAAAACCCTTCCCCACTGCTGTCAGCACAGGGACAGGCTGTGGGATGGGTTTGTGCCCTCCTGGCCCCTCTGTGCCTTAGAGAACCACAGAACAGCTTGGGTTGGAAGGGCCTTTAAAGGTCAGCTGGTCCAGCCCTCGTTCTTGTCCCTGACTTGCAGCTTTCCTCCCCAAATCACCACCCTGGGCAGGGCAATGCAGCCTCTGGGACGTTCAGAGACAGCTGCCAGAACCTGGCAGCACTGAGCTCACTCAGGGGTGAAATTTATTGAGGAGAAAGCAATAGCATCGGGGAAGAAATGCCCCAAATGTCTGTGGTTTATGTTCTTTCCCCAGCAGGAAGAATGTCTTTTAATTATTTGATTAAACCAGCCATGACATGGAAGAGATTTGGGCTGTTCATCCTCCTTCCCACCTTCCCAATTTCTTTCCTTTCACCACTGGTAACCCCAAAAGTGTGATGGCCAGATTTACCAAAGACTCTGGGTTTATTTTAGCCTTTCATCTTCATTCTTTGCAGTCCTCTTTACCACTTTTCTAATGTGGATAAGTTTGCAAAATTGGACATTAGCAAAGGGAAAATTACAAAAATCCCCCCAAGGACCAAGGCTGATGCCCTTCATCCTGTGGTAACCAGGGTCTGACAAAAGGATGTGGAAAATAGCAATCTGCTAAAACACCCTGAAAATGGAGAAAGAAAAAAGGAAAATTATCATTTCAACAACAACAGCAAATGGAAAATTAAAGAAAATCACATCTATGGGGGTTTTGGTGAAATGATGGATTTTTGATAAGGGGGAATTGTTGGAAATTTCTTGGGATAAAAGTGTTGTTCTCAGAGGCACCTTGGGAAAGTGGTACCACAGTCTCCTGGGTGGACTGTGCTGGGAAAGCAGCAAAGCCTTTTTGGGAAGCTCCTCCCTTGGAGTCTCCATCCCCACCAGGGCTGTGAGAATGTCACTGCTGCCTTTGTTGTGTGGTTTGCTGGTGACAGGCAGTGGTGACACAACTCAAGGGTGGCAACACAGAGCAGGGAGGGAACCTCAGCAGGGCAGCAAATCCATCACTCACCATTCAACAGGTTCTTCACTGGATGGTGAACGACCTTCCTGCTTTGTAAAGTGCTGCTCTCTTACCTCGAGTGCTGGGGGCAGTTTTGGGTGCCACAATATGAGTTTAGAGCTATTAAAGAGTGTCCAAAAGAGAGACACAGAGCTGCTGAATGCAAATCAGCACCCACCAGGAGGATGGATTTCTGTGAAATTAAAAAAAAAACCCCTACCAAACAACAAAACAGAACAACACTAAAAACCCCATTGCACTTTCAGATGTATCAGTGCTATTCTCTTATTTTTAAATGGTAACTGTAAAGTTGGAAACGTTGATCTAGAGCCAGGGAAGGATCTGAGGCCTGGGGAAGGGAGAAGGTCCCAGCTGGGACAGAATCTGAATTGTGTCACAGCAGGGGTGAGGGACACTTGGGACACAGGGCTGAGTGCCACAAGATCAATCACCCAGCTGCCAAAGGCACAAAGATCCTCCTTGCCCCAAAAAGCTGCGGACAGCCTCAGAAATCAACCCTAACCAAATATCTCTGTGTTGTGAGCACTGAGAGATGCAGCATTCAATCTGGGGCCATTCTCAGATGTCCAGCCATGCATTTCAATGGTCACATTTGGGCGTTTGCTTTTGTGCACTGGCAAATAAATCCTTCTCTACAAACACGTTTATTCATCCCCACTCTGGTGCCTCTGTGAGAGCCCAGCTCTGTCTCTAGATGCTGCAGGAGTGTCCTGGGCTGTGCAGCCCTGCCCAGGGCGCTCTGCTCTGCTCCAGGGTTTGACCCAGTCCATGCTGTGCTGCCCAGACGTGTCCTGGGGGGATGCAGCCACCCCAGAGCCCAGCCTGGCGTGGACAGGGCTGCCTTGACCTTGAAGCACTGGTGCCTGGCCCAGGGAGTGATTTTCCAGCTGGTCGCCCTTGGCTGCTCCAGTCAGAGCTGGAGTTGACTGCCCTGCTGCAGGAGGTGCCAGGATCATGCCTGGCTGCTGCTGGGAGAGCATAAACACAGAAATAATCAGGGAGGGAAAATCCAGCGTGGAGATGAGAGGAAGGGCAGCAGCACACGGCCTCTGTTCTGGAGAGATGGAGAGAAAACCCAGCATTCAAATACTTCAGCAATTAATTGGGAGTGTGACAGGAAACATGCACTGACTGTAAAGTGTTCCTGCACTGGATGGTGTCTGGAAGCACAGATATGAGAGGGAGTGCACAGCACTGGGGATGTGATGTTTCCTGGGATTCCTTTACACTTTTTTTCCAGGTTTTGTTTTTTGTTTTTTTTTTTTTCCTGCAGCACTGACCTGCCTGAAGGGAGCTGAGCTGCCCCTTCTGTAACTCCCTGCCTGCCCTCCCAGACCCAGGAGCATCCTGTGGGCTCTGCCCAGCCCTCGGGACTGGCACCTGCTGGCCTCACACCCCACCCTCTGATGCCTTTTTGGGACTACCCAAAAACAGAGGCCAGGCAAAATTAAAGGAATAAAAAGGGGTTATATTTACAGAAGGGCCTTCAGAGACATTTAGGGCAGATGAAGCCCCCCCAGGGGCTGCACCCAAAATGGACGATGGATCACGGGTTTTCACACTTTTATAAGTTTGTGCCATTTGCATATTGGGGGTTAATCTTCCAATTACAGCTTCAGGTAATGCAGTCATTTACCCCAAGTTTGCTCCCCCCAAGCTCACCTTTGTTTCCATCTCTCAGGGCCTGAGGCAGTGAGGTGTCCTTGATTCCCAGCCTGGAGAGGAATTGTTGTGTCTGCCCAAAATGGGAGAGCTGCAGCTCACACTGGATATGGAGTTTGGAGTTATGCACTGAAGAATTGCAGGGTTACAAATAGAAGAAAAATGTAAAAGCTAAAATCCTAAGGCATCACTACGACAGGATCATGTGTGGTTAAATTTCAGTGTGAACCCTCAGTAACTGTGGGCATGATGAGCTATCAGATCTCCTCAGAGCCACTGCCCTGAACTATGGGAGAATTTTCCCAGCTCCTGGGCCAGGGATTCAATCCAAGCCTCCATGATGTCAAGGAGGACAAGCTTCTCCCCTGAGCTCCCACACAGCTCCCCTCACAGGGCCTGCACTGTGATCCTTTTGTAAATGACATAATTCTCTGAACAACCGTATAATAACATTGTTCTTTATTGCCAACAGCCACCCACAAATGGAAAAGACCTTGAGCTGTGAGAGGTGGGAGGCAGCCAGAGCTCCCTCCTAAAGAAAATAAGGCATTTAGCTTATAAATATAAAATGATCAAATAAAGCAATTAGTGCAGAATTGCACATATAGAGAGTGATTCACCTCTAATTGGGTTGTTCTCAAAGCAAATTAACTTTGAAATGAGGAATGTTAAAAAGATTTTTAAAAAAATATGGAATCCTAATTACTGCAGGGGAAGGAGCTGGGGGAAGTTTAGCCCAACAGCAGCACAAAAGAGCAAAGAAACAGTGACACAAGACCCACACCTTCACTGCTTTATGGTTAAAAACAAGGTGAGCAGAGGGCTGGAGCATCTCTGCCATGAGGAAAGGCTGGGAGAGGTGGGGTTGATCAGCCTGGAGGAGAGAAGCTTTGGGGTGATCTAATTGTGGCTGAAGGGAGCTGCAGGAAAGATGGAGAGGGAATGTTTCCAAGGGGCAGTGGCTTCCCGGGGTTAGATGGGATACTGGGGTGAAATTCTTCCTTGTGAGGATGGTGAGCCCTGGCACAGGTGCCCAGAGAAGCTGTGGCTGCCCCTGGATCCCTGGAAGTGTCCAAGGCCAGGCTGGATGAGGCTTGGATCAACCTGGGACAGTGGAAGGTGTCCCTGCCCATGGCAGAGGGTGACACTGAATGATCCTTAAGGTCCCTTTCAACCCAAACCATTTCATTACTCTGCAAACTATTCCACGATTCTACAGCTCTGTGAATGACTCAAAACCAGCAGCTGCTCCTTCCTGCATGTGCCTCATTCCCAGCAATTTCTGGCACAGTTTGAGGTTTTAACCTGGACACCCCTTGTGCCCTGTGGGGTCCCTGTGGTGTGTCACAGCCCCCAGGTGACCCAGGACAGCCCTCAGAGGGCACCAGGAGGAGGACACAGCTGGGACACACCACACAGCAGGGCTGGGGGCCCCAAACCCCCAGTGCCACAACAATTCACATTCCCCAGCACCAGTGCCAGGTATTGGGTTTGATCCAATCCATACCTGCAGCATTTCTGTTCCCATAGCAGTTTATACCTCTGCTCACTGCTGAAATTACGTTGCCTACGGCCCTTTATTGATGGACTGGAGAGGTAATTAAAAAGGAGGCTTTTCAGAAAAATCCTGTCTAAACATTGGGAGAAAAATCCATATGAATACTCTTTCAACTCGGGGAAGGACAGAGGAGAACATCCTCACAGTTACAATGATGTTCTAAAAAAAATCTATTAAACCAGGTAGTGCCACATATCTGATGTATTATGAATGTATTCATATGGAATTGGTTTTTTATAAATATTAATAAGACCTAACATCTAAAGAAGGAGCCTGGGACTTACATTCTTAATTAATCCAAAATTCACATCACCTCTAAAAATACATATGCATTTCATTATGTTAGACCAATGCCTAGAAACAGACAACTGTAAAAACACCCACCAGAAATGAAGGCACAGAGACTCCCCCCAAATTCCTTTAGTCCCTGTCTTAACCTTTGCCATGGTCCAAAGGAGCATCATTGCTCCAAGGAGAGGCACAGGCAGGTTTGGCTCTGGAGGAAAATTATTCTCGGTGAGAAAACGACAATTACTCTGCTTTTGTTTTAATCCTTGTCCCAATTCCTGTTTCATTCTTTCCACTAAAGTTTTCTTCAGGTAGCTCATCCCCTAATGAAGCTTGGGGAAGGTTCAAATCTCTTTTTTCAAACATTTTCCTGCCAGTTGAAGGCTGGCCATTGTCTAGAATTTGTGCTCATTTCTCAAGGATGCTTTTAAAAACCTCGTGAGGATGAGTTGCTCTGGATAATGTAGGAGCCCAAGCACAATGGCAAAAATTCCACCTTTAGTCACCAGCTGCAATTTAGAATTCTGCAGCTCAGAAGAGCTATTCTCATTAAATCAGGGCACAGCTTCATGTGGATATTTTATGCTCTCTTTAAAATGGGATGATGTGGGCTTAACTCGGCTCAGTTGGGACCAAAAAATAAAAAGGCACTTGGTGTGTGACCAAAAGTGGAGCATCCTGCCTCCAGTGCACTGTTTTGGAACAGCTCAGCCTGACAAAGGGCTCTGGGCACTCCCCAGCCTCCCCTTCCCCAGCCCAAGGGGCTGCTCCAGACCCTCTGCAAACCAGAAAATACAGCTGGTAAAATTAAAAATAGCACTATTGAAAACATTTTGCTCTACAGAAAATTCACGGGCATGAAACGGGATATTTTTTCACTAACACAAAAATGTAGCAGATAAAAGAAGACAGAAGGGCTAAATATTATAAATTAGTGGTTTATCAGCATTTATTAAACTCTCTGAGCCTTGGCTGCACACAGCTCAGCTGCTCAGGTCTGGGACTCCAAACCTGCAGCCTGTGACCACACTGATCCACAAGGAATTTCCCTCTCATTGACATAAATCCAGTCTGGACACCTGAGAAGAAATAATAACTTCTTTGTGTCATTATTAAAGGCATTACAGAGACACTATTATTGCCCAGTGTTTTACTGCTAAATGATTTTAAGACTGGCCTTATAGATCTTTCTCCATTAATCAATAAGATAAAATACTAATTATAACAGGAAGGGGATCGAGTGAATGTGGAGCTGCTCTTGGAGGAACAGCAAGGTGTTAAATTATGGGCTGCTCATGGAGAGCAAATATTCTGGGAAAGCCTTGGTCTGAATTTTGTCACTTTACTCACACTTTATACAGACCTGGAGTTATGTAAAGGATACACCAACAGCAAGGTTTGGTACCTCATGCTTTTCATACCCACACATACACTTTTATATGATTTCTGTGAACAGACAGTGCACAAAGAACTTGAATTTATCAACTTCCCATAGCATAAGTGCAAATAATGCACAGCTTTATCCCTGCACCACCCCAACAACTGGTTCATGAGAGTCCTGAGCTGCAGGAACAGCAGCAACACAAAGGAGTCACATCTAATCAAGACTTAAACCTTAAAAGTTATTCAATCCCTATATAAGTAAATTTAATAAAAACCGAACGCAGCAGAACGAAACAGAATTTATTTTCTTTTTCTTATTCGGCCAGCTGCTAAATTTCTAGAAAGGTTTTATTTCAGGCAAATGCAGGGTTTGGTGTTTAAAAATTAAATTCTCCCCCTGCGTGAGCAGCGCCTCGTTAACGGGTGACCTACTTCGCCGGCAGCCCCGCATTGTTTCGCTCCGCGCTCCCCATTGATCACATTTTTGCTGCAAGCACAATCTTCAAGACCTTCCTCCTGGGTTCACATTTAACTCATCTCCTGCATTTTTCACGGGTTATTCTAAAAGGCACTTTCACACTCACCCCACACAGAAGCTGATGCCTTTTAGATGCCAATTGAAACGTTCTCCCCGTGCTGTCCCTGTCCTATTATGCCTAATCCAGTCCCTTGTTAGAAGTGCATTCAAAGCCATTTATGAGGCAGGAATACATAAAGATCAGTTCATCAAACCGGATGCTTGGAATTTACAGACACTTAAACATTGTACTTTCTATCAAAACCTGTCACATAATTAAACATCACATCAGAGGTGGAACGAGTTCCATGGCAGCGTTTTAATTCATTATCTCCACAGATCCTGGCACTTCCTGAGCACTTGAAGGTGCATTTGCCTTCATATCAGATTGCCCACATCAAACAAGGCAACGAGGAGAGCTGGAGGAACTGGGGAAAAATCCTCTTAACAAGCTTTCCTCCCAGCCAGTCAGAGCATCAGCTCCAGGGAAAAATCCCCCCTGGACAGAGAGCCTGGACTTGGTATGGGATGGGGGGTATTCATGCTAAAATTCTAATTTAAAAAAAAAAACAGACAAAAAATCCAACTAAATTCCTTTTAATACCTGTTTGGCTTCTTTACAAAAAATTCAACAGTGAGATTATTCTGAAAACAAATAAACAAAACCCCAGGACCACCAAATCTCCATTCTTCCAGGAACTGCCCCATCCCCAGGCTCATCCAGGGCAGGTTGGAGGGGGCTGTCAGCAACCTGTTCTAGTGGAAGGTGCCCCTGCCCACATCAGGGGCATGGAATTACATGAACTTTAATTTCCCTTCACACCCAGGCCATTCTACAATTCATGATTCCCCTGCAGGCAAAGTCCAGCTGTTCACTCTTTCAGGTCAGGGCTCCACATCCCCACTGGGACTGCCCAAAAACGAGCTGGGACATACAACACGTTGGTGTTTGCAATTCCTGTTGTAACTTCAAGGAGGTCACTTACTCCAGCCATCCTCTGTTGCTTTCTCCAACAGTCCCTCAGTAAAGTCTATTGACAAACGAGACTGGGACCATTTCTCTGAGATTCCTCTGAAAACCCTGCCTGGTGATTTTTCTGAGCCACAATTAGTGTGAAGGCTGGCACTGCAGCCATCGTTACATCTGCTAAATGCCACTTTCTTAAATTTTTCTAACGACCTTTTAATGTCTTTCTACCTTTCTCTCCTTGGTATTTCAACAGGATGCCCAGAGTCTCTTAGGAGAAAAGAGAACTGAATACTTATTCTGCAGCACTTCAGAGAAGTGGTCTCCAGAACCCCTCACCTCTCCACCTCTGGACACAGAACTAAATGTCACCAAGGAATCTCTCATCTCTTGAGGCAAATTAAACAGAGGTTGGCCTCAGCTGCACATTTGACAGCTGCCATTCAAACTTCCAAGGGATCTTTTATCCCCAACTTCATCTGACAGTTCTCACTCTGCTGAGCTCCCCACAGGTCAATGCCACCCACGGCTGTGGCACCAACAGCACAGGAGAGGAAAGGTCCCAAATCCCAAAGGAATGTCACAGTCATGCCAGGACCAGACTCTGCATGGGCAGGGCTGAGGGAATGAAGCTCTGGACCTGCTGCTGCCCAGTTCATCAAGCCACAGCTGCTGATTCTTATACAAAATTCCATTTCCAATACCACACAATAAGTTTAGCTTCTCTTAAATGTTCATTTCCCAAAAAATCACTTCCCAAAGCCACCGTAAAACTCATCCTTTTAAAGTTATAATTGCTATTTACTATTTCCTAACTTTGTATGTGTTAAAACTGTTGTTTAACTCTTACTGAGCTCTTTTTCCTTCTTTTTTTCTGCATGGAGAGATTGCAAGGCAGAATAAGAGACTCCCCCTGCCCCACTGAATGCATCCTGTTCACTCTGTGCCTGTTCTTACCAAAGGAAGTTACTTCACACTTAAAGCCCTTGAAATTCAGGAAGCTCAGCCCTAGGGGTGACACGAGGGGCTTTTTCCTGCTTGAATTTTGGGCAAGACAGCACCGAGAACACGCAGCTCCTCCAGCAAAACCAAGGAGGCAGCTTCATCTCCTGCCCACATTTACTCTGAAACAGAAGCTACATTAGCACCTGATTGGCACTAATTGATAGGGCCTTGCTCTCCTGCCTACTGTCATTAGGAATTATCCGTGTCCTGAATAAAGTGATTGAATTTGCCATGCTCTGTCCCACTTCTGCAATGTATCTTCATCTTTTTTTTGCATTCATTTCCAAAAATTAATTTAAAGAAAAATTATGAAACACAGCTCGTATCACATTCCTCATATCCTTCCTGTATGTCCTTACAGATCTGTTGAAATCGTATCAGCAGAGGTTTTTAACCAGCTGGTTGGTAGCACCTCTGAAAAGTTAATGAAGATGTTTAGTGAAGTGACTGAGGCTGGAAGCTGCAGGAATATCTTCTCTGGGCTCTGTGCTTGTCCTTGAAACCAATTTCTGTTGGGGACATTCTGTGCCTGTTAGTATACAAACCAAATTCATATATTTGCAAATGATGCAAAGGTTTCTTCTGGTGATTACTCCATCCTAGGAGTGTCCTTGGCAATCTCCCCTTGCAGAATATATAGCTCAGCCTGCAAGTGCCAGGGTGACAAAGCTGGAGCTCACACTAATGTGGCAGATCAATCACTTGACTGAAAGATACACAGACACAGAAAAGGTGGTTTATATCTGTCATATTCAAGGGTAAACTTGCAGCACTTGAGAAGACTGCTCAGATAACTCTGCACAGCAGACAGTGTTGCTGGCCTCGGTGTCTAATCAAAAGAAAAATATGTTGTCTGTTTAACAATACCAACAGTTTTGAGACTCCTCAGAGCAGTTAACCCATGGGCAGCGATCAAAGGCATTTGAAGTTTGGCTAAGAACTAACTCAGATGATTGAAACCCCACCATGTAAATTTTAGTCATTGAAAAGTCAAGCTGAGCCATCAAACAAAAAATAGTGTCTCTATCCTGACATATCAGGGAATAGACATTGTACTTTCCAGGTGATAAACTACTGGAGAGCACAAGATTCTGAGCAGGAGGAACCTCCAGGCTTTATCCTGCAGCCTGCATACATCAATGGGAAAGTTCAGACAAGCTTTATTTTAGGGTGTTCAGAGTTGAAGGTCATGCTGCATATCACCAAGAAGAAAAATTCGTATTTCTCCTGGAAAGTTCCCAAATAACATCTTGTGAGTGATGCTGCAATTGTTTACCCTGGTATAAAGACACAACACAGGGTGTGAAATGGCTGATATGAGCACCCAGCTCTGCCAGCAAGGACTAAGAACCTGTTGGACAGAAACCAATGGAAATGGCTCCATCAGCATCTTTCTATCAAACAAAAGATGTTTTAAATGGTAACACTAACAGAAATTGTCTTTGTATGGATATTACTATTTTTTTCCCCAAACTTCAGGCCATTTGCAGTGTCAGCAGCAGAGATATGAGAGCCAGGACTGGGTGGCTCCTTGCAGAGTCCTCTGTGCTATTTTTTTCTGCTAAGGGAAAAAGGGAGCAAGGTAACACTGCCTCAAGGGAGTCTGTTTTTATTCCCTCTTCCTGCAGTAACCCCTTCATTTCCTGGCCTGTTTCTGCCACATCCAGCAGAGTGCAGATGTCAAACTCTTGTCACAACCAATTCCTCGAGAAGGGTCAGGAGAGAGAGGAGAGAGAGCAGCAGTTCTACAGGGTGGGATCCTTCAGCCTGTGCTCTGAGCATCCAGCAAACAGCAGAGAACCCCCAGGGGACAGGGAGTGGGTGAGGAGGGATGGGGACCAGGTTAGGAGGGATGCAGGATGGGGTAAGGAGGAATGTGGGATGGAATTAGGAGGAATGTGGGTGGCTCCTACTCTGCTGTTGAAGCTCTTTTTGACCACTTTGCAGTTTACAGAAGCAGAATTCTGAGAGTATTGGGTCCTTTCCTGCTTTGGTGCATATCACAAAAAAAGACAATTAGCAGCTGTTAAATTCCACTGCAGTTTGTCACCTTTATTATTCATTATGTAATAAAGCTTTTTGCTTAATTAAGAAGGACCAGCAGATACCCCAATGGTGAAATGTGACCTACTAGAAATGTGATTAGGTGCTGCTTGAGTTAATTTGCCTTAAAACTATTCTTATTTTAAACTATGTCTCTTAAGAAGCCCATGTTGCAGTGCTGGCATCAGTGTGAAAAACATTAAATTACATCAAACTCTCCTCACACCTCAAGGAAAGCCCAGAGTTTTGGGGGGTCCACACAGATTAGCAGGATGTGGAGTGTCAGGTTGGGTCTTCCATTTCTGACCAGTGAGAAAGTCTTCAAACTGGGAAAGCACAGCAGGCAATGACTGCTGTAGGTAACAGGACAGATTAATCCAAATCTTGCAGGATTAAGAACTTTCCACAGAGAAATTAATCAAATTTATTTATTTATTTATTTATTTATTCATTTAGACACCTGCATTAATTGATCAGATTTCACACATGCACATGCTGTAACATAAAAAAATAACTTTGAGAACAAACAGTCAAATAAAAACCTTAAAAACCTCTTCCAGTATCTGTATTTTTCTTTGTTATAGTGACCTCCAGAGGTACCAGGTAACAACTGAACTTCCTGAGTCAGAAACAAAGAGTTCAATCCCCCAGTTTCATCACTGCAGCTCTGGGCTGTAGGAGATAATGGGTTTATATCAAAGATGGAAATTCTATTGGGGAGCAGGCAGAGAGAACCATCAGAACCTGCAATTTGTGCTGGCTTTAATCAACTCCTGAAGGTTCCTCCCAGCAGAGCTCTGCTCATCCTGTGACCCTCACAGTGCTCCCCACAGCAGCATCAGTGCCTTGTGAGCCATTTTCCCTGCTCCTCAAACAAAACAAAACAAAACAAAAACACAAAAAACAAAACAAAACAAAACAAAAACACAAAAAACAAAACAAAACAACAAACAAACAAACCAAAAAAAACACACAAACAAAAAAAACACGCACAAAAAAAAAATCTGGACTGTGGCATCACATTTCCCTCCAGGCTGGATCCTCAGCAGCTTCACAGGCAGGCACAGCAGGCTGCCAGCAGCCCAAGCCCTGAGTGTGGTGGACAACAACAACAGACCAGGCTCTGTCTCTGTCTCTGCCTCAGCCTCCCAGCCAAAACCCTTTCCTGACAATTCTGCACAAAATTCTTGCAGTATTTTAGGACAAACCTCCCAGAGCCCACAAGGGATGGAGTTATCTGTGGGGATTTCCTCCTGTCAAGGAGCTGGCCTGGTCCCACAGGATCACTGGCACTCCCAGCCACGGGAGTGGCTCCAGTGGATGCAGAGATGGGATGACAAGCACGAGGGATCCTCACTGCAGCTCCTCCCACAGCCACACAATTCCATCCACGTTAACTGAATGGCATTAACAGCCCCCGTGGGCAGGAGAGCGTGGCAGGCTGGGTTTGGGTGCACTGACTAACCCAGTTTTATTTCCTAATCAAATTCCCCATCCAGGATGGTGTTTATGCAACAACTCATTAAATCCTTCCTAACTGCATTACTTTATTCCAGCTTAAATTGCAGACATAGCCTGGTTTTATGCAAACAAATACTTTCTGAGTAACTTCGAGCTCCCAAGTACACTAATTAAATCTGTCACATGCACAGTGGAATTTTAAATTATATTTGCTCAATCCTTTAGCAGTAAATGGTGCTTTGAACTGAGTATACGATGAATGAAATCACATTCCTTGGTCTGTTCAGGGGAAAGGAAGTGGGAATTCTGAATCATCTTCAGTTCAATTCTCTGCTGTTTTTTGTTGAATCATAGTCAACATGCTGGATGAGCACCACCCAGGCTGAGTGTTTGCAGAGAATGTTCTGCTTCACGTGGGAATTCCAGAGCATGTTGGTAGCAGATGGAGGCTGGAAAGGACAGAAATTGTGCAGGACATGCATTGTCTTCTTCTGCTCAAGGTGGGCAGAGGGCTCAGCAGGTGTTTGTTGCTGTCTGATTTGGAACAGTGAATATTGCAGCAACACACACACCCATCTTCTTCTAAGCAGCAAGAAGGAGAGATTTATTGAAAAGCCATGGCATTTATAAAAGATATATCATGCAAAACTAAGTAGAAAAGACTCATTGGTCCAAGAAGGCAACACCTCTTTGAAAACATGCTTATTGCAAAATATCACAAGACACTCACACAGCTCTATGGTCAACACCAGGTGTTTATCTGTGTTTTCTTTCTTCCTTCTCTTGTTTTGTCTCTGAGAAAAATCCCCAGCCTGGGAAAGGTCCGAGCTGGAGCTGAGAAAGCCAGCAGCCTGGGAAAAATCCAGACTGGATTTTTCCATGAGCCTTCAGCAGTGTCCACAGGTATTCCTGCAGCAATCCCACTATTTCTATTTCCAAGATGCCACTTCTCCAAAATCCATGCAGGCCTGTTCCTCGTGCTTCAGCTGCCTGAAAAGCTACATCATGGTGGATTTTGTCTCAGAGGCTACAAAATCAGGGAAACACAGAACCATTTAGGTTGGAAAAGACCTCAAAAATCACCAAATTTTGTTGGACTTCGACAGGGACTAAACCAAGAGAAGTGAAACAGAGGCAGAGAGGGGTGATGCAGCCCCTGAGCTCACCCCACCAGGCTGTGGCACCTGCACCTGGGGCACACACAGATCCTCCTCTGGGATGGATCCCCACTCCCTGCCAGCCTGGCTGAGCATGTGGGACCCAGGGCACAGCCCAAGGGAGTTCCTTGGTTGTACAGCTAATTTGTGAATGATCCCTCAGGGGAGGGGCTCACCAGGGAACCCCACCAGCTCCCTGTACTGCCTCCAAACCCTGCAGCCTGTGAAGAACCACCCCACAGTCTGACCCAGCAGCCTTTCCTCTGCCTGCAGGAGCTCTCACTCACTCTAAACACTTTATTAGTGCTTGGGGAATAGCAAAGCATTGGAGTTAAAGTGGTGGCTGAGTGGGAAAACACTGCACATTTCTTAGCTTTAATATTAAGAGTGGCTGGGAATGGTCTTTAGCTCTATTACAGCAACATGCATCGTGTTTAGCACGGGCACGGTGTATTCCTGATTACCCCGTGCTTCTGGGAGGCCAACATGCATAATTCATGGGGGAGACTGACTCAGGACAGAAATATCCCTTCAGTTTATCACCGAGCTGCTTTTCCCTCCTGGTGCTTGCTCTGCTCTTTAAACCCCTCACATGCTTGGCTGTGTGTCCTCTGCAAAGCACTTGGCACGGTTTGCTCAAAATAAATAATAAATAGCAGTACTCGTGTTGGACAGGACCTCCCTCCCTCCTCTTCCCCACCATGTGTTATCTCCTCCTGGCAGGGAGCAGACAAGGCCAGCTCAGACTTTTTTCCTTCTCCTCCTCCTTCCCAGCCTGAGCACAAGGGCCATCCCCACCCTGGAGAGCAGCAGAGATGTGAAACAGCAGCACTGAGTTTGCTTCAAGGTCCTCAGAGAGGGTGCAACAGGCACAACCAGGCCTTAACTTCTGATTTTTTGGTGTTTCCTCCCTCAGAATCCCACTCCTGCACTCAGGGGATCAGCAGAGCTGGGTCAGGTGTGAGCTGCTTGGCTCTTCCTGCACCAGCAGGGCACCCACAGCTCCTGATTCTCCTCCAGGGGCACAGGGGGAATCTATTTCCTTGCTGAGGAGCTGATCCATCTCTGCCAGGACTTGTTTCCTTCAGTGCATTATCAAAGGAGCTGAAAGATCACAAAATCCCAGAATGGTTTGGATTGAAAGGACCTTAAAGCCCATCCCATTCCACCCCTGCCATGGCAGGGACACCTTCCACTACCCCAGGCTGCTCCAAGCCCCATCCAACCCGGCCTGGAACATTTCCAGGGATCCAGGGGCTTCTCTGGGAACCTCCCCACCCTCTCAGGGGATTTCTCCCACAGCCCTGGGCTCTCCAGACCCCATTCCTGCTGAGAGGACACAGCCAGAGCTGCCTCACCAGGCAGCAATCCCAAGGAGCTGCTGATGCTCAAACACAGCTTTCCCCTCTAGGCCTCAGAGCTCTACAATCCCGTATCCAAATAATCCTTTCAGCTCATAACATATTTTTAGACATCCCATTAATATTTAACGAGGCAGCCCACAGCAAGTTAGATAGCACAGCAATTAATTTTTAAATGCTGACATTTATTACAGCATGTAAGCACTACCTAACTTGCTGTGGGCTATCTGGATAAATGTCAGTTAAATATCTAATAATTCCTTACAATTTAATCTGAATATTAAAAAAAAAAGTCCCTGTAATTATCCATTATTTTTAAAATTTGATCGAGATTTTAATTTCAGCATTTAGGTTTCTCTCTCTCACCCATCCCTGCTTCAGCCTCTAAGGCGAAGTCATTTTTGGTAATTAATTTATACATTGATTAATTTAGTTTCATCTAATGTTTAAATCCATGCTTAGAAGGCCCAAGATACAGAAGAATAAAAACTGATTAATGTTGCAACAGACTGACAGGACACTCAGCATCCCGGGAGATGGACCCAAAGGGAAGGGACAGAAAGATCAATTATGCAGGAATGAGCTTTGGGAACCACCCGAGCATGGACAGGCTGAGCCTGCCCCACATCCAGGTAAATCCAGCTGCCATTCCAGCTGAATTCCTCACACCTTCACAACAGAGGTGCTGAGAATTCGTTAACAGCTTTGGCAATCAAAAGATTTTTGCTTTGACAGAATAATTTAAAGTTATTTAAAGTAGAATGAAGAAAAACTTCAAATTTGTAACTCTGAAAACCTCCCTTCACAGTAGTTCAGGCAGCCTCTGGTACAAAGGGGTTTCCCTGTCACAGTATCAGAGAAAAGATCATTTCTGCACAGAAATTACAGCTCAGGAGCAGCATCTTTTCCTCCCTGGATGGTTCTCTGAGCAATAGATGCTCCCTGATCCTGATCCTGCACAGCACCTTGTCCCACCACAGCCCAGGGTGTGAGGAGCCACTGTGGGAAACACCAGCTCTGGAAACAGCTCTGCTTGTACCTCGTTCATTTTCCTGTCATTTTTATTCCCTGGGTATTTTATTACTGAGGGATATTTGCATGAAAATAGAATCTTTGTTTCATAAGAATTCATCTGCTCTTGTAATGCGGTCCTGGAGGAACTGACAGTGAATGAACACGCTGCATTTCTCATGTTCTCACACACACACACACAAAATTGCCAATTACTTAAATTATTGTATCTTTTGGAGGCTTAATTTTCCTCCATGAATTTCCTGTTCAATCAATGCCACAATAATCCTGAGCCCTGAATGGGAGGAAGGTGCCAAGCATTGGCTGCATGAACCTGACAGATTTTCCAGGGGCTCTGGGGTTGGGGAATTGCTGTGTTTACATTCTGCACAGCAGCTGTGACAGGACAGGGGTCACAGGAACAGCAGGAGCTTCAAGATGGGACAGAAAGAAGAGAAATTCAGGGCTTGAGTTTTCTCTCTGTATCAAAACCTCTGGAAACATTCTTCCCCCCCTCCCAAGAGAGGTCTGTGCCCTCAGGGCAATGAGTGTAAATGAGCACATTCCAGTTTTTCATAAAAATAGATTACTTTGGGGAGGCTGCCTGTAACAACACACTTCTCACATGCTTCAGTTTGCAGGTTTTTAATCAAAATTTTCTTTGAGATGCTTCCCAAAACCTTCACAGAAATATTGTGTTTTCCAAAGGCTGCAGGAAAAACAAGTGTAATTGGAAAAAAAGCAATACCAGCTTTGGAAATGAACCTGGTAAACTTCCCAATTAAAATTTGTTTTAAAAACCAAAGAAAACTTTACAGAGAAGAAACCAAGCCTCATAGCAAGGGGGAAGGTTCAGATTCACTAAAAACAACTTATCAGAAGGGTTTTCCCTGTCTCCTTGGTTTGCCATCACTTCCCTGCTCAAGGACATGTGAGGCTTTAACCAGCACCATGGGACTTTCCAGTCTTAGCACCATTTCCATTAATTGCTCTTCCAGGAATCAGAGTAAATAAGATGAAAACCTCTGTCTGTGGTGCTTCTGAACAGGTATTCTGTCCCCTTACCCTCATTTAATTGGAACAAATGTACCCATTTAGATCTACATATCTTCCAAATTTCCAGTGTCTCCTGCAATTCACACCAGTCTTTTATCACCTGATAAACAACCAGGTTCTTTACTTGCCTAATTCTGCCTCACTTGCTCCCAGGTTCTCCAGCTCCTGACCCATCCAGCTTGTGCACAAGTTCATTAGCTCCATCCATCTCAGCTGTGCGACCTAATGGAGCTGAAAAAGCTGCAGGAGTGTTCCCTCCCAGTGCAGGCTGTGGAGAGGGAACCTGCAGGATTCACAGCCCACCAGGGATGTGGTGACAGAGCCCAGCTCACCTCCCTGGATGAGGCTGCAAATTCTGGGTTTTCCTGTTCAGGTTTCCCCTTCTCCTTGTGTCTGCTGCTGGGAGGTTTCAGTTCTCCTGATTTGAAAGAAAAGCAAGTACATGGAAACAGGAACAAACAGAATTAATCCAAAAACACAGACTGAAAGCAGTTTTGCAGTTGTGGTGTAATGGAGGCGCTTGGGAGCAGCAATAATGAAGATATTAAGTGTACAATGCTGGAGTATAAAATTTCAACAGCTAAATATCAGCTCCTGTTCTCATTCCTTCCAGTTGCCCAAAATGTGTCTATGCCCTGTTTTACTTCCAAATGCAGAATTATGCATATCCAGGAAGATTTTTTCCATGGAAAGGGTGGTGAGGCATTGGAATGGGCTGCCCAGGGTGGAGTCCCCACCCCTGGAGGTGTCCAAGGAAGGACTGAACGTGCACTCAGTGTTTTGGGAATTGGTCAGCAGTTGGACCTTGGAGGCTTTTCCAACCTCAACGATTCTGTGATTTTCTGCATTAAAAAAACAACCATGAAACCAAGCACAGCCACAGGCATGAGCAGAGCATTTGGCTGGTTGGTTACCAACAGGGCAGAGCCAAAACCAGCACATCCCATTGGTGCTGGGGATGCTGGAGAAGCTCCTGCCACAATTAAATCCCTTCACAGGACACTGCTGAGAGCTGAAATGCAGCAGGGGCAGTGCCAGGGTTCATCCAATCCCACTCATCCTGATGCCTTCTCTGGCTACCTAAAAACAGAGGCCAGACAAAATCAGGGGAATAAAAAGCAGTTCTGTTTATTGAAGGGCCTTCAGGTACATTTAGGGCAGACAAAGCCCCCCCAGGGACTACACCCAAAATGGACAATGGGTCACAGGTTTTCACACTTTTATAAGTTGGGTCCATTTGCATATTGGGGGTTAATCTTCCAATTACAGCTTCAGGTAATGAAGTCATTCACCCCAAGTTTGCTCCCCCAACTCACTTTTGTTTCCATCT
Source organism: Cichladusa arquata (assembly GCA_026413545.1). NCBI lineage: Eukaryota > Metazoa > Chordata > Aves > Passeriformes > Muscicapidae > Cichladusa > Cichladusa arquata. The sequence goes on from JAOTQP010000929.1 coordinate 3,680,469, forward strand.
CTCAGGCCTGAGGCAGTGAGGTGTCCTTGATTCCCAGCCTGGAGAGGAATTGTTGTGTCTGACCAAATTGGGAAAGCAGCAGCTCACACTGGATATGGAGTTTGGAGTTATACACTAAAGAATTGCAGGGTTACAAATATATGAAAAATATAGAAGTTAAAATCCTAAGGCATCAATCCTAGGCAGCATTCCAGTGTGAGTACATGCAGCCAATGTACTAAGCTCTGATTCACATTCAAAGTGTCTAACACTTAGATATCTCCAGCATCAATAAATTCAGCTGTGACAGTTCAGAAAAATTCCAATGGCTGTGAAAAGCCAATGGCTGTCAGGAAGGAGGAACTCAAGACAGTGTTGCTTCAGCCAAGCCTTGAAATACACAACATCAGAAGATAAGGATGGTTTAGCAGGGAAACCAGGGGATAATCAGGAATGGAGTTCAGCATTTATATGTAATACCACATCCTATGCTCACACCTGCACATCTAAGGATTTATTGTGTCTGAGTGGGCTAGCATGCCTTGGGAGACAATGAGAAACAATCATGGAAAGAGTGGGGTATGCAACAAATAAATTTTAGACATCTTGCCAAACAGTGAAATCCAGAGCACTACTGAATTCTGTAAGCAAGCAAAGTAGGGATTAACTATCTGTTAGTTAAATAGTTTCCTCAAAGAGAGTAAAACCTCTTAAAGCCTTTATGTTTCAAGTTCATATTAGTGAAAAGGCAACAGTGAGGCAGATACTAAACCTAAAACACCTCTGATAGATTTGGAAAAAACATGGAATTAGCTGATTCCACATACTTAGGCTCTTTCCTCTCTACTGTACATAATAGGCCTGCTGCCAATTGCCATTCCAACAAACCAAAGTTTCTCTAAAGAAGAGTAAAAATAATAAAACCCAGAGTTCAGGCAACTGCCTTGGTGCAGGCATAAGCAAATTAAAGTACACCAACATGACAGGCCTTATGTCAGCCTTGGCCTACATTCCCCAGTTCCCCTGCTGGGACCTTGTGGCTGTCAAGTGCTCCTGATCATGCCCCAGTGATCCCAAAACTCCTCAGCTCAGTGGGTGGAACATCTGAACCGCAGTCAGCAGATGTCGAGCACACAGTCAGCACCACATTGTTAGCAACAGCAACACAACAATGCCAGCACACAAGGCAGGGAGCACAACTCTGGGTGGCACAACATTTTGTGCACAAAAAAACCCCCAGCAGAATCCTATGAAGATGTTTGACATTTTTACTATAGGCAGAAATGCTCAAGTTGTCATAACTAAGGAGCATTCCTAATGCAGGCTGCAGCAGGAACCTAAAATACTTGTGTTCTTCAGAAAAAACAAAAAAACAAACCCAAAGTTTATCCCTAGTTGCATTATCAAGTAGATTAGTGTAGAGCTTTTGAGCTCAAAGAACAGGAGGCATTTTGGGGATTCAGAACTATGACTCTATTTCCAAGAATAAAGTAAACAAGATCTTTCAATCTACACAAATTTCAGAGCAAATAAATAGCCCATCAGCCAAAAGCTAATCAACATCATTATCTTCAGCCTCCATTTAGTGTTCCTACTTTTTCCATTATCTCCCCTGCTCTGCTTCTAGTCTGGTCTATCAGTAAATTCAAGAAAGGAAAAATACCTATATGGTGGCTAAGCATCCTTTACAAATCACTTTGATTCATAGGGCCACACAATAAGAAAGATACACATGCTGCTGTAGCTCACCTGGAACATCCTGATGCTTTGAGTTCTTCAAAATCTCCCTTTAAAAAGTCCTTCTTTATTTTGGATAAATCTGCTGGATGACTTCTGAAGTTTGCTTAATACATGTGTCACATCCCTGCAGCCAATACACTTTCAACAAGGGGAAATTTTTTACACACTCAACACTGAAAATCACAAAGATCACAAGTTGTAAGGCAGCTTCCAGATCACACTCCATTTCCTAGGTCTGTGGAATATGTTAAAATCTTCACACAATACAACACTTAGCAGTGTCCACTTTTTGGAACTTAACCCATCATCTGTCTCAGTCATCCCATTTTCTAAATGAACAGCTTCACAGACAGCCACTGTATTCTTTCTGATACTCTTGTGGTTTTCTTCTTGTTACTCTCCCCTAGTACTGCAATTCTCTCATCTGTGTGTTCTTAATTTCTCTGGTCTTCTCCCAGGGCATATGCAGGAAAAAAACCCTGTTGGAATTGGAGTTCTGCCAGGTCTAAATTCATTGACAGAGGAATTCCAACTAATCTCAAATCACACTGAAAAGAATTTCCAATGATGTCTTATTTTTCATTCTTTCTAAGAAGATAAATTTTTCCTGGTTTATTGCGGGAGTAAGGCAGACCTAGTTTTTACAGATTGCTTCATGAATATTTCTTACTACATGCTCCATGTCATTATTCTCCTGAGAATCAATTAGCCCAAATGTTATGACAGTTACAGAAAAAAATTACACTCTTAGGTAAAATCAATAACGTTTTTTCTTTCCCCAAGAAATCTTCACAGAAATGCTGAAAACTTCAAATCTTAAGAGGCAGTGAAAGAAAATACCTTATGAGAGAGAAAGATATGTGATGGGAGAGTTTTCTAGAAGAGAACATAAGCATTTTGCTTCTAGATGTACCCTTTAAAGTATTTTAGAGGAGCCCAATTGAATGTATAAGCAAGCAGAAAAGCAGGAAAAGAAGACACTGAGCAATCATTTTCCATGGAATGCAGCATCACAAATTCACCACGTCTCATACATTTTCAATGTGGTATTTCCTCTCAAGTCACAGGAAAAAGGTTGCCCAGGTTCAGTAGCAAAGTCACAGAGCATCAACAACATCTGATGTCAATGCTATGGACAGCAGAACAACCACTCAAGGAAAAACATTGGTGTCAAGAAAAATATTTAAAGGTCTGTCCTGTAGCATATTTTGGACTGGAGTGAAATCAGATCTATCAGCTCCTGTGACCAACAGTGTTTGTGTGTGAAGCTTGCACTTCCCACTGCCTCTCCTTACACAACTTCACACTGTCCACTGCTGACAGATGCACTGAAGTAAGTGTTCTAAAAACTAGAGTAAGCTGTTTCTTTTCCCAAACACACTTGAGGTTTTTGCTCTGTTCATCTGCTGCTTTCTAAACTCTCAAATGAGAAATCTGGACAGTGGAAGAGAGGGAAGTAGTGATTCAGATGAAACCTCTGTTTCAAAAAATTGTGAAAAGAATATCTATCACAGTAAAGACAATTCCATAAAAGAAGACTCCCTATCTCTTGTCACATTCCTTTCTTATCACTGGATTTTGATTGACTCTATGGTTACACTTAGAATTTTCATTTCATTTAACTTTAGTACTCAAAATTCACAGCAAAAATCTTTTTGCAAAGTTAATATTTTACTGGACTACTTGCTTTTCTATCATGGCACATGATGACTTCTGTCCTAGCAGAAATGAAAGAGCACCAACTTAGCTTGCACAACAGCAATGAAACCACTGAGCAGTTATAAAAAAGAAAATAGAGGTGATACTGTGTCTGTTATCTGTCTCTAATGCACAGTGACAAGCAAACACAAACATATTTTCAAGGGTATTTTAAGCACTGCAAGGAAAATCTGTGTATCCAGAGAGATACAACTGTCTAACAACTAACATTTTATTTGGCTCACCCACAACAGCAATTAAGAGTTTCACAGCATTTATCAGTTGTTAGTCTGTTATCACACAGGCCAGGAGGCAAAGCATTTATCCTCTGCTTTCCACTACACTGCCACACACCTAAAAATGAGGGGGGAAAATTGTCCAAAGAATTGTTAACAAAAAAAAAAAAAAAAAAAAAAAACAAAACAACAAAAAAAACTGTTGGCAACAAGGTTAGGAAATTA
>JAOTQP010000929.1:3714625-3747428 GCA_026413545.1 Cichladusa arquata
CTCATTATTTCAACTACATGCAAGGGATCCGCTCAAATGAGAGATAATATTGTTATTTTATAAACCTCAATGTTTCTTCCAAGTAGAAGGAACAGAAGAGGAAAATAAATATTTTTTTCTTAACATATCTGTTGTACTAGGAACTGAATGGCAGACTGCCCCTTTCAAACCAATTATATATATATATATATGTAAATTAAAATTAAATAGAAATAGCAGAAAGGGGCAGGGGGAGTCATTGACATTCAAACTTCAATTTTAATACAAAGAAGAAGGAATAAAATTTCATTATAAAAAAACTAGCAAAAGATGATATTTGTCCATTTTAATGTGTTACTAGATTATACTTAGCTAGGTTTGGATGAGGAACGTTCAGAAAAATTAAATGTGATTTAACATATATAAAGTATGTATAATAGGCATCCATTCATGTCAAGATAGAACAGCTTTACCTGATTTTAAACACGCTAATAGATTTATGGTGGTTTTTGCAGTTTTCTAGTTTTTTATTTTGGACTTATTCCACAATACACTTAATACACTTATCTGAGAACAGAATAATAGAATAGTTTGTGTTGGAAGGGACCTTAAAGATCATCTAGTTCCAACCCCCCTGCCATGGGCAGGGACACCTTCCATTAGACCAGGTTCCTCAAAGCCCCATGAAAACTGGCCTTGAACACTTCCAGGGATGGGGCATTCACAACTTCTCTGGGAAACCTATTTCAGTGCCTCACCACCCTCACAGTAAAGAATTTCTTCCTAATATCTAATCTAAACCTACCTTCTTTCATTTTAAAGCCATTCCTCCTTATTCTATCACCACATGCCCTTGTAAAAAATTCCCCCCAGCTTTCTTGTAGGCCTCCTTTAGGTACCAGAAGGACACTGTAAGGTCACCCTGGAGACTTCTCTTTTCCAGGCTGAACAGCCCAGCCTCAACTCTCTCAGCCTGTCTTCATAGGAGAGGTGCTCCAGCCCTCTGATCCCCTTCATGGTCCTCCTCTGGACTCTCTCCAACAGGCCTATGTCCTTCCTGTGCTGGGGACCCCAGAGCTGGATGCAGTACTCCAGGAGGGATCTCACAAGAGCAGAGTAGAGGGGGAGAATCACCTCCCTCAATCTGCTGGCCATGCTCCTTTTGATGCAGCCTTTGATGCAGATTATTTTTTATATGGTTGGCTGTCTGGGCTACAAGCACACATTGCTGAGACATTGTCATGGTTTGACACTGGCCCAATGCCAGGCACCCACGAGAGTCACTCACTTACCCTCCCCTGCCACAGCTGGGCAGAGGAGAAGAAAAAAATTATCTAACACTTGTCCTGGTTTATGGCACATTTGGGAGGAAACCTCTGAATGCAGTCCCTTTAGGAAACAGATTCAAGCAGACGCTCCCCCAACTGGTTCGGGGAAATATTTTCTCAGAGAGAAGTGGAAAAACACCTGTTTATTTAACAGGCAAAGCACTTCCCAGCACAAGAATGAACAATACTAAGCAATAAAACCTCCTGCTGGTCTGAAGAGATGACAAATTCAGAAAAGTCCCTTTTGTGGGTTGCAGCCCGGCTCACTCAGTCTGTTCTCAGTCCCTCCGGCACTGGGAAATGCCGCAGCCCAGGCCAGGCCCCAGTGGGCCACGGGTGCGAGCTCCCAGTGCTCCTCTGGGTTTTCAGTCCAGAGCAGGTTCAAATAATTCTAAGAAAAAGGAAAAAAAAACAGTCTAGGGAGCTTCACTGCCTCAGCTAGCTAGAAACTAATCAAGAGCAAAGGAGCGCTCTTTCCTGCTGTCCTCTGCAGACAACACAGTCTGTGTGAAGGATATGGTGGAGCGAGTGCAGTCTCTGATAGCAAACTGCACCTCTTCTCTCCCCCTTCACTCCTGGAACCAGTCTTAAAGCTGCAGAACTCAATATTCAACACCAACAGAACAGGTGATTTGGGATACAAGCATCATAAAGTCACCCCAAGACAGTGTCCAACAAAAGAAGGGGCTATAGCTGTTTGTTTCTTAAATAGAGTTTTAGATTTTCTAGTCCTTTTTTATGAACCATTTCCAGGGAAAATTAATATCTTCTGCAAAAATATCTTCTGCAAAATCTTTTCTTTGTTGCTAACTTATTCCCGATTGTGCGAACTGTTCTTTGTTATGATCTGCTAGCACCTTTGAGGCAACAAATAGAAGTGGAAAAATAATTAGATCACAGTTGATAGTCTATGTAAAAGCTCAGTCACTTCAAGCCACGAATGCTGAATATACACTGGAAGTATTTGTAACATTTTATGAACTTTTTGAAACATCAATGTACTAAACTGCTGAGCTTAAGATCAATTTTAAAAAGAAGATTTGTCAGGAGTGTGCTGCCCTTTCCCTGTGTTTAGAATTGTCCCCACCATTCATGCCAAACATCTGTAATGCAGAAAAAGAAAGCATGGTAAGCAGCAAAGGATGTCTTTAATTATTTGTGGGGTGGATTATACTGGAGGTTTCTGTGTGCTGCTGTCTGACATCAGTGCTCAGCATCTATCTGTATTCGGCCCATTATCTGTCAAAGAGGTAAATGCTTAAAAAAACCACAGTAGTAGCCAAGCAAAGACTTCTGGTTTCTTTGAATTTCACCGAAGAGATTTTGCTGGACTCGTATAAGTGTTCTTTACCTTTTCTATTTCTGAGATGATAAAACTTTCGCTGTCAGTGCTTGCACGTAAGGCAAAGCTCGTTACTGCACAAGAATACAAACTAGAGTTGTTGCCTTTCCATGGCATTGATGCTCACAAATGCTAGTCTGGAACTCAAGTTAACCTAGGAGAATTAATTATTTATCACATATCTTTTCCTGAAAAACCTGCCTGCAGGAATACTGTGCTGTTGACTGTTTCTTCTTTAAAAATGCAGTATCCTTCAGGGGTATTTGTTGATTATAGATGCAGAGAAGTATTGAAACATTTAGATTCACAATGCCTACATTGAAATAGTAATTGGAGGAGCTTCTCTGATTATGCTTTTAGTAAACAAACCCTACTCATAAAATGGCTTGGGAAAAGCCACGTTCGACACAACGTATTGGAGGAAAAAGACTGCAGGGGCACTTTCTGCTTTGTGGCAAGAACCTGCATTGAGAGAGAATTGCTCCTGTGGAATTAGGCTGGCAGGGTTTTTCCTTAGGGAAAGATGGTTCTGTGTTTTCAAAGTCGCAAGTATCCATTTTCATGACACATTTCTGTGCGGGATACTTTGAGCCCTCAACAAACACTCTTTTCTAGGTTTGGCTTCAGGACCTTATGTGCCATGGGACCCATGTGAAGAGCATGGCAGAGCGGGAGGGAGGGGCCACAGGTATATGTTCCATTGGCATAACTCGTACTAAAGGGTTCTGATGGAGGCTCAGCTGGCTTGGTCAGCTTGTGGCATCTAGCATCTACCACTGCTCTTTTTTTTTTTTTCTTTTCCAGCTGCAGCACAGGCTTGGGGATGCTGGGCGGTACTCACAGCTTCCTGCAATCAGGAATGCAGTGGGATGCTCCACAGAAAGCCATACCAAATCTTTTCTTTTTGACCTCCACAGCATTTCTTTGCTCCTACTGCTGAAATATGGCATGCCTGTATTTTAAAGCTGGGCTGAAGAAAGTGGAATCGATCATGTTACAGGCTAAATGTTTCAATCAGGTGATAAATTGAAAGGAACAAAAGTGTGTTCAAAAAATCAGTTGCATTTAATGTTTCACACATGATTTGCTTAGCTAGTTTCTTTTACTGTCACAGTGCAGGTGCCTTTTCACTTTTCCCCACAGAAGAAAAAAATTAAATTGTTCTGCAGTGCCATTTTACATGTGTAATGAGTGTCTGCTTTTGAGTATTACCTTACAAATAAAAAGTGGATGTTTTATCTGTAGTGTTTTTATGCTTTTTGTTGTCATTCTTTATATTCTGCTTCTAAAAGGTAATGATAGTTGTTTTGCTATCCTGTATATGATTCCCCTAGAGGAAGGAGAGCTGGCACCACTCTTGTGTTGGGATGGGAAGATCCCGGAGGAACTGCGTACCTCAAGCTTGTGCTGACTGCACATTGTTGTTGGACTGGGACATGTAAGTCCTCACACTGGGTACTGTTGATCCATGGATAGCTGGCTGTGACTGGAGGGGTTTAGGGTTTGCTCCAAGCTGCCACAAGAAGCCCGGATAAGAAGTTCTGTAAGGAACAGCTTTTCCTGGTGCTTCTGGCAGATTTCAGCCACAAGGATTGGGATGCAAGCAGGCCTAGAATATAGGCTATTAGCTCTTTCTGTGATCTTTGCTTGCAAAGTACCTTCTTAGCCAACAGAGAAAAGAGATTGAGAAAGCTGCATAGATGTTCTGTAGACACTTTATTTCTTCTACGAAGGGGTTCAAGGCAGCAGTCCGAATATATGAGATATTAAAAGGGCTTTTATAGGGTTAGGATGCCTTAGAAAATGAACCAATAATATCAAGGATTGAAAAGCTAACCAGCTACTTAAAGGTTTTAGGTAAAGAGTGACCAATCACCCAGGGGATCAAAAAAGGACCAATTAGCTCACAAAGAGATAAAGTGGGGCTCTGCAAGAGGGCGGTGAAAATATTTCTAGTATTAGTCATTCTAAGGAAGCAATTTCTTATCTAAGGGATGATTTTCCAGGGAGGCCCTGTCAGGGTTTCTGCTCCTTCCACAAGCAGCCAGCACTCACCTGACACTTTTACTCTCCCCTCCACAGCAGCAAAGCTGCCACCAAAACCTCCTCACTCAGGGAGGTGGCCAAGGGGAGCTTTGGCCACCAAACAGAGCAGTGAGAGGCTGGAGGGGTGGGTGACACCAAGGACCCAACAGTCCCAGCCTGCCAGCACCCAGGACAGCAGGACAAGAGTTTGTTTTAGCAGCACTTGGATTCCTGTGCATCCCATTTCCTGGCCAGGAGGGCCAGAACACAGACAGCCCACCCAGGTGGCCAACACATGGCAGCTCCATGCCCAGAGCTGCTCAGGGAATGGGGGAGTGGAGATCCCTCTTGGATCAGCTGCTTCCAAAGTAACAGGGAATGTCACTGCTCATCGTTTGGGCTGGATTGGAGACCAAGCTGAACTCTGCTGGCTTAATTAGCTAACCGTAAATAAACATCATTTACAAGACCTAAACATTTTAAAACACCCTGTTAAGCATCTGAAACATAAATGCTTTAATTATAGACTAGCTCAAGACTGAAGTAACACAGGGATAAATGCTATAGAGCAGCTGTCTATGAATATTTTACAATGAGATTGCTCTTCGTTCTCTAGGTCCACAGAGACTATCAGATTGGAAAGAACACATTCATTCTCTAAAATGCCTGTTCTGCTTTCCCTGGAGATGCCACTGCCCCCCAGCCAGCCCCAGCTCTGCTGGTTTGCCAGAAGCTTTGTCCTCAGCTGAGTGCTCACAGTGAGCTCAGAATTTGGGGGTCTCTGCTGCTGTGGCAAGACCTGTTCTTCTGTGGCTCTACTCACTGCCCAGCTCAATCACTTGAAGGACTCCCTTGGCTGCAGCTCTGGACCAGACCCCAAAGTCCACATGGTCATCTTTAAAATCTACAGAGAAAGTGCAGTTTTCCTTTTCTCTTTATAACCCAGTTTCATTAACAGTTGTATAAAGGGACCAACACCCTTGAAAATAAGGCCATGAATGCCCAAGGGAGACAAATTACAAAAGACAACCCACAAGTCAGTGGTATAAATCATTTATCCATGTGCCCCAGCTCCAGCCCAGTATCATTCTGGTCACTAAATTTAACTCCAGCTGGGACCATTTCTACTGAGCAAATGCAGCCCCAAGGTGGAGAACAATCAGCATTTTCCTGGCTTTGTCTGGCTGATTCCAGCACTTGCATCTCAGGGCAGCCTGGATATTCTTATGAGCTGTGTGCTGGTGTAGGAGCAGCTCAGGAAAGCCCAGCCAGGAGTGTTCCTGCAGCTCATGCTGTACCAAAACAATATAAAAAATATATCTTACTCCAAAGAGATGCAACAGAACAGCCATTGGTGCCTTGTCCAAGTCTGGACATATCTCCCTGGTCCTGGATGTCAGGCTTTGACATCTAGAAAATTACAACAGAGACTTACATATTCCTTCTGCTGACATTCCCATTTCATCAGGAAAATTCAAAATGTCTCTTAATTCGAGTCAGTATAATTTACTCTAAAGATAAAAGCACTCAAAGGCTTTTATTCTAAGCATTAATATGATGGTCACAGGTCTCTAATTTACTGTAAAATATGAGCAAACAGACAAACTGAATCAGCCCCCCGAGAGCAGAAGGCAGGCAGCCAATTCCACCTTCAGACAAGGAGCATTCCATCCCCGGGATCTGTTGAACACCTGCAATACATTGATTGCACTTAAGCAGCCACCATTAGAATGTTAATGCCATCCCTGCCTCCAAAACACAGGATTTTTCACACACAAAGCACGAGCTCTTCAGTGTTCTGGGGTTGGTGGTTTTTTTGGTTTTTTGTTTTTTTTTTTTTTTTGCTATATGAAGTAAATGGAGCAAGTGATTTTTTTCTTTAACTACAGGCTGGAAACTCCGCTCCTGTTACACTGACAACAATCTATTAGTTAAGGAAATCAAGTTTTTACTCACTACAGGAGGGGGAAAAGATACTTAAGCTTTTATGCCAGTTCATTCTCTATTAATGATAAACATTGGGAGCCTGGCTAGAATAGATCATTGCTGCGAGTATATTAAGAATTAACAGCAGCAGAGCAGTAATTAAACACCAAATGGCTGAGCCCACTCTGCTGCCAGAGCACACCTGGGCTGGGCAGGAGCAGGGGCCACAGAGGGGGAGCCCAGTGCCCCCAGAAAATGCCAACAGAAGCCTGGGAACCTTCAGCCTCCATGAAAAACAATTGCTGTTGTATCACTGCTTCTAGTGCTGGAATGAAATTTTAACTTTTCCATTCTGCCATTATCGTGGGTTTTTTTCCTAGTGGTTTCTCTTACCAGTTATTGCCTCAAATTCAGGCTACAACATTCCAAACATTTATTTATGCTGCCACAATAAATATTTAGTGTATTCTGTTTGCCTCATGTTTTCCTCTTCCTCCCTTATTCAATGCTTCCAGATTTATTAAATCCAAGTGTCCTAAAGCATAGCAGGCTTGTTATCCCTTTGGAGGACCCCAGGACCTATTATGGTTTATTAACCATCTCAGATCAAAGCAGTTAATTTATATTAGTGTAAATAAAATACACAGATTATCTTAATGAGAATCTAAAACTTAATTTGATGTTGTGTAATACATCATCTGAAAACACTTAAGTTCAGCCTCAATTTTCTACTCAGGTTCAACCATGCCCATGAATTCCCTTATCATCCAAAATACTTAGAAGGCAACAAAGAATTTTTTAAAATAAAATGTATATTTCTATTCTGTCTTTTAAGATTACTCTTCCTCCCAAAAGAGCTTTTCTAAGCAACTTTCCACAGCTTAAAGTTCTGTTCAGTTTAAATAAGCGTCCACACATTCTGATGATTATCTGAAGTTCCTCCAAACTGCTGTGGGGAAAAAAAATAAATCAGATTGAGCCCAGTGTGCATCGTGTCTCTTAAAAGATCCAGCTCCCAGGCCCTGGGAGGAAAGCTGAAAAAGAGATTTTCAGAATTTCAATTATTGTGCCAAAATGCAGCCAACACACTGGGCTTTGATCCCTGTTTAGTGCCCACCACCCACCTCTGGAGCTCCAGCCTGGCTGCTCACATCATGCCAAAACCTCCAGAGTCCCAGCCAAAAATTCTACTTAGTCCGATGCCAAAGCCAGTTTAGAATTTTATTATGTCACATATTCAGTCAGGAGAACTTAAATGCCTTTTTTTTTTTTTTTTTTTTTTTTTTGCTTTGATTACAGAACTCAGTTGTTTCCAGAAGATTTTTGGTTTTGTCCAGCAGGTGACAGCAGCCCCTGGGGGCAGGTGCCACGTGCTAACACACACAGGGACAAGCTGATAGAGCAGAACTGAAAAGCTCTGTACCAAAAGATAAGGCTGCTCCAGCAGCCAGGTAGCCCAGCCCCAGCCCTGCGAGCCAGGTTTGCTCTGAGATTGCTCTGGATGTGCCACAAACACATCCCTGCTGCCACCCTCCTGCACTGCTGCCAGGCAGGAGCTGCTTCTCCCCACTGCTGCCCACTCTGACAGGCAGCAGATTGATGCTTGCTTTGTTTCCTCTTTCTCCGAGCAAAGGTGATGCAGATTTTCCCTAAGGGAAGAGGACTCTGCTGCACCAAGTGCAGCTCTCCTGGGTGCACCCTGCAGGGACACCCCAGTAACCAGCCCTTGGAGGAGCAGCATCTGCCAAATTGTGCTCATTTCAAAAACTAAACTGGCCTAGGAAAAGATAATCACACTGTGGACACTGCTGAAGGCTCAGGGAAGAATCCAACTCAGATTTTTTCCCAGGCTGTTGGCTTTCTCAGCTCCAGCTCGGATCTTTCCCAGGCTGGAGACTTTCTCAAAAATAAACAAAAAAATAAATAAATAACATAGATTAACACCAAGTGTTGATCACAAAACAGTACATGTACTACATAATGTTTTGCTAAAAGCATGTTTTCAAAAAGTGTTGTTTTCTTAAACCAATACACCTTTTCTATTCTATATTACACAAACTATCCTATATATGTACAGTAACATTTCAATGAACTGCTTCTTCTCACTGCCTTAGAAAAAAATCATGTGTGTGTGTGTATTACTATATTCACCATTCCTAATTAAACAACATCACATCACTGATGCTCTTGCAGGGCTCCAGCCTGCAGCAGCTTTACCTGTCTCTCATGAGATCTGGATTCAGAGCATGTCTGGGGGTGAAAAGAAGCAGAGCAATGTTCATCTGGTTCCCACTCTCAGACAGGTGCTCTTGAAAACTCCACCCTTATCTTCACATTATTTGCTTTATGAAACACTCTGAAAGAAATCAACTTTGGAAGAACTTCTATCAAATATACATATTAGCAGTTTTCGTTGTGACCTATTTCTCAGGCATTCTCATGTCAGAGTATTTATAGCAGTTCTGCAGAAAGGACTGAAATTAGAAAAACTCCCTGAATAGAGCAGCAGGCACATTGTGGTTCTTTTTATTATTTAAATGTGTTCCTTTCACTCCAAACAGCAAAATTAAATAAGGAGGGAAAAGAAATATTCTAGTAGTCAGAACATTTCAAGTGACTTGCATTCCTATCAGTGTCCACATCTCTATATTCCTGCACAGAGGCAATGGCAATGCAGCAATTCTATCTGGCAAACCGAGTTAAATCTCATCCATAAAATGTGCCATTTAAATTCCAGGAGGGCTAATGAACAGCACAGGAGAAGAGACCACAAGAAAAAAGAAACACAATAAGCAATTGGAAGCAGCTTTCAATGACTACAATGTACTTCTCTTCCCAGACCTGCTCTGTGGGTTTTCATTTGCTGAAGGTGTGGACACCTGCCAGTTTGCTGGAGCAGGTAAGTCAGTGGAGCCCATCAGCCATCTGTTCTCATCCCACACACAGCCCAAAAAGCATCATAAATATGCAAAGAACCACACACCCCCCGAGGGAGCGGCTGGATAACAATAGCTTTAATTTTTCATTTGTTTATTTGATTTGCTGTAATGAAGGAGCTACTGCAGCAACATCTGAAACAAGTGAAATGCAACAAATGAAACTTCAGGGCAAAATACATCTCTCAGAAGCAAATCTGCTTCTGTTTGATTTGGTGCTGGTGTGGGTTGTTTGAGTTCACACTCTTTGCTCAGTCATCAGCACCATGTGTCATGGACAGGGCTCTGGCTTTGTTTAAGTTTTAACTCCTCACTTAGAGGGGTTCAGTTAATCTGCAAGGAGACATTTCCATGGCTCTGTCACTCACTATCAAAATATCTCATTTAATGCTCGGAGCAAGCTGGAGGAGCCACTGCCCCAGCACAGCTGAGTGATGTATCACATTTTGCTATCAAAGATGTTGAAAGCATTTCCCCCACATCTTTGCAATTCAATGGCATCAAAAAGCATAATTACAACTGGAGGGCAGGGATGGATGGATTGATGCAAAATCACTTGAACAAAACCATCATAATTATAAATGACAGGAAGCCTGGGGTAGCCAGCACTGGAGAAGAGAACCAACCACAGAAAAAGGCCTTCAGAACAACTTCAAAAACTCCATTTTTTATAGAAACAAGGGACAAAATAGCCCCCAGACCCCTCACCCACCCCCAGGAGTCCCTCACTGTTACAACAAACGAGCAAATATTTTCTACAGGTATTTGCCCATAAATTACCCTTGAGATGATCTTCTTGGATAATTGCTGCAGGACACTGAAGCTCGTGGGATTATTTTAATGTTGCCTGGATTTTGCAGGAATAAAAATTTTGCAGCTTTTGGAGAAGCTGCCTTTGAGGAGCAGGATCCCCCTGCTGAGAGGGGACTCAGAGCAGTAAGACAAAAACCTCCTCCCAACACTCCCAGTGCTTCCAATGGAGCTTTAATGCATCTTACTTCAAGCAGCAATTCTGAAGAGGAAATAGCAATCTTCATTAAGGATTAGGCAAACAATTAACTTATTATGTTCAATCTTTTTAATGTGTGTCTGGGTACACAGGAGCAAAAATAAACACAGTTTAAGCACACTACAAGGGGAAAACCTGTGTTTGTTTCCTTATTCCAAATGAGCTCTTAGTTTTGCCTTTGTCTCCAACTTATAACTCTGGAATCATTTATATCATTTAAACTCAGCTGAACCAGGCTGATTAATTGGGAAATTATAGAAGGCATAAGTCTTTGCAGTAAGTTTAAGGGGGCAAGGATTTAGTCCTTGATCACTATCCTTTGGTCTACGCTGCTCAGAGAACTCCCCACCCTCACCAGATGGGCCTGACCAGGCTGTAACAGCTTTTTAATTGTGCTTAGGTTATTAACATGTTTATCTATTCATATATCTGGGTTCCAAGGAGCAGGTACCACACTGCAATGCTGCTTATGAGGCATCAACTTGAGCATAAAAAAAACACAAGAGCCACCTTCAAGCACCCCCCTCCTCCTCATTCTTTGCTTCTCTGTGTAAAAAAAAAAAAAAGCACTAAAGCAGCAGCAGCAGCAAATGCCTGATGTTTTCAACAAAACTTTGTCACATTCTAAGACTCTGCTCTAAGCTTTTTTGTCTGTTTTATTTTATGGCACTTTTAATGAGAGGTTTCAACAACCCCATCATTAAATGAAAAGGAAAGAAATAGGAAAAAGAAAAAGAATAATTAAATTTTTTAAGATTCTTTCTGAAGGAAAATGGTACTATATCATTTTAAATGTTTAAAATCCAGCTGACTCCAGCATTTCTGCTGATGACTTCAGCAACTCACAGAGCAATTTAAAGAAATTAAGGCAGCTGGGAAATACAGTCTATAGTAAAACTACATAGATTATCCCATTTCAGGGGAGAAACAGCACAACAGATGTTCTTAACTTCTGAGGATCTTCCATAAGTCACACATTTGTGTGGAGTTTGACACCAATCCTCACCAGTGTGTCCCACAGGACAGAGACACCAACACCTGGGACTCATTCACCTGTGGAAAGCAGGCACAGAGAGGGGGAAGGAGCCTCACTGCAGCAAATGCATCCAAGGAAGGTGCAGATTATGTTGAAAAGTGCAGATTATGTTGAAAAGTGCAGATTATGTTGAAAAGTGCAGCTGCTGTGAACACCAAAGCCCCCAAGTGCTTTGTTCTTACCAGACCCACAGAACCACTCCCCTCTCCTTGTGCTGTTCCCATGAGCCAGGACACAGAGGATGCCCTCTGGAAATACACATTTGAGAGGTCAGGGGATCTTTCTATCTACCTGTCCATCTCTAGAACACGGGAATCATCAACCCCACCTGAACCCTAGCCATGGATCCGTGCCTCTCACTCAAAGTCACTCAACAGAGGACACAGCCTTAAGCTGCACCTAAGGAAGTTTGGGTTATATGTTAGAAAAATAAATTATTCACTGAAAGAGTGATTGGGCAATGGAGTTGTCTGCCCAGGGTGGTGGAGTCACCATCTCTGAATGTGTTTAAAAAAGACTGGGCGTGGCACAGTGCCATGGTTTAGTTGATGAGGCGCTGTTAGGTCACAGGCTGGGCTAGGTGATCCTAAAGGTCTTTTCCAGCCTGGTTCATTCTGTGATTCTGTGTAACAGGGGCTCCACCACAGACCCCAGAATGATCAGTTCACAGCTCCCAAGCTTATCCTGTCAGAGTTTTCTCCAGGCACTGCCCGGCCAGTCCTTTGTGGCTTTTTTTAAATCCCCAGTTGGAGGCCACCCAAGCCTGGAGAGGAGCCCCCTGACCAAGGAAATGATGCACCAGACCTGTTTTAGCAGCTGACAACAGTGGGTGTGGCTGCCAAACAAAACTGGCATGGTAAACAGTGAACTCCTGAAAAGTGCTGAAGTGCATAACTGCCCAAGGAATGCTCCCTATCCTAAATTTACCCCTCCATTCTGGAGGGATTTCCTGCAGAAAGATGTCTGCAAAGTGATGCAAGTTGAGAATAAATTATGAATGTGATACCTTACCCAGGAGGATGGTAAAAACTTATGGTTTTATCCCAAAGGAGATTCAGGGAAGAGGCCCCAGGGTTGAAGGGATCCAGGCACTCACTCTTGCTCCACAGTGAGCATTTAGTTTATTTATCTCCCACTGAATATCCCAGTACTACTGCAAAGAGGAAAGCCTTGCAAGAACTTGTAGGATTTTGGGGCAGGTGTACAGCTGTGGACAGGGTGATCTCACCCAAACTGCTGCTGCTGCCTGAGAGTTGTCGCATTCTCCCCACTGCAAATGAGATTTGTTACTTGTAAGTATTGCTAATGCAGCTTTGGAACTCACTGAGAAGGTGGAAGGAAGCTCACAGAACCCAAATCACATGGAAGATACAGGCAGGATCAAGCGGGGATGGTGGGACTGTGTCTGTTTGGGTTTCTCCCACCTGTTTTGGTCAGAGGGTGCCCTGATGCTTCTGGGACTCTGCTGATGTTTATTCCCATTAACCCTGCAGAAATGTTGTCGAAATTTTAATAACACAAAGCACTTTTCCCTTTTCTTCCCTCTGAGTTTTTTTGGCAGCAATCCACGCTTTATTTATGGTTCTGAGGCTAATAAAGTGGAAATACCCCCAGTTGCTGGTGATGGAAATGGAGATCCTCACACAACAAAGTTCCCTGGTGTTTTGAGCAAACATGAAACACAAGTAAAGGGTCTGATGGCAAAGCTGAGTGTTGGCACTGGGCAACCCTGGTTTCACCTGCCAGGAGAGAGGGGAGGGGAAGAGGGGCAGCTTGCTTAGCAGAGGAGATAAAACAATAAAGTTATGCTAGGCTGAAGCTATGAGAGCTGAAGCAAGGTGCTTAGCCTTGATGCTCTTTGGACTTTGATGCTTTTAAGTCAAAAAAGAAGTCTGGGCTAAGGGAGAGAGGAGGGAGGAGCAGAGAGAAGGGAAAATAAAAGAAATGTGGAAGCTAATCCCAAGCACTGTGAAAAGGTCATGTGCTTTGATATGAGTAATTAATTTTCTTAGGGCAATGTTGAAAAGGTTAACCTGATTTATGGAATGCAATTTAATTTAAAATGTGTTGTGTACCTTGTTAAAAGGGTCCAATTATGGCTGCTAATTCTGTGGACTGACACAAGCTGACGTGGTCTGGTAATACCCCGGTGTGAGGGGGAACACGTGTCAGTCAATAATTAGACATGGCTTATTGAAATTTGAGGGGGAAGGAAAATTGGTAGAAATGCTGAGAGAACAACTGTTCTCTATGCCCAGGGCTCACAGTGTCCCCTTGCAATTTCCTGCTCTGTGGAGCACTCGGTGATTCATTTGGAGGTAGGTTTGTGTTCAGGGTGGTTTATCATGGTGCTTTGAGACAGGAGTAAAAATGCCAGATCTGTACAGGTCAGCCCACGCTGCTCCTTGACCTTCATTCTGTCAATTCTTCTTGCAAAAACCAAGCTAAACACCCCCCTCCTTCCTTGATGACTTGGTAAAGCAAGGGGCTGAAAAATCTGTCCCAGTGGTGCTTGTACACAGAAGTTAGTAATAATTAAATAACACAGGCTCTAGGGATCCTCAGCCAGAAGGGCTTGTGGTCAAAATTTCCAGTCTGAAAACCTTTGTCCTAATCCACTCCTTGCTCAGCTGCTCATCCTCCCTGGGCTCTGTGGGGTCCCTGTTCCTGCCAGTCCTGGGGAGGGTGTGCCCAGCATCCCTCTCCACAGCAGGAGAGCATCCCACAGGGATGCAGCCCTGAAGCCACAGTCTGCCCAGGCTGCAGTGGAATATTTCATTTCATTTTCACTTTCTCTCAGTCTCCAAGGCCAGCAGCCAGAGTTACTCCCTGCATGTTTTGTAGCCACTCCTTTAGTGAGCAATTGATGGTGTGTGAATGCAGTAACAGCTGTGGGGGTATTCCTCAGTGCCACACTCCCCAAAACATGTGTGCAATGTTCCCCCAGTGTTCCTTCCCACAATGAGCCCCTGCTCAGTTTGGTACACTGCAGATTAACAGAGGAACTATTGCAATCCTAAAACTGGTTGACAGGGTAAATATTCCTACAAGCAGCAGAATAAATAGATTAATTAATAGGTATCTAAGGTATTTCTGGTTCCTAAATTGGTTTGGTAAATTGGCTGCCAAAATTGTGTGGCTACAAAGAGTGGCTTTGGCAGTGGCAGCTCCAGGGACCAGGACCTGTGTTGTTGGGAGGGCTCACCTGGCCCCATGTGAGCAGGAGGCAGATCTGCTGCTGAAATGTGGTTGTGTTTTCACCAAGAAGCCAGAAATATGCTCTGTGCTCAGTATGGAGTTTGCCATCAATCCCAGGAGTGTTCCTATTATTGTCAGTGCTCAGCAATGGCTGCATGACAGGTGCTGTGCCTGCATCCTTCCAGGATCTCTCATCCATCATTTGTCTACAAATGGAGGAAAATCAGCCAAGCTGGACCTCAGAAGGGTTTTTGGATGATGAGCACAGCATTCAGCCCCTGGTCTAGTGAAAAGTGTCCCTGCCCGTGGAAGGGGGTTGGAACAAGTTGAGTTTTAAGGTCCTTTCAAACTCAAACCACCCTGTGATTCTTATTCTTTTGGTGTTACTTCTGCTGAGAAAAAGAACATGTGTGTATTGGGCTTTCCTGCAAGACCTTATCAAACTTCCTGGAGAAATGGAACAAACTTTTGTTTAAAACATTGAATGGACAGAGGCAAGAGCAGCTTGTAGTTATATTGATCTTTCAGGCTCCTATTGCTGTGACATTGAGGACTAAAATTTTTCTGACATTTTATAAAAAATTCTTGTCTGAAAGGGAGAGGAGGATGGAAGAAACTCCTGCCTGTCCTCTATAACCCCATCTATTCTCATGTTCCCTTCTGCAAACAAAGTTCCTCCCCACCTTTACCCAGAGCTGGTTTATATTGCCATCACCAAATTAGCTCAGGAAGCTGCATCTTGTGATAACTTCATTATGTTCTATTGACTTCCCAGGGAGCTGAAAGGAATATAATGGCAATTTCCCATAATGGATAACTGGCTGGGGAAGCCAGGCCAGGGAAATGGCCCTTCCCTCCTCTACCCTTATGCAGTCAAATCACTGTCAGACATTTCATTTTCTGATGTGCATGTTGGCCTCTTATCAAGCTTTTTTCACCCAAAGAGGATTCCTCCTCAGAGGAACATGAGGATTAGCATCAGATGGGAAAAATGCAGTTAGTATTGCCAGAATATTAAAGGGGCAATTGTAATTTCTCAGCTGCAAGGGACACTTAAAGCAAATTACCTCAATTAAGAGAATAAGATTCAGGGAACTGCTTTAAATTGAAAAAACATTCAGATAGGATGTGTGTGTCACTTTGTCATCAGGGGCTTAATATTTACTTCTGCTGATGAGACTTCGTCCTGCTCTATTACAATTCATAGACTCGTGTTCCCAAATTTTATGCACCAAAATGCTTTGATTTATAGGGTATAAGTCCCTTTTCTCTGTGAATTCCTTTAATATTGTCATAAATGTGGTCAGTGATGCTTATCTCACGATATTAATGTGCCTCATTTAATTATATTGTCTTGCTCAAAAAGTGCACTTAGTTTGAAGGAAACTACAAATTGTTAACTTTTGGTAAATGCACATTTCTCACTAGAGAATGGTGCTGGTGCCTTCTGCAGCCAGCAGTGGGAAGGGTCAGTGGAGAGAAGCACACAGAAAGCTCTTGGGTCAGTAATAACTCAGCTCCTTTCAGCCTCTGCTTCATGTGGGAGCCCCAGTTCCTGGTCTGGCCATCAGTTCTGTTCTGTCCCACATTTCCTGCTCTCAGGCTGCTCCTGGGTTCTCATTCTCCTATTTTAGGCTCAGGAAGGTGTGATTTCTCTATTGATTACTTGATCTGTGTAATTACAATCAAACCCACAGGGATTTCAAGCCTGATTGACTGCAAAATAGAAATCTATTGGCTTGGCTGGACTCTTAATGACCAGGATTAGGAGGGAACATGGTTTGGGGCTGCTCTTTCTCTGCAGGATTGGATTTGGGTAACTGGAGATTAACGAGGTTTGCGAAGGAAGGCACTGATCCCATCAGAGCAGGCTGGGGGGGTTTATCTCCTTCATCCCTGCCTGTGGCTGTGCTTGTGGCATCCCGATTTTGTGACCCCTCTGCAGTAGCCTGCTGTCAACAGGAGTCAGGAACAGAGCCTGGGGGGAACTGCAGGGCAAGCCAAGGAGCTGCAGCAGGGAGAAATCCAGCTGAAAGCCCCTCTCCCAGATGCTCTTGGCATCCTTCTCCCACTACATGTCCCCTTGGCCAGCATGTGAGCTCCTAAAATAAGTCTAGGGCCTGGAGTTTTGTCTGTCCCTACCCTCAGAAGCTGGACAAAGGAGCACCAGCAGGCAGGGAAAGGAAAGGGCTTTTTTCTTTTTTAAAATAGGTTTTCATTTAAAAGATGCCAGAGCCAGCAGATTAGTGTCTTGACTATATAGGTTTCCTACAGATAAGGCAGAGAAATTGATTTCAATTACCAAAGTGGATAGACAGGCTGCTCTGCTCTCCTGAGGATTGTTAACCCTCGAGAGGCAAGAGCTGAAAAACCAGGAGGGGGTTTGGAACCTCAGCCATTTCCTCAGGAGCAGCTGTGCCTCGCAGCATAAATCCTCACAAAGGGAGAGAGCTAAAGAAAGGAGGTTTATTTAAGGATGTACAATGATCCTTGTGATACTCTGGGATTTCAGCAAGCTTTCAGATCCTTCAGCGAGGCTCTGGAGGCCAAGGGTTAAAGTGGCTGCAAGGATTAAAGGATTCAGTGCCTTTCAAGCACCAGGTTCACCTTTTCCAAGAGCAGTCTGGCTGCTGGGAAGTTTTCCTGGGAGGTTCCAGGGCCAGGGTAGGGCAGTGCTGGATCCCAGCTGGATGAGGAGCAGAATCCCAGAGTGTTGGTGGGTTCATGCCCTGCTGCTGGGCACCTCCAGCACCTGGGGCACAGCACAGCACCAGGGAATGGAGGGGATGGAGCTGCCAGGGTGTGAGAGGAGCTGGTGGGACTGAGCAGCGTGGAGGGACAGGAGCAGGAGCTGGACATTTCCTTGGCACATGTGGGGAGAGGTTTCCCAGTGCATCCTCAGACCTCTCCCTTCTGCTGCTCCTGCATTTACTCACCCTGCAGTTCCTGAGCTGGCTCTGTAATTGTGTCCGCAGGGTGCCTGCTTCCCTTCCCTCCTCAAATCCAATTTGCCACTTTTTGCAGCCTCACTGCTGCCTGATAATGGGCACCTTGCGATAGATTTTTCTGCTATTCACTTGCTGGGTCTCTTTTGTCCTACCACAGGGAAGTTTGCCCCTGTGGGTCTCACAGTTGGCTTCTCAGCTGGGTTTCTCACAGGCTTTCATTGCCAGCAGCATCTGCTCTCCCCTCCAATTACTCCAGCACGTCTTTGATTCTTTGCTTTACTGGGTTCACCAGCAGCTTCTGCCCTGGCTGAACTCTCCCCGCTGCCTCCAGGTATTTGGGGGGTCTGGCTGTGGTTGGAAATCAAATACTGCACATTGTCATGGGCAGGCTCTCCCCTCTGCCTCCAGGTATTTGGGGGGGGTCTGGCTGTGGTTAGAAATCAGATGTTGCACATTGTCATGGGCAGGCTCTCCCCACTGCCTCCAGGTATTTGGGGGGTCTGGCTGTGGTTAGAAATCAGATGTTGCACATTGTCATGTCAGAACAGAAGGAATTCACTGGTCTTGCATGGCAAGAAGACCAGTGTGATAAGCATAATTAAGCAATCACAGGAAAGCACAGCACATACATAAGATTTTGTTTCAGGCCACGGAATACATTTGTTGCTGGAAGCAGCTCAGCAATTGCAGCTTTTGTGTCCTTTCAAACACAATTACATATTTCAGAGAAACACCCTGTGGTCTGTACTTTGCATTCGTGCTCATGTGGACAGGACTGTTCCTCTGTGTACACATCCTCTTCCCTTCCCTTTTGCTTTTCCCAGAGTTTGGCACGCTCCCAGGATGGGGGATGCTCCTGCCATGTCCTGGGGCACAGCTACACCCAGGTGTGGCCTCAGGCAGGTTCCCAGCAAGGCTGCAGCACAGCAGACAACACTTCTGGAGATGTCTGGAGAGGTTTTTCCCCCCTAATGAAAAATTATTTCTGACATACTGGAAATATGAATACACATCTACATGGAGAAATGTTTAGTTTTCATCATGTCTTAAGCTCAAAATGAATATTTTCTGTTCCCAGAAGCGTTTTCTGCAAGGAAAACCCAATCATTCCCTCCTTGGCAGTTCAGTTATTTTCCATCTCACGCTGTGGACAGTTCCTGGATTGCAGATAAGGATCTCCTGCTTGAATGCTGAGGGAAGAGGTGGCAAAGAATATGTCAGGGGCAAATACCCTCATACCTGCCCAACTTCCTCCTCTGCTCTTTGGTGGGGAACAGGATGGGACCTCAGTGATATTGGAATGAACTTTCTGGAAGAGCCAGAGGTAAATTATACCAAGGTCAGGATCTTTTGAGAGGGCAGCTGGTTCAAACTGGGTTTCATGCACAGCCCAGGATTTCCAATGCACTTGCAGATTTTTTTTTCCCTGTTTCCTCTTGGCTGCTGGCATCATTAATGCCAGGATTTAGGATGACAGAACTTTAATTGTACAGGACAAAGGCGTCTGGTTCCCTGCTTCACTGATCAATTCCAGATCATAAATTGTAGCAGGAACAAAACTCTTTAGAAATGCTGACAATTAAGTAACATCCTGATAAACATCCCCTTTTGTTTTATTTAAATGAAAATGCCTTTATTTCCACAGAGTGGTATCTTGTAACAATAAGATTCACTGTCCCTGAAGCTTGGTTAATTAAACACAGTATTTGCAATCTACCAAAACAAGCTGTTTTATGCAAGCTGATAACAGGGTTTCCGTTTCATAATGTGAACAATTGGGTTATGCAAATGCCAGGATTTTAAGCCCCTGTGATCTGTTTTTGTTGCCTTATTATCTGTTTCTGTCTACGAACACCAAATATAGACATCCCAATTAAAGCAGCTAAATGCCATTAAGTCCAACTAAAGATGTTTTTATCAGTCAAAAACTTCCCCCAATTTAATTAAAAACGAGGTTTGAAATCGGTCTTCCTTAACTTAAACTCCACTCCCACACTCCCACCTATTTGATTGATTCTCCCTCTAACTCCACTGTGGGTTTTATTCCTTGGTGGAGCCTTGAACCCTTCAGAGAGCTGGTGGGAGGCAGTGGCTGAGCCCAGGTGGTGCTCACCTGTTGGCAGGTGCATTGACTCCTCCAGCAGGACCTTGCTGGGTGTTTGGGTGCAGGACCAGGAGCTGGATGTGAAGATTAAACCTGCCCAGAGGATGTCACTGGTGGGAGCTCATCCTGCAGGGCTGCTCTGACCTGCCTGCTGTGTCTGTCTAAATCTGTAAGTGCATGAAACCCAGTTTGAACCAGCTGCCCTCTCAAAAGATCCTGACCTTGGTAAAATTTACCTCTGGCTCTTCCAGAAAGTTCATTCCAGTATCACTGAGGT
Source organism: Cichladusa arquata (assembly GCA_026413545.1). Lineage (NCBI taxonomy): Eukaryota > Metazoa > Chordata > Aves > Passeriformes > Muscicapidae > Cichladusa > Cichladusa arquata. Next base: position 3,734,734 of record JAOTQP010000929.1, read on the forward strand.
CCCATCCTGTTCCCCACCAAAGAGCAGAGGAGGAAGCTGGGCAGGTATGAGGGTATTTGCCCCTGACATATTCTTTGCCACCTCTTCCCTCAGCATTCAAGCAGGAGATCCTTATCTGCAATCCAGGAGCTGTCCATAGCGTGAGATGGAAAATAACTGAACTGCCAAGGAGGGAATGATTGGGTTTTCCTTGCAGAAAATGCTTCTGGGAACGGAAAACATTCATTTTGAGCTTAAGACATGACAAAAACTAAACATTTCTCCATCTAGATGCCCATCCCACAGCCTCAGGAAGATAATATCACCATGGAATAGAAGGGAATAAACAGAGTAGAGGCATCCTGGTGCAGGTGTTGGCTTCTGGTGAGCCCTCAGGTGTTTGTGCTCAGTGAGACCCCCCAGCCCAGCTGGCTGTGAGTTTGCACATCCTCCAGCTCAGTGGGAAAGTTCACATCCCTGTGAGCTCAGCTGGGCTGTGGTGTGGCCACCAGGGCTGGGTGTGGGAGCTTTTTTGTTCCTTCATGGACCAACTGTTGCTAACAGAGATCTCCCCTTGCTGCTGCCGGGCTAGGGGAGCGGAGGAAAGGATGCAGCAGCAACACTTCCTTCATGCAGAAGAGAAGTAAAAAGCCTTTTATTAAAGAAACAAATCACACTTATATAGAGTAGATCGTGGAACCAAGGATAGAAGTGATTTCATTGGTGCAAGGCAGGTGACACCCCTGGTAAACATGCTTTCATGAAAATATCACCTAGCTCAGCATCCAGCAGGTGCTTAATCACTGTTATAATTCTTTCTCTTATGTTTTCCTTGAGCAGCCTGGGAAGATCCAAGGTGCTTCTTTCCCTGGCTGTCCCCAGTACCCACATCCCCTTCCCCTGGGCTGGAGGAGCCCCTTGCTCCCTGCCCTGGGACTCCATGTCTCTCACCTGCAGGCAGGTGTGTGCAAGGATTTTTGTGGTGGCGCTGGGGGAAGGGTCTCAGCTCTCAGCTTTCCCCAGGAGGATGTAACAGATCCCCCAGCGATGTTCAAAGCTTTGTGCTGCTTCCAAAGTGCAGTAATTTAACTTTATATCAGCCATGTTTGCAGCAGCTGTCAGTCACCATGACAACAATATTAACACTCGTGATGGCTTTGTTGTGAGCACCAGAGAATGTAATATTCTGGAGGGAAGAAGCAGCAATTGCTTGAGCAGTTGCTCACAGCCCAAGTGACTCTGTTGAACTGGGAGAGGTTCAAACTGTATTTTAAACATACAAGAAAAGACTTGCTTTTGGAGTGTAAAATGACTTGAATTAACTTCAGTCTGACAAGAGGAAGCAAAGGGAATGACTGGAATAAATATCTGTGAGACTGGAAGATTAGAAAGACACATTCCAAAATCTCACAGAAATGCAAACTCCCTCTTTTTGAAAGCACTGCCTCTGGAATGGCAATTTACATTTCTTTAAACTTGGGGAGGGGGAAGGAGGGTGATCTGAAGGGGGATTGCCAGCCTTGTGGTTCTTGTCTTATACATTAAACAGTTACTCATAGAATACTAAGGGTAGCTCTTAGTCTGTATCTTCTCTGAGAATTAAAACAGAGAAAAAGTGTCCTGGGTTTCAAACATTGGAGTTTGTCTCTTAATCCATTTCCTTTTATGGGGAAAATCAAATCATTCTCTCTCTCAATATTTAGTATCTTTACTGTTTCTAACCTCCCTCCTTCCCCTCCAGAGATACCCAGCATTAAGATAAGGCATTGATTGTCTACACTGGGAAATGCATTCTAGTTAATTAGTTCATTATTCCTTTTTTAACATAAGATTGATGACTTATTAAGCTATGGTTAATTACAGAGTTTATTACTTTGAAAATAAGGACAACTCCACAGCTTCAGCTGATTCTGCTCCTGGCTGATCTGGATTTCTGGCACTGCTGTGTCCTGGAGATCTGTGGCTTCCCTTTTGCACCCTGTTCATTGAAACCCAGTTTTGAGGTGTGCAGCTTCACATCTCTGGTTGAGAAAATGTGCCAGAGACCTTGCAGCTTCTGGTTTTCCCTGCAGGTCCAGAGCTGGGATCTCCCAAAACTTTAGCAGTGTGTTTTAGAAGCCTCTGTAGCTCCAGGACCCCAGTGAGGACCAGAGCTGGAGCATCACCACAGGCTCCACGAGGAGCCTGATCCATCAAAAGAGAGAGCACCAAGCACCAGCTAGGTGAGGAAAGGAGTCCTGCACATCCTCAGTGCACACCCTACATCCATCTCCCTGCTCCCAAAGGTGTCCCCAGCCAGCAGTGACCGGAGCCCCTGGTGCTCTCTGACAGCCAGGGCAGAGAAGAGCAATGGCAGTGCCCACAGCCTCACCCAGCATGCAAAATCTCACATTGCCAGCAGCAGAAATGGCCTCAATTTTGTCTAATAATCCAGCCAGACTAGCAGGGAGGGCAGGACCAAAGTGCCCATGGCTTCAGCATTTTGGGAAGAGCTGTGAGGCAAACCTGGCAGTCCAGCAGCAATACACACAGGGATGCTGCTGCCTCCTGCTGAGGGAGGGCACAGCAACAGTTGTTAATCACATTATCAGCTGCGTTTTCAGCTCCAAAATAGGAATTTGTGAATCTGAAGTTAACACTGAGCAGGCTGAAATGCAGAGAAGTGCAAGGTGGGTCTCGTAACTCCGGGTTCTGGGGGCATGGGCAGGGTTATCACTGCTGGGATTCAGCTCACACCACTCCTGCCATTGCTACTGTGTGGGGTCTGTGTGAGAGCATCACCAGTTTAACAGAAAATTAAAATATAATCAAACACCTGTAACACAAAGTGCTGCATGGGAGAGCCTGCAGAGCAGCAGGGCTCCCAGCAGAGCAGAGAGGCAGAGGGTCAAGCAGGGAGCTGAGGGCAGATTTCTCTCCCAGCACATTTCTGGAGCAGTGGTGCTCCCTCCAGGCTGTGTGGCTGAGACAAGGGACAGGCTGCAAAGCCATCACTTTCTGAGAAATGTCTGAAAGAAGCCAAGAGGACAAAGTTGTAGTGAGCCTGTATTTTCTCATTGTCAGTACTCCAGGTGGTGGAGGAGCTATGAAGGAGATGCTAAGGCCTCCAAATCTTTCCTTTGGATGCTCTGCTGTTTCACTACCAGGACCACAATTAGCTGTGAACTCCACTCCTGCCTTGTGAAAATGTCAGCTTCCCAACATCCCTGAGAGAGCAGATTTTCAAGAAAAACACAGATGTTAAATCAATTCCTCCATCTTTCCGCCCTCCCATTTTTTCAGGCTGCTAACATTGTCCTTTTGGGAATGTACTCATGAACCATAAACATCTGTTGGTTTGCTGCAAACTATTCCCAGCCTTTACCTGAACAGCTCCTCTCTCTCTTTACTCACTCCCAGCATCCAGGCTGGTCACACTGGGATCCTGTGACATGAGGGACAGGCAGAGGCTGACTGACATTTTGCCTTTAGACATGAAATGAGTTGCCTGTGGCTTGTTTTCCCCCTCCAGAGGCAGCAATTTAGAGAAAAAAAAGAAATTAAAGGGATAGGAGCAGAAATAGCTCCAATGGCAGATCATGAGAGTGGATTACAGGATGCAAAAGTCATGGAAATGTCAGTAAGTGAGCAATGGGTAAAAGTTTTAGTGTCCCTTTCCTCTGTCCTGTGGGCATTGCCACCACATGTCCCATGTTCACAGAAAGATTCCACCCCTGGGCTGTGCCAGGCACCAGCACAGAGACAGTGACACCACTGAAACAGGCCCAGGTTTTGTGGTGCCAGCCCAGCTGAGTGGGCACCATGCTCTGATAACCTCCTGGTCACCCTGGAATGTCCCAGTGACCTTCCATCTTCACGCTTAAATAAACAGAATTTGAAATTTCCTCCCCCAAGCTCTAAAAAAAATTTAAATTTTCATCTCTTGGGGCCAGGAACCACCATTTTTTATTTCACAGAGCTTGGTGCATCCTTCAGACAAGCAGCAGGAAGAGCAGGGAGAGAGCTTCCCTCCAGCTTGGGAATTCAAAGGAGTGTGTTCAAGCAGGGGGTATCAGGTCTTGAATTCCAGCTGTAAAACCAGAAGCCTCTGGGGGTTTCTGGATGTTTTCCAGCTGCCACCTGCTTTCTTCTGTTGTGTATCTTTTGTCCCTGATGAAAAATAACTCAGCTGTGTGGCTTTTCTTAGTTTTATGAAGAGTATTGTTATTGGTTTATTTTCTCTTATTTTCCAGAAACATTCACGTTGGAGGATAAAGTGCTATTCACGTAGGAAGATTTAGTCCCTCTTCATAAAGTTATATATTACAAGTGAAAGGGAAACAAGCATGGGCTGGCAGCAGAAAATTGAATTAGCTCAGCAGTACACTACACAAAATAAGACAAATTTTGTACAGAAATATAATTGAAGCTGCATTATTTATCCTCCCTTTTTGGGTTATTTGTCAAAGTGAGCTGCAAGTTGCAAATTAAAAGAGCTATTGATTTTAAAGTTGCTTTTAAAGTATTTTCTTTATTCAGATCCTTGGAAACAATTATCTCAAAATGGTGCCAAACAGCCAGATCCTTATTGGTGTTGGGTTCAGAGAGGTAATGGTCCATTGTTTGTGGACATTCAAATTACTCTTTCTGGTAGAATCATAGAAACATGAACCATTGAAGTTAGAAAGGATTTCCAAGGCCATCGAGTCCAAGCTGTGCCCAATCCCCACCTTGTCCCCAGCCCAGAGCACTGACTGCCACATCCAGGAATTCCTTGGACACCTCAGGGATAGGCACTCCAAACTTCCCTGGGCAGTTCCAAGGCCTGACCACCCTTTCCATGGAGAAATTCCTCCTGATGTCCACCCTGAGCCTGCACTGGTGCCATTTGGGGCCGTTTCCTCTGCTCCTGTCCCTGTTCCCTGGAGCAGAGCCCAACCCCTGCTTGGCTGTCCCCTCCTGTCAGGGTCAAAGTCCTCCCTGAGCCTCCTTTTCTCCAGACTAAAGAACAGAGGTTTCTTTCTCTGGGAAGAAATGGGTGGAAGATGGGATCAGAAGGGTTTTTGTAGTTGTGCTGTTGAGCACAGCAGCAGCAGCAGCAGGAGCTCTGGCTGTCTGGGAATGTCACCTGGACAGAGCATCTGCTCCTGCCATGGCACCAACCAGCACAGCCCTGGCACAGCTCACCCCAGGGTCAAGGTTTTACCACAGGAAATCACACTTTTACATTCCTGTTAAACTTCCCTGCTGCATTGAGAGGGCAAATATCCCATCAAATAACATCAATCATTCTTTTCACAAGTCCCTACTGAGGACAAGGACCAGGAGAGGTTGCCCAGCTGTTTTCCCACCCAAGCCTGGGTGGATGGCAAGGTGCTGGCACACCATTCCTGCCTTGCCTGTGCTTGTGGCACAAGAGACTGGGGGACACTTTGGGGAGGGGATATTGCTTTTGTTTTGCAAAATAAACAGAAAACAGCCCCTGTGACTGCAACAGCAAAAAACAAAACGCATTAAAAAATCCATCCACAGCAGCATTTGAGCCATTCTCCATAGGCCCTAGGAGCCTCTTACTGTTTGAGTTAAGGCTCCTTATATAAAGTTTATGGGTCCCACCGGGGTGTTTTGAGTAGATTACATTCACACCAGCTCATGCAAGGCAGGCGTGAGCAGTCAGTAAATCAGCCAGCTTAGCTTGTAAGCTCCTGCTCGCGCTGGCGATGGGTCTCAGGGCTGGGATAACGCCTCCTGTTATTAGCTGACAGCTGGTAAACAAAGATCCTGCTCTGATACACACTGTCAGGGCTTTTACAGCCTCAGAGCTGGGGAAAAAAACTGCTGCTTCCATAAGGACGTGTCCCTGAAATGGCAAAGTGTGTCTGATGGTGGGAAAGCCGGGCTGGTTTCACGGACAGCAGGATCCTTCTGCCCTGTGAGGTTCAGAGAGGTCAAAATAGCAGGAGGTGGGTCAGGAGAGCTCAGATCTACTGCAGTTCTTGCAAGTATATGGCAGCAATCCTGGTCAGTGAAACTGATGCTTCAACTTTCAACTTTTCAACTTTTTAGGGCTGTGTATTGCACCAACGTAGAGCCCACGGTTCAGAGGGACAACAGGCTGGTGTGGGTTCCATACACTCCAGACTGGGACAGATGATGTGTGACCCTGAGGAGGATCTGGTCCTGAGGAGGATCTGGTCCTGCTGGCCAGAAATCAGGCAGACTTCACTTCCTGGGGTTTATTCTGGAGACCTCTCTTTCTGCCAGTCATTTAGACACCAATATCTTGCTTTCAAACCAATGTCCCAACTCTGAATTTAGACATTTATTGTTGCTGTCTGATTAGGAACAGCAAATAATGCAGCAACACACGACTCCTCTTCCAAGCAAGAAGAAGGAGCGATTTATTGAAAAGCCATGGCATTTATATAAGATAGATCATGCAAAACAAAGTAGAAAAGACTCATTGGTCCAAGAAGGCAACACCTCTTAGAAAACATGCTCTCTGCAAAATATCACAAGACACTCACACAGCTCTATGGTCAACACCAGGTGTTTATCTGTGTTGTTTCTTCCTTCTCTTGTTTTGTCTCTGAGAAAAATCCCCAGCCTGGGAAAGGTCCAAGCTGGAGCTGAGAAAGCCAGCAGCCTGGGAAAAATCCAGGTTGGATCTTTCCATGAGCCTTCAGCAGTGTCCACAATTTATGGCTTTCAGGTTTGAACACCAGGACTCTGAGCACCTCATGTCTTACACCTCCCTCCAACAATGATCCTGTCCTGTCCAGGAGCAGGAAAGGATGGGAATCTGCCAGCTGGAAGAAATGCCTTTAACATAAAGAAACAAAAACAATTTATTTGATATGTGGCAGCAGTAGGGATGTGATTGGCCAGGGAAGTCATCAGCAAGCAATTCTTCCAGTGGCAGATTGTTTAAGTCAACTGCACACTGATTTATTTGCTGTGTTCTAATTACTGACTGAAAATGAGGGGAAGTCTGGTATTAGCAAAATCCCTCGGCTTATAATTACCCCATTCACGGGGTTCGGGTTTCACCACAACACAGTCCCACCACTACACACAAGCACTTCAACATTTAATTAAGGGCAGATAAAACTGGAGTCATTGCTGTTTTCCATTCCAGCTCTCACACAGCTTAGGAGAGGCAGGAGAGGCTGAACGCTGAGTGTCTCCTCTGAAAAGCCGAGGAAACCAAACACAGAGCAGTTCTCTATCTATTTCACCCACTTTCTATGGCCAGGAATGTATTTGCTGGGTAAATCTGGTGTGTCAGATGAAGACAGCAGCACGTCAGGGCTGGCAGGAGGAGCATCCCTGGGGTGGAGGAACCCACGGGGCTCCTGCCCTGCAGCACCCTGAGGAAAACAAAATATTCTTTGCTCTTCTGGAGCCTGAAACATCTGTCCTTTTTTAAGAAGTCAGGAATTTGAAAGATCCAGCCTCTGGAACAGAATAAAAAATAAACTGAATATTTCTACATTTAAAAATAGTTTTGAAGTTCTGAATTTTTAGAAGCAAAGCCCTGAAATGCTCAGCAAAAAGCCTTTTCTTTGGGGAAAATCTGCCAGAACAGGCAGTTCTGAGCAACGCTGTAATTGCCATGAAATAAATAAACAGGTCTTGCTTATCAGTATCTGAAATAAATTTAGAGAAAAATAACATTTTAAGATACAGAAGCATATCTCTGTTTTGATAAACACCTCTAGAAGTGGCACATTCCTCCTCCCTCAGGGTCTGTCCTTCCCCACTCGTTGTGTTCCGCATTCATCACCAGAGAGTGAATCTCCTCGTAATTTAGATCCCGCAGCCGATAGTTTATGTGCAGCAGCGTCGCAAATGGAAGCTCCACTTTGATTTCCATTATGCTTTACCTTGTCTGACTCCCTTTTATTGTGCAGTGGAGTAAATGACCTCCCAGATATTCAGGTTCAGATGTGGATGCGATGGCAAATTTAAGTCCTGAAATTTCCATCCACTGATAAAATTGTATATAAAAAAAACCCACTTTCTTCTGCTAATACCTGCTTTTGGCTGTCACATCAGTGTTATGGCTAGATTGTATTTTGTAATATATCAGTATAGAATCCAATTGTTGTGTGCTGGTTTCTCTTTTGAAAATAATACAGCATAGGCTGAAAAATCAGTATATGAGTCGTTCTGCTTTTATTACTATCGGCTTTACATGAGATGATTGGTGGTATCAAATTTGTCAAGTATAACATTTAATTAAATATCTTTCCTCTTAGTACTCAACACCACCTTGAATAAAATCAGCCATCTCAGATTCAGGCTTGGGAAGGTGCTTTGGGAAAGGAGCAGACCCTTGGTTGTGTAGTCAGACAGTCAAAAGTGGTGGAGTGTTGCTGTCAGACTAGGAACAGTGAAATAGCAGCACACACACACACGACTTCTTCCAAGGCAGTTAGAAGAAGCCATTTATTGAGAGGCCACTGCACTTATATAGGATAGATCGTGCAAGACAGAATAGAAACAGACATTGGTCCAAGAAGGCAACACCTCTTGAAAACATGCTTTCAGCAAAACATCACGTAGCACACACACCGCTCTGTGATCAACACCAGGTGTTAATCTGTTATTAATTCTTCCTTCTCTTGTTTATCTCTGAGAAAAGTCTCCAGTCTGGGACGGATCCAAGCTGGAGCTGAGAAAGCCTCTAGCCTGGGAAAAATCCGAGTTGGGATTTTCCCTGAGCCTTCAGCAGTGTCCACAGTGGAGTCCTCATCTCTGGAGGTGTCCGAGGAACTGGATGTGGCTCTCAGTGCTCCGGGCTGGGTGACACGGTGGGGATTGATTGCAGGTTGGACTCAATGGAGTTCTTTTCCAACCTAAATGATTCTGGGATTCTGATTCAGCCCCACTGGTGCCAGGGCTGCTCCTGCTGCCACTCCAAACCCCTGAGCCCACAGTCGGTGTTACCACAGAACATCATCAGTGTGTTTGTTAGAACACACCCCGACGCACGCAGCATTTCTCAGTGCCTTTTGAGGGTTAATTAATTAATGGCCCTGATGCCTGAGTTTTGTATTAGTGTATAAACAGTGTGGGAGCTGCTCAGTGGGGGCTGCCCAGGAGCCCTTGATGCTGCATTAGAGAGCCCAGAGCTTTGTTATTACACGGATAAATGTTATCGTGTTCATCTCATGTAGAAATTTATCCGGTTTACGCTGCCACCGAGAAACATCAGTCCTGTAAACTCAAGTAATCTTTCTTCAGAGAACAACTACCCAATTACTAACATTACTTATTGAATTGGTTGCTTTCTCTATTAAACGGGACACGGTGCCAATCAAATCAGATAATTCAGCCACAAAATCAATGGCACCACATTTACTCAATCAAATACATTGCTCAGTATCTTATATCCATATGAAATTAAAGAGATGGATGTGCCAGCTGCACACTAGAATTGGGCTTCAGAACTTTGGCACATGCAGGTTAAAAATAAGGAAATCGATGAGCAAGAGAGAATGTATTTGACATCAGTCACTGCTTTTAATACATTAATTTCTTCACTAGATTAATCAACTATTGATCACCCTTCAGCCTTCCGAGAAGCCAAGCATGTGATCTCTGCTGAGCAATCCCTGTCCAAAACTTCTGGACACAGGGATGGAGCATCCTGCTCAGCCTCTCCAGAGGGTCTCAGGGTGCTGTGGGTTAGAGATGTGGCTCTGGAGTAACAAAGTCAGATCCCAGCTGCCCCATATCCTGAGCTGGGCCTGGCTTGAACCTGATTTATGGGTCCAGGAATTTTCTTGGGCCCTTCAGTGGCCCTGGCAGCTTGTGCAGAGCTCTCTGAAGTGTTAAGTTGCCATCTCCAGGTTTGGCCCAGCACCCAGCTGGAGACTTCTGGTGGCCAGCACAGGGTCAGTGGGCCAGGTTTGCTGCTTCAGCCTTGCTTTAGTGATGGCATCGGGGCAGGCTGTGTCTGTATGCTGTACCTGCACTGAGAACAGAACCAGGCTCTGTCCTTCTGCAGACGAGTGGAGACTTGATCCTTGCCTTTCCCACTCCAAAATGAAGTGTTCAGAAACCATCTGAATGGAAAATCAAAGTGTCTGCACATACAGGGAGGGCAAGAAATCATCACTTATTTGTAGGCAAGCAACAATTTCTAATCTCAGCTTTGTGAAGGATCTGATTTACACCAGAACTGCTTATCTCTGTGCCCTTGCTGACCCCCTGCTTCCCTTTCTCAGCACTGTGCCAACAACACAGCTGCTGTTTGTCTCCGAGAAAAGAAAAGAGATGGGAGGAGAAGGAAAAAGACATTATAAAAATACATTGTAAGTTACCAGAATAGAAACAGTCCAAGCGCTGTGTCCTACTTTAGAACATGCTGATGCAAATAACAGGGAGCAAGAGCTTCAGATTTGTAACTGGAGTGGCTTTGTAAGATGCAAATACCCCTCCTTTGCCCTGAAATCAATTCTACAAGGCTGAGGATTGCCTGGGTTTAAGCAGAAGATAAAATTAATTAGCAAAGCAAGTGGCGGTGCTCGAGCTGGTTTGACTGGCCCAGTGTGTTACACATCAACAGCAACTTTATCAGCCCCAGGGGCCCTGCAGGGGTTATCACAGGGGATGTGACAGCCACAATTGCTGCCATGTGGAGATTGTGCACCACAGAGCCAGGCAGGTTGTTGAAACAGTGATTTTGCTGTGAACACCTGCTGCCAGCCAAGGGAATTAGGAAATGCTGGGCTCTGGTCACGTCCTAGACTAAACCCACACTAAAACCACAGGTGAATTAGAGCAGCTTCCTTGCTCTCTCCCCTGGCTCCTCATCCATCCTGGGGCAAAAAAAAATGTGTCCAGGAAGAAGTTACCCATCTCCAGCTGAGCCACACTGAGGCAGTGTAAAACCAGCTCAGGGAAGTCACCTGGCAAAGGGGATTGTCCCTGAACTTATAACAGAGTCACACCCCAGCTGTAAAGCCCTGCTCTGCCTTGTAGGACACCAGCAAGTACCTGCAGGCAGAGATTTTCCTTCTCTGGCCTTTTACAAAGGTCTGGGCTCGGTGGGGACTCTGCAAGTGCTGGGGGCTGCCCATTCATTAATGTCAGAGCTTTGACCCAGCACCTCCATCGATCTCTCTGAGCGCTCATCGACAGCAGCACTGTCACACCAGGGCCCTGTGAGGAGAGCAGGAAAATGAGCACAGACAGATCTCTAATAATCACAGCTCCTCTTGGAGGAAACAAAGCATCTCTTCTTTTTTTTTTTTTTTTTTTTTTCCAAAAGCAAAGGCAATAAGCCCATAGAAGCGGTTTCCTGATTTCAGTTTTCCTGTAGATGGGTTTGACTGGGAGAAAAGGTTCCCTTGCAGAGCTCCAGGATGGGCAGCTCTGAGTAAATGAGCCCTTTTCTTGGACCTCCAGGTGGGATTTTGGGAGGTGAGGTGACTCTGTAAACTAATATTTCACGATGAAAAAGTGAATTCCACACTGGAGACAAACTGAGATACACATCTAGTGGGAACTTCTCCACAAAATGTAATCTTCACTTGACTGGGTAAATCATCTTTTGTTCTCTCTATGTGTGTAAATATCACCAGAAATACTCAGATGGGAGGTCAGAGCACTCAGCAAAGAGCTGGGACAGACCCAGCTTTGGGAGCAGGAGGGGGTGAGGAAGGGATCAGCATGGACATCCCCACTCATCCAATCTCATTTGTAAATAGGAACAGAGCTTTAGGATTGCAATTCTGCAGGGACAACTTCTCTGCTAATTGCCACAGTTTTGTTCAATTGACTCTTTGGCAAAGCGCCCTGTGCTTATCAAAACAATTAAATCCCAAATATCCACTGCTGATATGAGGATTTTTTACAGGAATTAGGGTAACAATGTCACCAGGCAGTTCTGGTGGCTTTCATTGAGTGTCCCCCCTATTTTCCCTGGACTGCAGCCTAAAACAGGGCTGTCAGACAACCTGTAGAGCCATTTACATCATTGTTGGAAATCTGAAAGAAAACCAACATGCTCATAAGGAGTATTCTTGAAGGGGCACAGACACAGGTGACAGTAATTTAAACATCCCTGCTGCCAATGTGCAAGTTCTGCTTTGGGTAACATGACCCAAATTATTCTAGTTCAATTATTTAAAATAAAACTTCTTTCTGCTATTTCAGTGACTCAGTAGAACTGTTTGGTCTCCAGAGTTGAGGATCACACCCGCTCCCAAGAGAATTGAGTTGTTTGAGTTACATCAGTTAAACAAGGACCCATCTCTGGACTCAAACTCTGTCCTCAGGCAGTGCTTACGAAATGTGAGCTTTATCTTTTGGTCAAATTTAACTACTCACTAGAAATTGCAAGTGCTGGCAGAAGACAAGAAGAAGAGTGCCAGGACAGATCCAAGATTGCTGGAAGGGATAAGAGCTCCTTACATGCAGAACAGAGATTGTTCTCCTAAAATGCAGCTCCAGTCTCGTGCTGATATTGGGCTGCTATTACACAGGATTTGGTAAAACACAGCTTTTTCACTTCTGCTGCTTTCATTTGTGCTGTGCAGAGCACATTGCTTCCTTCTGCTTCTCTAGTTATCCAAGTGTTGGGCTTGAAAACAAGAAATATGCAAGTGATGCCTCAGGATTTTAGCTTTTATATTTTTCATATATCTATAACCCTGCAATTCTTTAGTGTATAACTCCAAACTCCATATCCAGTGTGAGCTGCTGCTCTCCCATTTTGGGCAGAC
>JAOTQP010000929.1:3755501-3773197 GCA_026413545.1 Cichladusa arquata
ATTTATTTCTGCAGCTTGTATTTCTTCTCTCAATGTTGATAAATTGTTCCAAGGAGCTAAATCCAGCCCCTGAGGCTGTTGGGCATCACTCGGGGGTCTCAGAGGGATCTGCCAGGGGGGTTCTTGCACCCCCAAGGAGGCCAGGGCTATGCTCTGGGCTCCCACACAGGACCCGATGGACCCTGACGAACCAAACCCACCTTGGTTTGTCCATCCCAGCCCTGTTTCCAGGGAAAAGCAGAGCCAGAGCCAAACCTCAGGTTCCTCTGTGCTCACGTTCCAGATCCAGATGGAGCAGCAGCAGGACAGAACACGAGTTGTTTCTCTGGCACTCGCTGTGTGAGCAGTTCTTAAAGGCTAAAAATGTCTCTTTTTTTTTTTGTAACTTTCATCATTTTTAACCTTGAAACCTCTGCTCCTGTTGCAGTGTGATTTGGGGAATGGACAGTAGTTCACAAATTTAATTTCTCTGGTTCCCAGCAAAGGGGAGAAGATTACGCTGTTGGCGACAAGAAAAAGGCATTAAAGCAACAGTATTCCACTAATTTTGCAAACAGATTTTGGATAGAAAGATGAGCTTTCCTACTCCTGGCTAATGTAACATGTAAATTCTGCTGATAACACAGCTCCCCTCTCACTGGAGCTGGTAAATGATTTCCTGAGGCTCCTCACAGAATATCTGCTTCATTTAAATCTCCTCTCTTCTCTCTTGCAAACAATGAATACCAGATTCATTCCACGGATTTGTCACTTAAAATTTCTATTAAGAAAGGGAATTCTGATTTAAAAGCAGAGTTTGGGACCAGTTAGCACGAGCTGTGACAGTGCTCCAATGGTTCTGTTGTCACACTAAGCAGATACGGAGACTCTGGGCATAATGAGCTTTCCTTTGTCAGAGCAGACAGAGCCTGGAAACAATGGAACCTCTGATTTGGGATTTGGAAGCATTTGGGCTGGGAAATGAGCACGCTGGAGAGATAAGGCAGATGAATCATCCAGCAGGGATTGCTGTAGACCAGGCTGTCAGTCTTCGCATGGTTTTGTGGGCTCAAATTTTATTCTGATTTGAAATAACGCAAAAAAAAACCCCACACATTATAAATCAAGGGATAAATCAAGGCTGGAGCAGTGTCCGGGTCAAAGGCAGAGGGAGCCTGGGAGCCTGGTCCCTTTCCAAACATATAAATCATCCTAAAGTGATTCCAAACTCGCTGGAATGTTTCATGAACCTTGGGAATATTTCCAGAAGACCTGGCATTAGTCCCAGTGTAGAATAAAAGCGCCTTGAAAATTAGATGAATTTCACCTGAAATTGCACCCATTTTCAAGGGTTTAGCTTCAAATTTCTTGGCCATTTTTGAGTCTGATGCAGTGTTCCCACAGAAAAGGTAGAAATACTCAAATTTTCTTGGATCTTCTTTAGGAGAGTGTGTCCTAGTGCCAGTGGTTCATACTGGGATGCTGACAAACCTCCATCCAACAGGAGCTCAGGGAAATGTTCAACAGCAATCAGTAATGCTAAAAACAATGTTAAATTGATTTGGAGAGCTGGTGATCAAGTGGCTGAAGGCCTGGCCAAAGAGAGTTCTGCATGGGTCATACAGATAGTTTATTTTTTTGCATGAATCTCAGAGGACTTTATAAAGTTCAGAGGCTTGGAGGGAGATGGTGCCACAGCTGGGCTGGAAAAGGGAAGGCGAGGGAATAGAGCTGTGCTGTGTCTATTAGTGCATCATTCAGGCAGTGCAAGGAGTGGAAAGGTCTCGATTAGTGAAAAACTAAGAAGTGATGACATGATTTTGAGGAGCTCTGGGGCGGGCTGAAGCAGCCTGTACCTGCAGTTGGCTGTTGCCCTCACCGTGGGGATGTGAGGTGCTGGGGGTGGGTGCACAGGGGATGTGCCCATGGCCCTGTGGGCAGTGCCAGAGGCTGGATCACCCCAGGACCTGCCCTGTGGGGCATCCCCCACCTTCACACCCATCCCCACCAAGGAGCTTTGTCCAAACATCAGCCCCACCAGCAGCATCCCCAAACCCAACAGCAGCTGCTCCCGAGTCCCCCCTCGCTGCTGGGGGCCTGGTAGAGTCTCATGTACCAGAATATCAGACAATTTTATTTTTTTTTTTACACCATTTTTCGTTCCTAAGTGAACACAGCGTGTTTTCTGATCTGCATTTCCCTGCTTTGATCATCCGTTCTGCAGATCAGTTTTCCTGTTTAGAGGTACAGCAGGACACGTAATGAATGCAAATGCGATGCAGTCAGAGATAAATGTCTAGACTTCAGAGCCTAATCCTCCCAAATCTTACACCCTGATACAATGTTTTCATATTTAATACATTCTGAGGGATTTTGCTTTCATAAATAATGAACTAATCTCATCTTCAAGGCATCACTTTGCAGTTTAGGTGTTAAAAAAAAAAAGCAATATTCTGTCCTCAGACAAAAGTGTTTTAACCAATATTAACTGAGACCTCCCCTCAGATAAATGCTTTGGCAGGTTTGTTGGGTGATGACTTTAGGAATAAAAACACTTGCAAATGACATTGTGTGAGGCAGGGAAGGAACTGGGATGAGGAGGCATGGAAGGGAACTCTTTGTCCAAAATTCCAGGTGTCCTCACTCCAGAGGTGGAGCTCTGTGGAGCAGTGTGTGTTGGTGTCAGCACAGGGGGAAAGCAGAGAAGGGCACAGATCCCTGAGTAAGTCCCTACTCCCACAGCTGCCCTGTGGTGTGTCCTGCCAGCTGAGCACATGGGAGCAACTGTCCTGAATTATTATAATAAAATAATAATGTGCTGTCTGCCCTGTGGATGGATGAGCAGCAGCAGCTCCGAGCTCCTGAGGTGGAATCACCCTGCAGGGTGGAAAAGAAATGAGGCAGAAAGTGACCTGGCACATGACTCCACACACTCCCAGAGCAAGGAGAAGGTGCAAAAGCAGGATGGGTGTTGGGGGAATCCACTTGCAGCTCCCTGAGATCCAGAGATGTAGGGAACAACACTGGAATAACAACAGGAATAATGGCAGAGAGTCTGTGTGGGAACACTGCCCCAAAAAAGTTTTAGTACTTCTTGTTTACCCAGGAAAGAACGACAACAATATTGTTTAGAAACTTCTTTGCATAACTAATATTTTAAATTTATGAGTATCTTATAATTAGCTTTGCCAGGGGGCTGGGATCCCACGGCTGAGATTTTGTTCCCAGCAAAAACAGGTAGCAGAGATAATTTGCTCTGAGCACATTATTGGTGCAATTCTGTTTCTCTGGCACCCACAGAGGGGTTTACATTTCCTCCCAGACTAATGGCATTTCAAAATAAATGGAATTGAGCCTGCATGAGAAGGGTTGGGAGTCCCCATCCCTGGAGGTGTCCAAGGATGGACTGGATGTGGCACTCAGTGCTCTGGGCTGGGTGAAAAGGTGGGGATCAGTCACAGGCTGGACTTGGTGGTCTTGGAGGGCTTTTCCAGCCTCAGTGACTCTGTGATTCTGTGAGAGCTCCTGGGATTTTGAGATGTGGGTGCTCAGGGCTGGGTAAGGGCACAGCAGAGCAGGGATGTGATGCAGGGAGATGTGGCTCAGACATCTTCTGGAACAAGTGTCTCGTTTGGTGTTTGTCATCTAAGTGGAATAATTAAAGCCTCCCTTTAGCACAGCAGGTCCCCAAAATCCACCCAGAGGGGTGGAGAGGAGCGTGGCTGTGGAGAAAACTGCTGACAGCAGAGCTGCTGCATTTCCACCCCGAACACAAATCCCACCTAATGGCATCCCCAGAGAGGAGCCAGAGCTGTCCCTCCCTGTTTCCCTATGCAGACACACACACAGCTCCTGCTCCTGCAGCTCCTCCAGCACAGCACAGTCCAGGGAGAGGATTTTAAATGATTGACCGTGGCAAGAGAATGGTTTTAAATTGGGAGCAGAAGCAAACCTGGAGCCTTTCCAGGTCAGAGAGAAAAATAAGTTTCTCCCAAGGATGGGTCTGACTCTCTGGCAAGATTTTCTCTTGCTGCCTCACACAGGGACCAGTTTCAGCACCCACCCCAGTCCTGCAGGGTGATGGGAGTGGGGTCTCAGAGGAAAAGGCACCTCGTCCTGGCCTTGCTGCAAAGATCTTGGACAGCAAAGCAGCAGAAGGCACCAAAGCTCCCAAAATCTTGTGTCTCTGTCAGGGAGGTTTTGGTAACCAGCCACAGTCCCCTGGAGTGTGAACCCCACAGCATCCACCTGTCCTCAGAAATCCTGTAATTCCCTTTTCTGGGCTTCAAGATACTCTTAACCAGCATTCCACAAATTGAGTTCAAAGGGACCAAGGCTCCTATTTAAGCACTTTTCCTGGGTGGAAGTGTTCTAACTCATATTTTATTCCTGTGAGTAGCCGCTGCACACTGCCAGGCTGCTCCCAGGAGTCCCTGTTTGCACAGTTTAGCCATAATTACTTTCTCCTCTTTCTCCAGCCAGCCTCCAAGCACTTCTTTGCAAGGGGAATTGCTATTCCCTTGTCAGGAGATGGGATGCTGGTGTAATTGAGAGAGAACACAGCCTGTTTCTGACTGAGGCTCTTTTCTCCCTCCCTCCCACTCACTACTTATTGTATGGGAAGGAGAAGCCCTCAAGATATGCTGGACAGACTCTTGGAAATAACCTTTTTCATCTCAAAGATCCTGCTGAATTTTAGATTAAAAAGGAAGCTTTTCTTTCAATAATGTATTTCCCCCTTGGCTCTGTGGCTATCAAGTAACTTTCCCTGAACAGAAAGCTCAAAAGATGAAGCTACCCCAAATTCAGATTCATGAACTGAATCTTTTACCTCCCAGAAGCCTGGCTGGAGAGAGGAAAGGCAATCAGGGCATGAATTTCATATTAAGAAGAATAAATAAAGCAGAACCTCTTTTATTTCATTCCTTCTGGCTGTGCAGGTGAGCAGGGGTTATTAACCACTGCTTAAATCAGCACATCTGGAAGGAGAGGGTCACCCAGCCCTGACTCTCCACGGACACTGAGCAGCTGCAGCCACCAGCAAAGGGAGAGCTGAGCCCCCAGAATGGAGGTGTTGGGGCTTGGGGGGAGATTAAACACAGCACTGCAGTGTAGGGCCAAAGAACACAAAATAACCTGTGCAATCCTTCCCTGCAGCTCTGCCCTCTCCTGATCTTCAAATCTGCAGAGCCACAGCTGGAGCAATGGCCCAGCCAGGGGAACCTGTGCCAGATCTGTGGTGATCTGACCCCTCTGCAGCCACACGGGCATGGAGGGGACACAGCACTGACAACACACACAGGACAGGGCACAGGTTCATCCTCAGAGCCCTTTGGAATCTCAGGAAATACAAAACTGCAGTTTCCCGAACACTGCTCTATACAGTCACAGTTTAACAAAGAAATTGCAGGTTTTTTGGGGAACCCCAGGCATTGACCCCCCTTTGTGGGAGCTGAACTCCCAGAAAAGGCAGGAGTGGAATGGGCTTTAGGCCACCTGGCAACAGCAAAAATCCCACCCAAAGGCACTGGGGCCCTATGCTGAGCACTTGTCCTAGGTTAAAATATGCCCAAAAGATTGAATTCTATCTCCATCTGCTGAAACCAGGTGGGGCAGTGACCCTTATCTCTGTGGAGATATCCTCTGCTAATGGGCCAGCTGTTAAACACCAGATAGGGCAGTGTTCTTTATCTTTCCCACAGCCCATCCTCCCTCCAGGAGATATCTCCTGTTAATGGCCATTGAGTCCCAGTGCATGACTGATAAAATTACATCATCCCACTGGGAGATGCTCCACCCAGGAGGAGGAGCCAAACATTTCCTACCTGGATAAAAACTGAGATTTGGAACACCAAGGCAGCCTTTTCCACTGGATTCTAGAGGACAAGATCTACCAGACCTTTCTACAGGATCACTGCTTCAACAAGAGCACTTCATCTGGTCTGCTACCACCACCCTGACTAGCAGGGTGTCAGGCTGTATTCTGACTGTCAGTGGTGTTTTGTTGTTTTGGAGTGGTTTTTTTTGTTTTTTGTTTGGTTTTTTTTGGTTTTTTTTTTGTACTATTGCATGTATTTTATTTTTCTCTTTTTCCTATTAAATTGCATTTCTGACTTGGAGTGTCTCACTGGTTTTGCTTTCAAAACCATGACAGCACTGCAGGTCCATGTGTAACAGATGTGCTCTAGGAGCACATCCCCGCAGCTGGATCACATCCCAAAGTCTGTGTCCAAACAGGAGCTGCAGGTCTGGGCTCTGCTGGGGGCTGCACCAGGTGCTCTGGAGGAGGAGGAGGAGGAGGAGGAGGAAGGCAGAGGCTGGCCAAGCTCATCGCTGCAGGATGGGCTTCTCCTGGGATTGACTCACCTGCTGCTGATTTTGATGCTCCTGGAAATCCAGGCTGAAGGCTCAGCCCAGCTGCACATCAGCAAGCCTTGTCAGGGTTAATGATGCCAACATTTGGCTAAACCGATTCCTGCTGTAATTTCCCCCCAGACCAATTGTTTTCCTGCCACTGGAGCTGTATAATAATCACCTGGGAAGCCCAGGTAACCCCAGAACCTCTCATTTCCCTGTTAGCAGCACACAGGTAGCAGTGGCTGTGTCAGGCAGTGTTCTCTCCTCTTGGGCTGAGAAATAATGGGAAACTCCTCAGGAGGTGATCTGACCTGCAATAAGGAGCACAGCAGCAGGTACACCTGGGCAGAATATTGATGGCTGGATCTTATTTCAGGGGCTGCATTCCCACACGTGGGCATGGATAACACAGAGCTGTGATCGATAGATGGATGGGGTTGGTTTTCAGGGCACCAGCAGAGGATTCATTCCACAGCTGCAGACCCTGTTACCATGCAAACATGCTGATTGCTTTGTTTGTACAAGCAGCACAAAAAAAATGAGGTACCAATCTCTGCTCTCTGTGACACAGACAGGTCCCAAGGGAGTGGCTGTGTCTGGGGGGAGAGGTTTAGATTAGATATTAGGAAAAGGTTCTTCCCCCAGAGTGTGTTTGGGCACTGCCCAGGCTCTCCAGGGAATGGGCACTACCCCAGGGCTGCCAGAGCTCCAGGAGCATTTGGAGAACACTCTCAGGCACAGGGTGGGATTGTTGGGGTGTCTGTGGAGGGCCAGGGGTTGAACTGCATGATCCTTTTGGGTCCCTTCCCCCTCAGGACATTCTATGGTTCTATGTTATTCTATGAAATTAAACAAAGGGCTTGAATTCCTTTTGCTTTTCATCCTGCCTAACCCTAAACTGCTGAGGGCAGGCAGCCCAGACAAGAACCATGATTCATTCCTGGCACAGCCTATTTTTGACACAACAGCAGCAGCCAACAATTTGCAACTCCATAAACCGGATGCACGATTCTAATTTATGTGTGAGCTAATGGATCGTTGCTCCTGTAATAAACTGCTTGGAGTGGGCTGGATTTATCAGCAAGTGGATTGCCCTTTACACATTTTTATTTAATTTTCCTTTATTTCGTGAGGTGCCAAGTCAACAAATGATTAAATATGAGCAAATATTTTTCCACTGGAGTTTTATCATGGCACCTAATCCAGTTAAGAGATGGAATGTAATTGTTTCTGGAAGCAAAGCTTGTTTTCCACCAGGGTTCTCAATTAAAATATATAAATAAATAAAGGGGGTTTCTCTTCTGAGTAAAACAGGAGGTTACAGAGTGTGTTGTGCCTGGAAAAATAAATAGGGAACTTGTTGAGATAACGGAGGCTTTGGATGGGATTTTGCACAGCCCTGTTCTCACAGTCCATGCCCTCAGGAGGCACTGGCTTCCCTTATCCATTTTGGGAAGCTGCCCCTACCTGTTGCTGCTCAGCAGCCTCCTCCTATGGGGCACAAATCAGAGTCTCTGATCCCCAAAGAGTCACGGGTCTCTCTCTGGCCCCTTTTCCCTTCCAAAACGTGGGGAACCAAGGAACCTGCCCTGCCCTGCTGGGCACATCCCAGCTCGCCTGGCCATAACCATGGAAGTGCCTCTTAAGGAGCCCATCGCCTGCCCGGCAGAAGGGCGGTAATTACAGGAGAGCATTTTGGGAAGCTCGGGGAAGGGGCAGGGACTTGCAGAGGAGGGACACGGAGCATTAATGATTCCGCTGGCAGTTCATTAAACGCTCCGGGAGCCGCAGCCGGGCGCTGTTTGCGGTGGCGAGGGCAGAGGTTAAAGTGCTTCACTTGGAATTCGTGTGATTTAGGGCTTCGGGTTCATCAGGGCGAACCACAAACCGTGCTTGAGTTACCGTCAGTCACTATAAATATTGGAGCCACAAGGGCTTGGGGAAAACCTCGCTATCCATGCTCCGTGCAGCATCCCTTCACCCGGGGAAGGATTTCGGGTGAGAAAAGCTTCCTGCGGGAGGTGACAGTGACCCAAACCTCGGAGGAGCTGCAGCATCCCGGGAGCATCCCAGGACCAATTCTCAGCTGCTCCTGATGGAAAGCCCAGCTCGGGGGGGCAGCTCCATCGAGGGCAGTGTTTTGTGCTCGGGATTACCTGGATCGCATTTTCTGTTGTTCTGCGCCCGAATTCTCGCAGTCGGCGCCGCCGAGGAGCCTCTGGCTCGGCAATGCTGCCACCTATAGCGGCTGTGCAGCAGCAAGCAGCTCCCGGAGCCGCACCTGGGCTCGGCACTTGGGCAGGAGCCTCTGGAGAGGATTTCCAGGGAGCACAGAACAGGATTTGCTGCTCTCCCCCGCCAGACCTGAGCGCAGGGCTCGGCCGTGCCCAGCCCGCTGCGTGCCAAGCCTGCAGCATCCCCAGCAGATCCTGGGGAGCCCTGGAGCTCGGGGTTCAGCCCCTGCAGAAAGGGTAGAGGATAGAACAGGAAAATTCACCCAAGGAAGGAGAGGGCAGCTCTGCAGGCAGCAGATTAAAGGGGAAGCACAAGGAAGAGGAGCAGGTGTAGGTGAGGAGTGCTGAGGTACAAAAGGGCAGCATCAGCCTCTTCCCTGAGGCTTGGATTGACTCAGCAATGGAGGGAAGGGCAGTGTCTGTGCTGCTGCCCTTCCTCGGTGCCAGGCTGGGCTCTGGCCAGGCTGGGGATGTGCTGGTGAACACTCCAGGAAGGCTGGCTCAGGGAAGGGCAGACACCTCTGACTGTGTCTGTGCTGCCAAGGAGAAAGACAAAGACAAATCTCTGAAAATCTGGCTCTGTGAGCAGCCCCTGCTCTGCCACCCTTGCTGTGGATGCAAAGCTGCTGATCACTATCCAGATAAATGAAATCAGAGAATCACAGAACCACAGAATGTTCTGGGTTGAAGCTCATACATCCCCTGCCGTGAGCAGGGACACTTTCCACTATCCCAGATTTCTCCAAACCCTGTCCAACCTGGCCTTGGACACTTCCAGGGATCCAGGGGCAGCCACAGCTTCTCTGGGCAACCTGTGCCAGGGCCTCCCCACCCTCACAGTGAAGGACTGTGTAAATTACTGTAAATATTCAAGAAATGCTAATTCAGCCATCCCTGCACCTCCATTGCTGCTGCTCTGCCTTTGAAGCCAAACTCTGGATGTTTTCAGGTACTTTTCTGGTTGTACCTTTACCACCAGACACGATGTGTTCCTCTCGGATTTCCAGCACATGCAGAGCAGCCCATAAATATTGCATCTTTTTTTGTTTTAATTTGAAGCTGTCTTGCACACTGAGCTGTCTAATCCATGGAACATCTGCTCCGAGCAGGCAGCAATCTCTTAAATGCCACTGTGCACTTAAGAAGTTCTCGGCAGCTCTGTGGGAGCCCCTGGAAGAATTTAACTGATATAAGGCACCTCCCACAGCTCGAGCTAATGATCACAATACAAACGACATTTGCATGCTATGATATTCCTTTTGTGCAGGAGGCAACCTGAGCACCAGCATCCATTCACTGCTGGCAGCTTGTTTGCACCCTGGCTGAATGTGATGTCCCAGCCCAGGTGATGTTGCCCGTTGCGCCAGCAGGGCTCCTGCTGCCCCTCAGGGTTCCTTTCTGGGTTTTGTGGCCCTGTCCATGCTTGGGGAAGGCTGGGGGGGTTTGGGGACAGCTGGAAAGGGGATGTTCACAACACCACAGCCCCCATGGCAGGGAGTGGGTGCTTTCTGCTGCCTGGTTTTGTGCTGGTTTGGGCTGCTTCCCATGGTGGGATGCTTTTGTGCTGCCCAGAATCTGCTCTGATCCTAAAGGCAGCTGATCTGCTCTGATCCTGGCAGGGCTGAGACACCAGCACCAAAATCTGGGAAAAGGGAGAAGTGCCAGTGCTGCTCCGGAGCTTCCCACCGCGACCTTCAGCAAATCCCTTCAGTCTGTGTCTTTCCACCTAATATTTTTCCACTCTTAATTTACTTTATTTTAATTGATTAGGGTCTCCTGTGGCGTAGCAGCTTATTGGAAAAGAAGGCACTAAAATACAAAAAGAAAAACCAGCCCTAATATTTACTCCCTTGCCTGGGGGATTTGCACAGCTCCCCTGCCCCAGTCCTTAACGACACAAACCTAGAATGGTTCAACTGCTGCAGCCCAAGGGACTCAAAATCAATGGCATGATGTTGAAATTACAGAAGATTGTTGAAAAATGTTGTTTCCTATTGTTTGCTCACTGCAGATCCCGACAGTCCCACCAGAGCCAGTTCATGCCCTGAAAGTTCCCAGCTGGCAGCAGTTTAACAGTGGCATCAGTGCTGTAAAATGCACTTTTAGGTTGGTGCCTGCCAGCAGCATGAGCCATGGGAAGGGGCAGAAAAGCAAGAATTTGGGCTCCTGCTTAGAACCAGGCTTAGGGAAAATGTTTCCTTATTGTAAATTGCTCCACTGTGTTCCCTCCTCCATGTCCTGGACCGAGCCATGTGTCCCCCCAGCAGCCTGGCAGCTGCCCCCCCACAAGCCAGTACTGGCTCAGGACTGTCACAAGAGCAGAATCTTCCTTTGCCTTTTTTAACTCAAAAAAAAAAATGAAAGAAAATACAACAAGAGTAGCTTAGAAATAGCAAGGTGTTAACTTGCTCTGAGTCAGGACAGACCTTCAGAAGAGAAATACCTGAAATCCCTCTCCCCTGTCTGCCACTGCCCAGCTCGACAAAGCAGCCAACAAGACAGATTTTAATGGGACTTACATCCAGGAAGACAAAAAGAGGGGAAAATGGAGAAACTGAATTAAAAATGCTTCCAGAGCTGAAGACACCAGACAAGATAAATAGGGATCATCATTCCTCCACTCAGGGAGGTGCTGCCACAGCGCTGCTCACCTGGGCAAGGCAGAGGTACAATTAATGCCACCACAGGCACATTAATGCCACTCACCCCAGCCCATTTGTCTCCTGCTGCTGGGTTCCAGGTCAGCCCCAACACCTTCCCTGTGCTGCAGGCAGCCAAGCCAGGCAGAGTTTGGTTTTTCACTCCTCAGTGTGCTGCTGGGTCCACAGGGTGAATGCTGGGAGGGGCGTGGTGAGGTCTGACCACCAGCAGCTGCCCCAGATGTGGGGCTGGAGTTGGGGGAAGCCCTGTCCTGGATCCCAAAGGCAGCACAGAGAGGGGAGAGCAGCAGAGGGGTAGAGTGGGATGCACTTGGATCCAGGAAGGGACCTGGGGGACGTGTCCACCCAGGCAGTGGAGGTGGGGACCAAAATTGGCTGCCCTGTGTTGGCTGGTGCTGGAGCAGGAGCCAAGCTCCCCGTGCAGGCTGTGCCTTGGAAACCAGCCCCCATCTCTCCTTTCCAGTGTCAGAGCTCACCAAAGGCCAAAGGGGCTCTCTTCTGTCCCCTTGTCCTTCTGCAGAGTCCTCCAGGTGACATTTCAGGAGAACTGGAAGCTGTGAAATTTAAGCATCAATCCATTAGCGTCCTGACAAGCCTTTCAGAGATTTACAATGGGTTTTACCACCTGCTGAAGGTGCAGCAATGAATTTCCATCTCTGACTCATTCTTGGGCCAAGATTTACAGCTGCCATCAGCCCCGTGCTGTCACTCAGTCCAGGTGGGGAAAGGTCACTTTTTGAGACACAAATGATGAGGCTGTGACCAAGCCACCTGCTGGGCTCCACCTGCCCTGAGCCTGTCCCCAGAGCAGTGACTGTCACCAATCAGGGGAGAATTAACTTCCCTGTGACCCATGAGAGACCCTCAGGAGCTCGGGGGATTCTTGTCGCTGCTCCCCTCTTGCAGGAACTTCCTAAATCCACGGAGCTTTGAAGCCAAGAGGAGAGGGGATGTGAAGGAGACAGGGCTCTGCTTGCTCCCAATATTTATTGCAAATGAAACCTCCTGCAGTTTGGGATCCAAAATCCCTGCCAGCTTCCCACACTCCACAATATTTTCCCAAATATTGCCATCCCAGCATGGCAGCCCTTGTCTTTGGAAGCTCTTCTGTGCCTGAGGGCTCTCCCTGCTCGCACATTTCCCTGCTGTTTAGTGTAAATCCCATCTCTTAATTTCACTCCCTTCCTCCTTCAGATAAATCTCTCCCCATCCTCATGCCCAGCTTCTGCCAGGAGGAATTTTATCCTCACTTTATGCACTGCTCTTTTTTCGGGTGCTACAGCAGAACATGCTTACTGAAAAATAAACCTTTTCATAACTTACAAGAACAGCAATAGAACACAAGTAGGAGCTTATAAAGGCAGAGAAATAAAAGATTAATCTCCTCCTATTTTACACTGCAGCATTTAATATATGGCCTTGGCTGTTGCTGTTGCCTCTGGAGTTTATCAGCAGCTGTAAAGAGCCCTCCACATACACAACACAGTGACCTGCCCTGTACAGGGAGACAGAGCACTTGGTAAACTCAGGGGCTGGTGAAATTATCTCTAAACAAACCTGAAATCACAGCCCTTGGGAAGAGAAGGAGAGAGACAAGACAAGACAGTTTTTTTCCTTGGCTTGCACCAAGAGTGTGAATGACAGCAGGAGAAATTTCAGCATCAAAATAAAATTTAAAAGCCCAAATTACTGGCCTCTGGGAAGTCCTCCTCAGAAAACCCAGGCTGGGGTGTCCCCCCTTGCTGTGTGCTCACCCTGCTTCTGCCCAGAGCAGGGAATTGCTAATACAGACCTAACACAGACCCCCTTGAATGTGTGCTCCCCCTTTTTCTTTTCTTTGTGTCAATCAGTGGAGTTCCCATGGAATTTATGGTTCTTCCCATTGTTTCCTTCACCTCTCAGTATCCAATTGTATTTACCAGCAGACCTGCAGTTTGTTTGTAAAGACAGATCTCTCATTCTATTTATCGTTCAGTGGAATCCTTCCCGTTGTTTTTTAATCTCTCACTTCTAGTTTTATCTACTAGCAGACCCACAGTTTGTTTGTAAAGACAAATCCCTCATTCCTTTCATCATGAACCACTTCACAAGGAGGAGGCAGCCCCTGCCTGTCCCACGCCCCCATGTCGTGGCTTTGCTCTTAGACAGATTTCTCTCTACTTTTTGTAATTTTTCTAATTTTTTCTAATTTTTTCTAATTTTTGTTTTCAAACCCGTCCTTGAAACCACACACCCCTGGTGTCAGTGCAGTGTCCCCACAGCAGTGGCAGTCAGAGCTGTCTGTAGCAAGATATTTTAATAATTTAGGCCATAGTTTATACTAGGTGCACCAGCCAAGCCATTTTTAGCTGGTTTTCAGTCCTTTTATCAAACACTCTGGAATTCCTGAAGGCTACTGAAACATAAATTGTGCTGAACTGGGAGAGAAGAAGCTAAAAAGCAGAATGCCAAAATTAAAAGAACCAAAATAAAAGTAAACAGTAGAACACTAAACTGTAACCAATCATATTTCCTGCAAAGTGGGTAAAAAAATAGAAACACCAATCAAAAAATACGTAATCACGTAAACAGTAATTTTAAATATATAAATAAAATATAAAATACACAATAAAATAATTTCTACATAAACACATTAATTTGTTGTTCGAAAATCCTTTGTTCCTGCAGCTGTGACATCTCCTGGCCATGCACAGGATCTGCCTAAATGCCTAAATGCCCCAATCTGGCTGGATCTCCCTCCTCTCCCCTCATTTCTCACACTGCCCTTGGGTTTTTCCTACTGCTCTTTTGCCAGATCCTTTGCATGTTTGGCCCTGGATTTATCCTGGATTTTTCTCTCCCTTCCCTGTTGCTCTGGCTGCTCCCTGAGCAGGGGGCACACAGGGTGGGACAGGCACCGTGGGATTCAGGCATCCTTGGTGTCATGACACCTTCCCCTGGGATTTTGGGCTCCTTTCTCCCTAACCCAAACCACCTCAGAGTTACCTGCAGCAGTGGGAGGTGAAAAACGCTGGGGGAAGGGAGATGTGTTCCTTGGCACTGTCCTTATAATGCACACAGGGAAATTAAGTTAAAGCCTGGGTTATGAAGAGAGCTAATTAGTTAATCCATGTAAAGTGCTTTAAGACTCTGCAATGAGGGGGAAGAATAGCTAATGGGGGAGCTCAGACAGGGCTCTCCTGATGCAAAGTGAATTTCAGACAAGAAATCCTTACTGTACAGAATGGAATTAAATTCAGGGGCTTGTCTAAAAGAAAAACCTCAGGATTGATCACATCCCAGTGAATAAAGACAGTCCATCAGTTCAAGGGCATCTTACATGGATATCCATGCCCACTAATTATTCTGCTTGAAACCAGCCTTCCTGGCAGATTCCCAGAGTCGATGCATCGAGGACCTCTGTGTCAACATTAGCTTTATACCAGACGGATAATTGGTGGTAAGTACCCAGAGCTGGACTGTGCTGGACAACATAATGGCAAAAATTAAATTCTTCCAACAAAATAGCTCTTTGCAAGCATGTTTGAGCAAACCAGGCTTGGGAGAGAGCTCCTCTGTGAGGCAGCACAATTACAGAGCAATTAGAGGGGTGAACTTCAGCAGCTCACCTGCATAACACCTATTTTCTCCTCTACAATCATCTGTCAACGCTTCACATATTTCCTTCCTCCAAACAACAGTCACTGGCTGAATTACCATCAGCAAGAGCACTGTGCAGCCACACAGCCAGCAGGAATCTGGGAATGGTGTCTCAAAGCCTTTGCCAAAGGCAAATACTCATTTCTGGCTGAATCCTACACTTTTTAGAAAAATTGTTCTCCCCATGGGCTCTCCCAGGAGAAATGATTTGCACCTCTGAGCATTGGCCATGTTGATAATACTCAAGTCTGCATTGAGCTTTGCAAACACCAGTGTGCCAGTGGGGAGAGCATCCAAGCTGGGCAGTGCTCATTGAGGAGAGGGGCTGATGTCACCTGCCAGAGCAGCTGCTGTCCCCACCCTCAGTGGCAGCTCCAGGGGTACCAGTTTTTGGCAACAGGAACAGGAAATCTCTGTTCCCCTCAATGGATGCTCAGGGCCCTGCAGCCCTGAGATAAACTCTCTGCATGTCTGTTCCAACTCCTTCCCTGCCTCCCCTTGGCTCTCACGAGCAGGCTCTGGGTGCTGGGAGCCAAGGTGGAATGGCTGAGTTGTCCCTTCCTGGGAAGCTCCATGCCAGGGGAAGCTTTGGCCAGATGTTAGGATAAGGTTCTTCACCCAGAGGGTGAACAGACTCCCCAGGAAAATGGTCAAGGAGCATCTGGACAGCACTCTCAGGGACATGGTGGGAGTATTGTGCTGTTCAGGACCAGGAACTGGGTGCAGTGATCCTCGTGTGTCCCTTCCAGCCTGAGACTTTCCATGATTCTGTGATTCTGAGATGCCATTGCTGTCACCAGGGAACCCTGACACCGTTCCCATTCTCCCTCCCACCCTGCACTGTGCCTGGACTGATCCCTGGGGTGCTGGGACGTGGGGACCCGTCCCTGGAGGTGTCCAAGGAGCAGCTGGATGTGGCACTCAGTGCTCTGAGCTGTGTGACAACGTGGAGATCGGTCACAGGTTGGGTTTGACAATCTCAGAGATTTCTTCCAACCTAAATGATTCTGTGATTCCGTGACCCCAGGATGCCAGAATTTGGAGACCCCCCAGGATTCTGGGGTGTGGGGAGCAGTCAGACCCACCACCCCAGGGCTCACTTGCTGCCAACAGCCACGTGGCCATAGGGGAAGGCTGAGCTGCACCAAGCTGTGCAGAGCTGCACCGAGCTCCCTCTCCCCCTGAGTGGCACGAGAGGGAAGCAGAGGTGACAGTGATGCACAGGACTTGAATCAGGCCGGCTGCTCTGTCTAGTGAACAGCACAAATTGGATTATGTTGTGAAGTTTCCAATGAGGACAGCTCTGCTGTTTGAGTGGCATTTCCATATTCTGTCAAGCAACCCACACGCCCATAAAATCTGATAAGTTTTCTCGGTCATCACTTTGTGTATTTTTATGAGTCTATTAAAATATGATTTACATTTTTCCAATTCCCACCCCCCCCTTCCCCTTTTCCCTTCAATATGCCCAAGGGATGGGTGAATTAGATTGGAGGGAGCCCAGGACCATATGGCCAATTGGATTAGGCTCTCCTAAGTGCTCAGCCGAAAGTAATAGGGGTTTTAAACCTGGATCCCAGAGTCTGGATGCCTGACTTGTCTGGATTGCCGAAGAGCTCTGTTTTATAAGGATCTTGTGGGGCCAGGGTGTGGTGACAATGATGCCCAAGGTGTGTCCTGGCAGCTGACCAGTGACAGGGACCTCAGGGCTAGTGCTGGGGTGGCACTTGAGGCACACGGCGACCTCCACCCCCTTCCTCACACAATGAAATCGATCACCAGCTAATCGTTGTTCAAAGCCAGTATTTTTAGTCAGAACGACACTTTCTGTTTGAGTCGACAGAAGCGTGAGTTGTGCTTCCTGTGTTTCTGCTTGCTCAGGGCAAACGCTCCGGAGTTCCTGGGACAAGACCACAAAGGAGATGCTCGTGCTGCTGGGTGGAAATTTCCTTTCAAATCTGAGAGAATATTTGTAGGAATTCCTTTTGCTGCTATTTGCTCAGTTCTGCCAATAACAGGCTGCCAGGCGGGTTCAAGGACAGACGAGCAATGGGCTCTGAGCAGCCGCTGTAATTCTCTTTGCTCTGAAGAGACAGAGGGAGATTAATAGAAAAAGCAGCAGCAGGAGGATTTGTCAAGAAAAATAATCATTTTCAGGCCGATGAGGCTTTGCTATCTTGATAGTGAGCAAATGGCAGGAGCAAAAGGACTCCTGAGCCTGCCCCTTGTTACTGAAGGAAGAAAATTAAGGCAATTGCAGTTGCACAGAAAACTAACATTTGGCTTTTTGCCCCTCTCAGCTGCTCACCTTGTCCCAGAGACCCTCCCAGCCCAGGGCCAGGAGCCGTTTTCCAGCCCAGGTTTTCATCCACAGGGCCATGGGCAGTTCTTGCTCCGAGTGTCCCCAAGCAGCTCTGAGGCACCGCGGGGGCTCCTGCCACCTACAGAGAGAGTCCAGCAGGAGTGGGGACCAGGGAGGGACAGAGGGGACCAGGGAGGGACAGAGGGGACAAGGGAGGGACAGAGGGGACCAGGGAGGGGCAGGGGGAACCAGGAAGGGACAGGATGGACCAGAGAGGGGCAGAGAGGACCAGAGAAGGACAGTGGGGATCAGGGAGGGACAGGATGGACCAGAGAGGGATAGGGGGAACCAGGGAGTGACAGGAAACACAAGGGAGGGGCAGGGAAGACAAGGGAGGGACACCAGCGACAAGTTAGGGACAGAGTGGCCAGTAGGGAACAGGAGGTGCAGGGGGAGGGCAGGGGGGATAGGCAGGGACAGCAGGGACCAGGGAGGGACAGAGGGGACCAGGGAGGGACAGTGAGC
>JAOTQP010000929.1:3786564-3802617 GCA_026413545.1 Cichladusa arquata
TGGAACAGGGATCCCCCAGGACCCCCAAATCCCACTGCTCCTGCAGGTCACTGAGCTCCCAGGGACTGGAACAGGGATCCCCCAGGACCCCCCAAATCCTACTGCTCCCTCAGGTCACTGAGCTCTCAGGGACTGAAACAGGGATCCCCCAGACCCCCCCCAAATCCCACTGCTCCTGCAGATCACTGAGCTCTCAGGGACTGAAAAAGGGATCCCCCAGGAGCCCCAAATCCCACTGCTCCTGCAGGTCACTGAGGAATGACTCAGGGATTCAAACAGGGATCCCCCAGGGCCTCCCAGACCTCCCCAAATCCCACTGCTCCCTCAGGTCACCCATCTCAAAGGGACTGAAACAGGAATCCCCCAGGGTTCCCCAGACCTCCCCAAATCCCACTGCTCCCTCAGGTCACCCAGCTCTCAGGGACTGGAACAGGGATCCCCCAGGACCCCCCAAATCCCACTGCTCCCCCAGCGCTGAGGTCTGGCATCAGACCGTGGGTCTGGGGGGGCTCTGCAGCACCTCTGTGTGCCCTGAGGGGAGCCGCACGACAGAGGTTGTTTATTGCCTTCGAAAGGCAAGAATATGTTTCTCGTCCATGTCATACTTCTAAAAATACCAGACGTGTTGCCCCGACTCTCCTCTTGCGCGCTAATGACAGCAGAGGAGCGACGTCTGTATCATAATGGATGAGAAACAAGCGCCTCTGTGCCCGGGAGAGGGCTGATTATTTTACTGGCAAGATACATTAAAAAATGCCTTGTGACATAAAGTAACATTAATGTCAGCGCGGCGCCTCCGGGGAGCCCCGCTGCTGTCACCCTGATTAAATTAGCACGTTCCCCGCATCCAGAATCCCATCAATATTCATCTGGGGTGTGCCCGAGCCCGGCTGCTGCTGCTGCTGGCGGCCCCGAGGAGAAGGAGCAGCCTCAGCCGCGGGGTACAGGAGGGATCTGGGGGTGCTTGCCCTCCTGGCAGTGCCTGAGCATCCCCTTCTCTCCCCCCAGCCTGAAGAAGGTCAGGGATGTTGCCAGATCTGCATCCTGGAGTGATGCTCCGTAACGAATTCCTGCTTGGTCCGTGGGATCTTCTCTCAGCAAAAGAGAATTTTCGGGGTGCAATGAAAACACGCCAAACCCCCCCCCCGGCTTGGCTCGGCGATTCTCGCTTTCAGAAGTGCCAGCCCGTGGGAATTCTGGCTGGAATGCTCATGCCTGGAGGGGCTGCCCGGATCTCCTGCCTCTCCTCAGAAGGTAATTATCCTCCACCGGGCTCTGCAAAATTCATGGCTGCAAATGTCTCCACGCGAGGAAGGCGCTGTAACTCATGAGGAATCAAATGCCAAAATGCCACTAAGGAAAGGCCGGAAAGAGTTTTAATTGCCCCAATGAATCAGTGTCATCCCAGGCTTTCATCACCACTGTACCCACTGCACATCAGCCCTGTTGGCAGCCTGGGCTGGGGACGTGTTTCCAAAAGTGGCAGCCTGGGCTGGGGACGTGTTTCCAAACGCATTGCCAAACAGGCAGTTGTGAATCCTCCTCCCAGCTCCAGCCTCAGTGAGTGCAGCCTCAGTCCTGTGCAGGGCCAGCTTTGGCTCCCCAGTTTGCCCCCATAACTTCTCCTGGACCCAAGAGCAGCATCTCCATATCTCCAGGGAGGGAAGCACAGGATGAGCGGGGCTGGGGAGCCACAGGGACACACACCACTGGCATTGCAGGCTATGAGAAGTGCAGCTAACGTGGGATAATCTTCCATTATTTGCTGCTGCTGCAGAGGGGTGGTAACGAGTGAGAACAGGCTCACCGTGGTTTAAGGAGCTGTGCAGGGGCTGCCCTGAGCTGAGCTCTCTGAAAGGTGCCAATCTGCTGGGTGAAGGAGCCTGGACTCACTTTGTTCCATGGGAGCTGACACCCACCTGAAGCATTTCCTGTAGGACCACAGACTGGTTTGGGTCAGAAGCAGCTTTAAAGCCAACCCCAGGGACACCTTCCACCTTCCAGGACTATCCCAGGGTGCTCCAAGCCCCATCCAACCTGACCTTGAGTGATGGGGCAGCCACAGATTCTCTGGTCAACCTGTGCCAGGGCCTCACCCCCTTCCAGGAAATATTTTTTTTCCCAATATCTAGTCTAAACCTATTGCCCTTCAATTTAAAACCATATTTCTGGTGACCCCAGCTTCATCCTCAGTTCAGGGCTGACTTGCCAAGGGATCCAAGCACAGCAGCTGGCACTGGCACTGCTCCTGCTGTCATTGCCCACAGTGTGGACCCTGTGAGCTCCCAGAGCCCAGTGGTCAGTGTAGTTAACAACCTTTTTAAAACTGAACTCCCTGGGAACTTGTTATTCCAGGATTCCAGCCATTAAGGGCTTGTTAATATTTATGAAATAATTAATAGATGCACCTCTGCTCTTTAATAACTCATGTAAAGTTGTGCTGGGGAAGGCAGCACCAGGCATTCTGCTCAGAGCAGCTCAGAGCAGGAGGAGCCCTTAATTATGTATTAAACACACACAGATTTATTTCACAAAGTTATGAAAAATAAAGGCATTTAATTTAAGAAATAATTAGGCTTTCTGCTACCTGGAGAGCCATGTTAACGAGGCATCTGGCTGTGGAGCTCTGCTCCAAGGAAAAACATTTACAGGGGGCCTGGCCCCACTGTGGTGAGCTCGTTCTTTATGTGGGAGATTTGGTGCTGACCAGGGCGGGTGTTGGGAGGGGGAGGCAGGGCACACATGGTGTGCATACACACAAGTGATGTTTTCTGGGAGCTTTCCCAGCCCCAGCTCCTCTCCATGAGCACAAGATGCTCCTTGGCTCCAAGGAGCCCCGTGCAGGTGCCCCCAGTGCAGGCTGAGGTCCTGGTGGCAGCTCACACACAAACTGCTGCCCAAACAATGATCTGTATTTTCAATTTTCTGAAAGATTATGTTTTCATCTTAAAAGATGTTGTCTCCTGCTTTTTGACCCGAATGAAGTGAAAGACAATAGAACCCAGATGAAATATATATCTACATTAATCTCACACAGCCTCGTGCTGCTTCCAGGTGCTGCAGCAGGAGCAGATCCAGTTGCAATCAGATGCACACCTGGGTCTGAGTGATTCCCACTCTGATTTAACAGCATTAAGTGCTGCTGTGAAATACAGCTGGTCCCAGTGCAGGGAGCTCAGCTTCCCTCTGGGAAGGTGGTGGAAAAGCTCAGGGATCCATTTTCCCTGAGAAACGTCCATGGCAGGGGAGGGTGTGACCCTGTCACCTCCAGACATCAGAAGCTGACAGTGGGGTGGTCACAGAATCTCTGCTCCAGGCTGGGCCACACAGCTGCTGCCAGCTGGGCAGAATGGTGCTGTGGCCTGTGGGATGGTGCTGTGCTGGGCAGGATTCTGTTCTGCCCAGTGGGATGATGCTGAGCCCAGCAGGATGATGCTGAGCCCAGCAGGATGTTGCTGTGCCCGGCAGGATTCTGTTCTGCCCAGTGGGATGATGCTGAGCCCAGCAGGATTCTGTTCTGCCCAGCAGGATTCTGTTCTGCCCAGCAGGATGATGCTGAGCCCAGCAGGATGTTGCTGTGCCCAGCAGGATTCTGTTCAGTCCAGCAGGATGTTGCTGTGCCCAGCAGGATTCTGTTCAGTCCAGCAGGATGATGCTGTGCCCAGCAGGATTCTGTTCTGCCCAGTGGGATGATGCTGAGCCCAGCAGGATGTTGCTGTGCCCAGAAGGATTATGCCACCTCAGCATTTGGACAGACACTTCCACCCGGATTTTGGCAGCAGGAGCAGCTGCCCAGAGCTCACAGTGGGAGCAGTCCAGGCTGGGTGGGCCTGAGCTGCCACTTCAGCCAGCAGAGAGCATTCACTTTGCTTTGTATCTCCTTAGGTTCTCCCTGCAATTTGCATTTCAAAGCCTCTCCTGTCCTGCCTGTATCCCCAGAAAGGCCTTGTGCAGCCACAGGAGTTCAAGACCAAGGTGAGGGGCACTCACAGCCCTCACAGGCACAAATCCCTGCCAGGGGCAGCTGGATCCCCCAAGCCAGAGCCCAGAGCCAGGCATGGTGGGGGCTCCAACTGTACTGGGGGAAGGAGAGGGAGAAATTGGATTCAGAGGCAGCAAATGCAGCTCCCCAGAATGGATGTACATTTTCATTATACACTGAGTAATTGGTGGTAATACAAGAGATATGGGCAGTATCATTATAGACCAGGCTGTGCTGGAGATGGATTATCATCATCTGTCATTATCTGGGCTTCCTTGTGGCTGCTAAAATTGTAGAACATGATTTTAATAACCCTGGAAGGCAAGAATCATTTTTCTTTTGTCACTTAACAACTTGGCCTCATTCACTGATACCTTTAAATAAGAAGGGGGGATTAATTTCTAGTGGGATAAATGCAGACCCGGTTGTTTCCTCCTCTCTTCATTTGCAAAGGGCCCCCTTTGATGCCTGACAGCTTCCAAGGAAATTGCAGATAATGGGGACAGGATGGCAGTGTGGAGCAGGGGGCACAGGATCACCCAGGAAGGGCACTGATGGCACTGGGAACCACCTGAGCCTCAGGGAGTCTTGGCCAGGAGATTTGGGCAGTATCAGAGCCACCAGGGTGGTGCAGGCACCCCAACCTTCAGTCCCACCTCCAGGGCACAGACATTTCCCAGGGGAGCTGCTTCACTCCTGACCCCCCTGGACACTGTCAGGCTCATTTGTGGGTGTTTCATTTGTCACTCCTCTTGGCCATGGAAAAAGCCAGCAGCAGGAGAGGGACAAATCAAATTACAAGGCAGCTAATGAAAATAATGGGGAATAAAGCACTTTTGGAGGCTGCTTGGTTGGATTCCTATTTCCCTGTGTCACTGGGTTCAAGCGAGGATGTTTATAACCTCACAAAGACATTTCATTACCTTTGTGATTAGCTCAATTGACCATGGATTTTTTGCTCTCACAGATCTGAGCCCTTGGAAGAGGAGAAGTGCCAACTCCAAGTCACATTCCCACCACACAGCTCGAGCACCTGGAGCCCCCCTTTGCCTTCCAGGGGCCTGGCACTGGCAGCGTGCTCCAGAGTGATATGGGTGGGGAATGAAGGGGGTCTCCCTGGGCAGCACAGCTGAGATGGGGGGGTTCATACAGCAGGAGAAAGGGGAGAGCAGTTGGGAGAGCTTTGCCCCTTTTCCATGCAATGCTCCAGCCACTCCAGCCACAAGCAGCTGTCAGTGCCTGCCTGGGCTGGCAGCCCCTACCTGCAACTATTGACTCTGAGTAAATAATCCCCAGGTATCCTTTTCTCCTGATAAAAGCTGGCTTTTTTCTATTATTGTCAGAGGTGTTTATTAGAGCAGAAAAATAATAGTGCTTTGCTTGCAGCCTGATTGCTGGGAAGTGTCGGGAGTGACCACGCAGCCCCGACAGCTGGGATCAGACTCAGACGTGCTGCCTGGCCCCACAGGCACAGCGTGTTGAGGGGCTGTGCTGGGCAGGTGAAAAGCCCCTGCCCAGGTGGTTTGATGGGAACTAGCATCAAAGGGAAATTTCTTTCCAGCACTGGCAGAAGGAGATGTTTCACAAGTCTGAGCTCTGGAGTGAATCAGCAGAAAAGAGCAGGAGTTTTCAGGAGTATGAGGGGTGAGAGGCTGGTACAGGTACATGGGGAGGTTCCTCTGCCACAGACCTGTGCAAAGAGGCAGGAATTTAGGGACAGGCAAGTTCTTGGTGGTCTCATGGAGGATCTCTCCCTCTCGCCCACCCACCCTGTCAAACCCTCTGCCAAGCTGGAGCTGTGGCCCCTTGGCACCACTTTGGCATCTCGAAGAGTAGAGATGAATAATGGCAGCACACACCACCCCTCCTCCCCCTCCCCATGCCCATCAGGGCCTCCCTGGATCTGGCACACAGAAATTAATCCTCCTGCCTCATTAATTGCAGGAATGTGTCGGGAGCTGTTCAAGGTCAGCATCTAGGACCCCTGCCATCAATCCTCTCCAATTTGCAGCTGCCTCGATGGGGAGGAGCTGGCAGTGGCACAGCAGGGACAAGCACTGGGACATCTCTGGTGTTTGGGTGACCAGAGCCTGCAGACACAGAAGGGTCCTGGATGGGTTTCTGTCCCAGGAGTGGCTCCATGCTGGCAGGCTGCTGATGTCCCCCTGTCCCCTGGTGATGCCATCAGGAGCCAAGGGTCCTCTCCTGACCACTTCTGCCTCACAAGAGTAACTTCATGGGGACCCCTCTGCTCCCTCCTCATTGCTGATGGCTGAGCAAGTCTGAATTAATTACATTGGGCACCAATTAATCAGCTCTCCTCACCCATTAGAGACTACAGAAGTTTTTCCACTTAGATCTTGCATCTTATGTGACTGGCAATATTCTATTTTTTAGGGAATTAAAAGAAGAAAGGGAAAATCCCTTCAGGGGAGCCAGTTTTTGCTGCCTGTGGAGCTGATACACACCAGGAATGTACTTTATTCTGTTTAAGAGCAGTGGTCCACCCAGCAGGGATGGAAACAGAGGTGCTGGGAACAGAAATGTAGCTGAGAGCTCCCAGGCACCGAATGTGGGGCTGCTGCCTGTGGACTGCAAGCAGAGCTGCCCGCAGGGTCTGGCCATGCCCATGGGCTGCTGCCCAATGCACTGGTCCCCATCCCACGCACTGCAACCAGGAAAAACCCTGCAGCTGCTTCCCCTTTTCCCCTTCCCCCTTGCCTGACGGCCTCAGGCTTGGGAAGCTCTTATGTCACGAACTGGGAGCCGCTGTCCCATCACTCACCCCAAATCCCTCTTTCCAAGCTGTGCTCCCGTTGCTGTCCTGCACCATGGCCTGTGTCACCACCTGCCTCTGCATGCTGGGACTCTCTGTCACCCAGCTGGCTCTCACACCCCAGCAGCCCCCTCCCCACGCATCCTGCTGCCCCAGCCCCTCTGCCAAGCTGGCCAGGACCCGTGGCTCAGGATCTCTGCAGGGTTGGCACCCTCCTCGTATTCCTGTCCCATCCCAGGGATGGGATCTGTGAGCTTGTGAGCGTGACTCAGCGCCGAAGGGGAACCGAGAGCGCTGTCAGGAGCCACGTCTGCTCCATCCCCGCTCGCAGGCGGCTGTCCCGGCTCGGAGCCCGCCGGGACGAGCCCTTTCCCGGGCGAGGTGAGCCCGAGGACAGGCGTGCGCTGGTGTGGGATGCGGGGTCCCCTCGGCACCCCGGACCCCAGCGGCGGCGGGGCCCCAGCGGCGGCGGCGCTTGCCGGTGTCCAGCTGGGTGTTTGCAGTGCTGCGCCCTCGGTTCCCACGGAGATGCCCACGTCGCCATGGCTACCCACGGATATTCCTGCTGGTAAACAGCCCGCACGGCACCGGCTTCCGTCCCGAAGCGCTGCGGGTTGCTACACCCCAGGGAAATGTTGCGAGGGCAGCTCCCCCGGCCCGGGCGGGCAGTGAGCATCGGCCCCTGGCCCAGCCCAGGGTGCTGAGCCCCCACCCCAAGCCCAACCAGGAGCCTGACCCGTTACAAGCAGGACACATTTGGGGGAAAGCGCCTTTGCTTGGACTGTTGGGTTTGTGAGGTCGGCGGTGAGAGCCCCGAGCCATCGCCTCCAGCCAGTGCCCAGCTCTGCAGGAGGCAAAGCCAGATCTCCCCGGGCTGGTCTCCCGCCACACCGAGACACCCTGCTCCCAGGGGGTGCGCCGGCCCCCCCAGGTTTTGGCACTGTGAGCACTGTAGCGTGCTGTGGAGATGAAACACCGCCCCAATCCCAAGAGTAAACAGCTCTTTGCACAACAGCCGCCGTGGTTGCGAAGGCTGTGAGTGTGTGTGGAGGGTTGAGCAACCCTCTGTTTACCGCCCATGCCAGCCCCATCCCGCCAGACACGGGATTCCCTGCCCGGGCTGTGCTCCAGCCTGGCACGGGTGGGCACGGCAGCTCGGCACGGCCCCAGGCAAGGAGCTGTTGAAATAACACAGGTTAATGGTCAGTACTGGGAGATACTGGTGGGAACATCATATCATGGGCTGCCCTCGGGTATCTTGCTGGCCGCTCACCCTGGGGCAAGCTGGACTGCGTGGACGTGGACACGGACACAGGCTTGGGATTGTGAGCTGCTCCCAGGTGGCATCACACTGTGCTGGCAGCCACAGCTGGGCTTGCCTCCTGCCCCTTGAGTTGCTCATTCCCTGGCCCACGGCCTCCTGCCATTTCCCCAGTTCACATTCTTCTGCCGTGTCCCCCAGCCCAGCCTGGCGGCCCCAGGGCAGCTGCAGTGAGGAACTGTCTGTGCCACATCCCGGCTGTGCCAAGCCTGGCCCTGGGGCGGGCAGGGTGGAGGCTGGGCGCTGCTCGGGGTGTCCGCGTCCCCTGGGCTTTCCTGCCTGCGGCGAGCGAGGGGGTCGCAGACTTCAGGGAAGTGTTTTGCAATCATCTTCTTCAGAGCGTCACAGCAACTAACGGCCCTGGTTTTGAGGAACTAACGGGGAAAGCAGCATGTTAGCAAACAGACGCAGCACGGCCAGCCGGCAGCTGGAGCCCGGCACTCGGAGCGGACAGTGAGCCGGACACACAGAGGAGAGGCAGGGATGGAGGCGAGGTAGGGGTGGAGGTGACGTAGGGGTGGGTCGTGGTGCTCAGGTCGCACTGAGCAGCATCTGCTCTGGCTGCTCTACCCCATCCCCTGCCCGGGACAGCCGCACGTGCCGAGTGCTCAGGAGTGGCCGCTGTCCCACTTCCCACACTCGAGTGTTTTGTCTCCCTCTGGATGTTGGCTTGCGGGGTGAGGAGCTGTGCGCACCCGGAGCTGGGCACGCTGTGAGCAGCCCCTCCTGGGCCACCAAAGTGTCTGGGACCCATGAGGGGCACAGGATCCGGGCACGGGCAGAGGCAGCAGCGCTCCCAGGGCATTCCCAGCGGCAGGCAGGGGATGCAGCTGAGCGGGGCAGCCGGGAGGGGCATGGGCAGAACCCCGCAGCTCCGGCCAGTCCCGCTCTGCTGCTGCCGGTCATTCGCTTCCCTCTCGCAGCTTATCGCCCTCCGCCGCCCTCACCCGCCCTCAGACCGCAAATCTCTGCCCGGCAGCGGCTGGAGATAGTGGAGATAAAATCAGCCCGTGCGTGCGGCCGGGCACAGGGTGCTGTGCCCGGGATGGGGCGCGGGGCCCGGACGGGGTCGGCGCTGCAGAGGGACCCGCGCTCCGGGGTCTCCACCCTGCGCTTCCCACGCCGGCGGCTGTGGCAGCGCGGGCGCCGAGCCGGGGGCGGAGGTGTCAGAAGGGCTGCGGGAAGGGCTGACGCTGACAGCGAAAGGACATTCTGCTCCAGGAAGCGCCGGTGACAATGGAGCTCGGCTCCTTCAGCCCACCTCGTCCCCAGCCCTTGCCGACCCCCAGGACAAGCCGCTTTCTGCGTTCCAGGTGATGCCAAAGGCACGGAGGAGACCATGGCCAGGCGCGGTGCTGGGACACCCCTCCTGCTCCTGCTCCTGCACTTGGGCGGTGAGTGCGCTCCCTCTTGCCCTGTCCTGTCCCACAGCCACACCATCCCCAGCACCCTGCGCCCACCCGGGCTGGCCGGGGCCGGGGGGCGGCAGGAACGGCGGCAGCGCAGCGGGCACGGGCAGGATGGGGCCTGGCACGTGCCGGTGGCTTGCCCAACGCTCGGCTCTTCCTCTCCAGAGACGAGGGGCCCGTCTAAGGGAAGAGGCTCGTCTCTATGTCCTGCGTGGGCACTGAGGAGCTGAGGTGGCTTTGTCACAGCTGTGCCCAGGATGTGACATGTTTTTCCTGCCCGCAGGGACACTGGGCTGCGCCTCGGTGATTGTGCACCCCCCCATTGTGCCCCTGGGCTCGGCTGTCACGGCGTCCTGCACCATCCAGAGAGAGCTCTGCCGCGGCTTGGAGCAGGACAAGGTCCGGATCAGATGGATGCTGGACAACAAGCTTGTGGCTGGAAGCCAGCACCAGGGTCCGGGGGGCACAGAGGTGTCCAACCTCACCCTGCCCCGCTTCAACCACACGCACGCCAGGCTGTGGTGCTGTGTGGAGTGGAATGGGACCAAGCAGCCCC
Organism: Cichladusa arquata; assembly: GCA_026413545.1. Taxonomy (NCBI): domain Eukaryota; kingdom Metazoa; phylum Chordata; class Aves; order Passeriformes; family Muscicapidae; genus Cichladusa; species Cichladusa arquata. The sequence continues at coordinate 3,796,609 of JAOTQP010000929.1, forward strand.
TTAGCATGGCCGAGATCAGGGCAGGCTGTAAGTCTGATGCCATGACGGATCGCCCTCCTCCCCAGCAGGGACGGGCACTTGCTCAGGCTCTTTCCTGGCTGTTCTTTCCCAGACCCTCCTGCGAAGCCCCTCAACCTTACCTGTGCCCTGAACCTCAGTGACTACGGGCTGACGTGCCAATGGGAGCAGGGAGCCGACAGCCACCTCCCCACCAGCGTCGTGCTGAAGTGCACGGGGTAAGTCCCGGAACCGTGGTCCCCTGCCCAACCCCATAGCAATCCTCATCCTCTGCCAGAGGGAGCCCGAGCCCACTGCTCTGCCTGCTGTAGGAGCAGAGGGCAGGCAGTGATGGGCTGCACCCCGCGGGGAGGGCACAGCCACTGCACCGTGCCACGCCGGCTGCTCCAGCTGTACCGGCAGATGGAGATCTGGGTGTCTGCCACCAACGCCCTGGGCACAGCCGAGTCAGAGCATCTCCACATCGACCCCATGGACGTGGGTGAGTGACGGCGCACAGGTCAGGGGCCAGGGAAGCTCGTCAGCAGTGACAGGGGTATTACAGTGGCATTAAAGCACGTCGGGCCGGGAGGTCACATTTTACGGGCAGGTCCCATGATGAATGTGCTGCTGGGATGAATCGCTGCCAGCGCTGCATTACAGAGCGAGCGGCGTGTGCGGCGGGTTATGAGCTGCCAGTTGACCTGCTGCACTCCACAGCTCCTGCAGCAATTGATTACCCATTTATTCAGCAGGTCTATTAATAATGGATCCAGTGCCTATAAACTATTTATAAAAGGAGCCTTCCCAGATGGAGAGACTTATCCTCCCTGATCTGGGGCTGGGGAGGGGCTGGCCAGGAATCAGCTGAGCCGTCCCATGGCTGTGTCACACTCTTGCTCCCAAGCAAACCCAAATGTGGGGAGTTCCAGACACCAGGCCCCATGGAATCTGTTTTCTCTGCAGAGCTGTGCCTGTGTTGTGCTTGTGAGCATTACTCCAGCCCAAGCAGGGACACATACTGGCTCCTGTCCCTTGCCACCAGCCATTCCCCTAAATGTTTAGGGGTGGTTTGCCCCCATTTCTTCCTGGAGCACCCTGGCTGCAGATCCTGGCATTAATAATAGGCACATGTGAGGTCGTGGCTCTGGGCACTGCTTGCCACACACCTTTCCAACTCTTCCCTGCTCTTCCTATAGCCAAGCTGGACCCCCCAACCCTGCAGAGCATCCAGTCTATCCCCTTCCAGACCGACTGCATTGCCCTGGCCTGGGATGCAGCGTGGGGCACAGAGCACATGGAGCTGCAGTGTGAGCTGCGTTACCGGGCTCCCGAGGACCCTGCCTGGGCCCTGGTGAGTGCTGCTGGGGCGGTGGCACCGGGCAGGAGCCGGGACCCTCCCTCTGCTCCAAGCAGTGGGATAGGAAGGGTCCCCATGTGGGTGGGACAGCAATGTATCCCCCCGCGCCCACACCAGGGCCAGCCCCTGCCCGAGGCAGGAGCCGGCACAGCTCTCGTTCCGGCTGCCACCAGGTCACCGGCATCATGGGCCGGGCCGGCACCGCGCAGCGCTGCGGCTTCCTCTTCGGCACGCAGTACCACTTCCAGATGCGGTGCCGGCGGAACTCAGCCTCGGCGCTGGCTTACTGGAGCGAGTGGAGCCCGGGCAGGAACTACACCACCCACGAGAAAGGTGAGTGTGAGTCACTCAGGGGGTCACCTCTGCCCGAGCAGGCGGTACAGTGCTGGGGACACACGGCACAATTCTGGGTACACACGGCACCGTGCTTGGAACACACGGCACAGCGCTGGGGACACACGGCACAGTGCTGGGGACACAGGGCACAGTGCTGGGGGCGCACAGCACAGTGCTGGGGACACACGGGACAGTGCTGGGGACACATGGCACAGTGCTGGGGACACACGGCACAGTGCTGGGGACACAGGGCACAGCGCTGGGGACACAGGGCACAGTGCTTGGGACACACGGCACAGCGCTGGGGACACATGGCACAGCACTGGGGACACAGGGCACAGTGCTGGGGACACACGGCACAGCGCTGGGGACACACGGCACAGCGCTGGGGACACGCAGCACAGCCCTGGGGACACAGGGCACAGTGCTGGGGGTGCACGGCATGGTCCTGGGGACACGCGACACAGCCTTGGGGACACGCGACACAGCCTTGGGGACACACGGCACAGCGCTGGGGACACACGGCACAGCCCTGGGGACACACAGCACAGCCCTGGGGACACACAGCACAGCGCTGAGGACACACGGGACAGTGCTGGGGACACACGGCATAGCCCAGGAGGCACAGGGCACAGCACTGGAGACACACGGCACAATTCTGGGGACACGCTGCACAGCCCTGGGGGCACGCGGCACAGTGCTGGGGGCACACATGGCACAGCGCTTAGGACACACGGCACAGCTCTGGGGACACATGGCACAGCGCTGGGGACACAGCCACACAGGCTCCTCTTAGCTTCTCCCACCCCGCTCTCGTTGCAGCCCCCACAGGGAAGCTGGACGCGTGGTGGGGGGCTCAGCCGGTCGGGACAGGGGAGCGGCTGGAGGTGCAGCTGCGCTGGAAGGTGAGCAGGGGCGGGCGGGGGGCGCGGGAGCTGCGGTGCATTGCCTGAGATCCCCGCAGAGACTGACACCCGCACACCCTGCCCGCACCCAGGCCCCACGGCAGCGGGAGGCCAACGGGCGAGTGCTGGGTTACCGCGTCACCCTGAGCCCCCGGAGGAGGGGCAGGGACCCCCCCACCGTCTGCAACACCACCCGCACCCAGTGCAACTTCTCGGTGCCCGCGGGGACCAGAAGGGTCTATCTCTCAGCCTACAACAGCGCCGGCGAGTCGGCACCGACCGACGTCGTGCTCCTGGAGAGGAAAGGTGAGGGCAGCGCCCGAAACCTCCGCGTGCTTCCCGGGGCTCTGCTCCCCCGAGCAGGCTGCCATGGGGTGCACAGCCAGGGCGAGGAGAGCGCAGACTCCCAACCCGGGCGCACAGGGGGTGATGTGGGAGAGGTGCTCCCCTCTCCCTCCATCCTGGCTGCTGGTTCCATGCAGGTCAGCCCCTGGCCGGGCTCCGGGCCGTGCCCGGGGGCGAGCGCAGCCTCTGGGTGCACTGGGAGGCGCCGCTGGCCCCAGTGGTCGCCTACGTGCTGGAGTGGCAGCGGGTGACAGCGGAGCCTGAGCACTGCAGCGCTTGCTGGCAGATGGAGCGTGACGGGGCAGCCACCACAGCCCTTATCCAGGGTAGGTGGGGGCTGCCAGGGGGCCCTGACCCCCTGGTCACCTGTCCCAGGGGGCTGGCACCCATCCTGACCAAACCAGGACCAAGCCCTGCCCCCAGCTCACTCCCCACCCTCCCTCCTTCCCCCTAGATCCACCCCCAGGGTAGGTGGGCTGGTGCCGTGGGGCAGGGGTGGAGCAGTAGCCAGTGCCCTGAACTCCCGGCCCCCTCTGCTCTCCATTGTAGATGGCATCGAGCCTTTCCAGCGGTACAACATCTCACTGTACCCCCTCTATGAGGACACTGTCGGGGTGCCCGTCCACACCACCGCCTACTCCCAGCAGAAGGGTACGTGGGAAGGGTGCCCCACCACCAAGACCTTGCCCTTCCAAAAAGAGGAATGACCCCTTCCCCATGTACCCCTAATCCAGGGGCTGTACCAAAAAGCTCAGCTTGAGGGGCTGGATTTGTCTCATCTCTGAATGTGCTCTCAGCTCCCCTACAGCATGGGCAGGTCCTGGCACCCACACCTTGGGAGAGGGACCCCCCCATCAGTTCCCACCCCAGGCAGTGGCTCTGCTCAGCACTTGGTCCCGTCCTTGTCCTGCTCTTTCCAGCACCGTCCCATGCCCCGAAGCTTCACCTGAAGAGGATCAGCAAGTCAGAGGCTGAGCTGTGCTGGGAGCCGCTGCCAGTGGAGATGCAGAACGGTTTCATCACCAGCTACACCATCTTCTGGGCCAACAGCATCACCAACGGGGCCAGTGAGTCCTGCCCACAGCACCACTGACCTCGCCCTCTGTCCCGTCTCAGTGTGCTGGGTGGAGATACCAGGAGACCCTGAGATCTTCTCAGGGAGGGTCAGGGGGTTTTATGGGTCCCTCACAGGGCTCCCTGCCAGCAGAGATCTGGGGGACTGTGCAGGTGGGGGGATTCTGCCACACCATCGGCCCCGTGTGTCCCCAGGTGCCACCGTGAATCCTTCCCTCAGCTCCTTTGTCATCCGGGGGCTGAAGCCATCGACCCTGTACAAGGTGCACATCATGGCATCCACGGCCGCCGGCAGCACCAACGGCACCAGCCTGACGCTGGTGACCAGAGTCCTGGGTGAGGGCTGCAGGGGAAGGGGGAAATGGGGGGGGACTGCAACCCCCGGCGCTGCCCCGGCCTCACGGCACAGCACAGCTGGCGGTGCCCGCCGCAGCTCCCTGTGACCCCGTCCCGCTTCCCAGATGACACCGAGATCCAGTTCCTCTTCCTGACCCTGGGGCTGGTCTTTGTCGTGCTCATGGCGTTGCTCATCTGCTTCCAGAAGAACGAGCGGTGAGTACCAGCGCCCTGCCCCAAGCTGGGCTGGGACAGGGTGGCCTTGCGGGCTGACATCCCGCAGGAGCTTGGCCCCAGTCCAGCACTGAGGCCACCCGTTCCAGCCCGCCCCGCTGAGTCCCCCCATCCCTGTGGTTCCCAGGATGAAGGAGCAGCTGTGGCCCAGTGTTCCCGACCCCGCCAACAGCAGCCTGGGCAAGTGGGTGCCGGCAGCGGTGCCGCAGGTGAGACCGGCTGCTCCCCAGTCCCCACCCAGCACATGTCCCCACTGTGGGGGACAGCAGGGGCAGGTGGCACCGGCTGTGACCTCCCGCTGGTCCCCAGGAGCCGCTCCAGGTCTTCGCCACGAGGGAGCCCAGCCCGGCCGCCATCTCCACGGTCACTGTGCTGGAAGGGGAAGCGGGGAAGCAGTCGGGGAAGGAGCACCCCGCCCTGCCCGCCGCCGTCCCGGCGCTGTCCCGGCCCTACGTGAGGCAGGAGGGGCCCGGGGAGCCCGTGCAGTACGCGCGGGTGGGGGGTGCGGGCTACCGGGGCCAGCGGCTGCTCCCCGAGCCTGCTCCCCGCTTCTACGAGAACCTGCGAGGGGGCGGCGGCGGCGCGGGTGACTGGGGGCTCCTCGAGGAGCCCCCCGCCACCTTCCCGCTGCTGCAGGGGCTCCGCATCGGCGGGGCCGAGGAGCTGCACGAGTGCCGGGCGGACTAGCGCGGGATGGAGCCGGGCAGCCACACCCGGCTGCGGAAAGCCCGGGATGCGGGATCCACCCGCGGGGCTCCAGCCGCGCCCCGGGGCGCTGCCCGGCTCCACCCCGCTCTGTATGTGCGTCCCCTCCCGACCGTGTCCCTCCGAAATAAACGGGGACGTGCTGAGAACAGCCCTGCGCCTCTGCGGGAAGGGGATGGGGACGGGGATGGGGATGGGGACGGAGACGGGGATGGGGACAGGATGGGAACCAGGAACAGGATCGGGACACGACCAGGACGGGGACGGGACCGAGACGGGGATGGAGATGGGGATGGGGACGGCACCGAGACGTGGATGGAGATGGGGATCGGGACAGGACCGAGGCTGGGACAGGACGGGGACCAGGACCGGGACGAGGACAAAATGAGGACGGGGACAGGCAGGGGACGAAACAGAGGAGTGGACGCGATCGAGACGGGGATGGAGATGGGGATGGGGACGGGACCGAGACGGGGATGGAGATGGGGATGGGGACGGGACCGAGACGGGGATGGAGATGGGGATGGGGACGGGACCGAGAAGGAGACAGGACGGGGATCGGGACCGGGACCGGGACGAGGACAAGGATGAGGACGGGGACAGGTAGGGGACGAAACAGAGAAGGGGACGGGACCTGGACGGGGACGCGATCGAGACGGGGATGGCTTGATGATCCCCAAGGTCTTTTCCACCCTCGCTGATTTGGTGATTGTCTGA
>JAOTQP010000929.1:3812004-3841464 GCA_026413545.1 Cichladusa arquata
AGTGCCGGTGTGGGGACGGTGGCAGTGCCGGTGTGGGGATGGTGGCATTGCCGGTGTGGGGCTGTGGCAGTGCCGGTGTGGGGATGGTGGCACTGCCGGTGTGGGGATGGTGGCAGTGCCGGTGTGGGGATGGTGGCACTGCCGGTGTCCCCAGGCAGGGCTCTGTCCCCGACAGCGGCTCGGCTGCTCCCCCGGCCGTGCCGGTTCCCACAGAATCACAGAATGAACCAGGTTGGAAAAGACCTTTAGGATCACCTAGCCCAGCCTGTGACCTAACACCGCCTCATCAAGTAAACCATGGCACTGTGCCACGCCCAGTCTTTTTTAAACGCGTCCAGGGATGGTGACTCCACCCTATCCCTGGGCAGACGATTCCATTGCCCAATCACTCTTTCAGTGAAGATTTTTTTTCTAGTTTGAACTTCCCTTGGCGCAGCTTAAGGCTGTGTCCTGTCCTGTCAGGTGTCGCACCAGGACGCACGCTGTGCTGTCACCAGTGGATGCTGTGAACTGACGGCATCACTGCTGGCCCGGGCCAGGAGTTCAGGAGTTTCCTTGGCCCGATTTCAGGGCTCCCTCGCAGTAATTACCACAGCAATTATCAACTTTCAGCGTTTTGTGGACCCCACTGGGAAGCACAGCCCATTGGGTTGATCAGCTCGCTGAGTTCCTGTGGTAAGAACAGCCCAAAGGTGTTGCTGACATTGGTTTGGGAGGGTCTCACACACAAGGGGAAAGTGGAGTCCGTGTCGGTGTTTCTGTGCTCAGTTTGGGGGCTAAAGCTTCAGAAATGCACTTTTGGAATCAAAACAACTCAGGATTTGGTTATGTCAGCCCAGTTCTGGGCTGTCTGGGGCAGACCAGGTTGCTTTGCCATGGGAAGGAGTTTCCAGGAATAAATTTGTAAATCTTGTGCAGACACAGCACGTGCAATTGCATGAAATTCAAATACCAGTACAGCTCCTGAAACCCTTGTCTGGCTTTTATACAATCTCATTTGGCCAAAATCTTTGTGCAAACAGAGCCTCATGCCTTCACGTGGGGCTTGAAACTCCAGCTCACAGCCAAGCACCTCTGAATTTACCACTTCAAATGAAAGCTTTGCTTTACAAGTCCTTGCACCTCTCTGTCAGGGGATGGGGAATGTGCCTCGGGAAGTTCTGTGATGTTTAAATTAAAAATCAACTTGACAAGAGCTTGGTATTGTTATCCCTTCTGCCTGTCCTTTATGAAGTGCTAAAAACAAAGAGTTCACTGTGTAATTATTGTATTGTTTAATTATTCATGTATGTCCTGATGAGGGAATGATCTGACAGAAGTTTACTGCTGTCCATACAGGGACAAGTTTAGGATTTTAGCTAAATTAAATCTTGGTGGAGTATCTCAGCTGGAGAATTGGACTGTTTCGGTTTGTCCACACGTGGATTTTTTTTCTTCTAAAAAACTGTGTTAATTTAACTGAGATGTGGTTCATGCACACTGAGGTGTTTGTTGATGCTTAAAGCTGTTCACTGAAATGTTGGTTACTTCTAAGTGCAAAATACAGCTGAAAACTACCCAAGCTCATGCAAAGGGTAAAATTTGATGTGCACTGAAGCAGCAGGATTTTATCCAAGGGGAGGGTAAGGTTCTCATTCAGTGCTGAATGCTGATGAGAAGAGACAAAAATCCATTAGTTAGCTTTTTCTTTTAAGTTTATTTCTTATTATTTCTTTTCTTCTCCTTGCAACTCTTGTTCTTACATCTTGAACTGCTGTTTTGTTTTATATGCTTCGTGTAGATGAATGGACAGATGTGGACAGGAAACGAGGTACAGTAACTGCTGGCTGCATGCACCAGTCCAACCCCACGTGCACACCTGGGGCTCATCGTGCCTGAACACCTGAGGCTGTTCTGCAGCCTTCAGTCAGTGTCACAAATGAACAGTAACGCTCACCTGGTCCTTAAATGCCCTTTTGACTGTAAATCAGTGAAAAACCAGACCATATCTTAAAATCATATGGCCTCAAAAATCAGCTGTTAGTTTAACCAAGACTATAAATGGATCAAGACTTTTTATCCTGGTGGTCTTGCCTGCAAAAATGGTATTTGTGTTTCTTTACTACTGTTTTCATGCAAGCATGTAATTGTGTGAGCATTGTGCAGGTTGTTTTTCTGCTTAAAAGCAGGAATATTTGGTATATTCCATTGTTCTAGGGTTTTATCTAATTCATTGCTCAGGGTTTGGACAGGTGAACTCCAGGGATGATCGAAGGCATTCCCATCCCAGCTGTTTTGCCCACCTGTGCTGGTGGTCACACCTAGCAGAGTGATCCCAAAGGAGCAGGTACCCACACTTCAGCCAAGCTCATCCTGACTGGAGCAATCCTGAGGGTGGGATTGAGTCCCTGGATGCTGCAGGGGAGTGGCCAAGGTGTGAACACCTTTTCCTCTGGAATCTGCCCTGGAACAGGAGTCTGCAGCAAGGGCTGTGCTAAGGAATGAGGACATGAATCTCTTGAATCTCAGGTTTTTGCTCGGTGAGCATGAGCAGAACTTACAGGGTCCTTTGAGCAGCCCTTTTTAAAGAGGGATCAAGGTTATGATTCATGTTTTGCAAAATAAGCATCAGTTTAGTAGGTTTTTATATTTACTGAAGGTAAATGCTGATGTCCTGGAGTTTGCTCCAGCTGTTTTCTTACCATTCTATCCTGTTTCCAAGCACACCCTTTTCCCAGCCTGTCACTCAGCAGTGCAGGAACAGATTCCATCCCATCCCAAAGAACCAGGAGCTGCCCAGAGCTGTGACAGGGGTGGCTCAGCGAGCCAGGGGTGGCTCAGGGCCAGGTCCCAGGCTGACCCATCGCTTGTCCTGTGACAGAGAACACTTTGCCTGTGCTCAGTGCTCCAGGGGATCTCGGGAGGGTCCTGGAGTCACCACCTGGGGCTGTCACGGATGGAGTGTGATGAGGTTCCCTGAGGAACCACAAGCCTGTGGCACACAGGGTGACTGTCCAGAACTCAGAATGTTCTTTCTGCTGCCCCAAACATCCTCCACGAAGCACCAGCATCACCCAGGCATAGCTGCAGTCTCATGTCATGCATCCCAGCCATGCCAGTGACACGTGCTGTTTGTCACCACAGACTTGGCACGGGGAGGTGAAAGCTGCCATCACCCCCAGCTTCAGTCCTGTCCATTGCACTGGCTGTACTGGTTTCCCTCCTCTCATCCCAGTTGATGATCTCCTCTCTCTGCTCAGTTGCTTTTTGTGTTGCTTGTGCCATGTCCCTGGGCCAATGCTCCTGTGTCACCTGCCATGGCCACTCCAGGGCCCCTCTGAGACCTTTGCTGTGTCATTATCAAACATGTGAGAGATTTATTATCAATTTGCCCTTTACCATGATTTTCTTTTTATGTCTTTCTCATTTCTTTTTAAAGCCCACACAAGAGATTTTAATTTCAGAAGATAATTTATATCTGTGGTTCACACAGACCTTCGATTCTGTTGAAAAAATCAGTACTGGGAGCTGTCTCCTGGTGGTTTTGGGTTGTTTGTGACTCTCCAAACACAGAAGAAGTCTTTGTCAGGGCAGCACACACAAGCAGTTTAAAAATATTTTCCTTAGTAGGACTAAAGCAGTTCTTATTTTTGTCATAATTGATTCCCTGCAAAATTACCTAGATACTAATATCTATTAGTACTAATATATTTTATTTTCTCCACAAAAAAATAGGAGATTTCTACCTGAGATTACAAGTAGGGATTGTTTTATGGCCAGTTTATTTGAAAGGAAGGGAGGAAGGAGGAACTTTTTTTCTGTTGTAATTAGGTATATTCCTAGTCCAGAGTGCTCAGGAGCTGAGATCTGTCTGTGGTTTTGGAGGTTTTAATCCAGGACTGTCAGGTTCAGCACAGGGGCTGCTGAGCTGTGTGTGACCAGTGCATGAGGAACCTGCAACCAGCAGGTTTAGAGAGGAATCACTTCTCTCTCCTCTGCCCTTGGGAACACAGCTCTGCCTGCCCAGGCTCCCAGCAGTCCCCAGGGATTTTATCCTGTAGGAAGAGATGAAGTGACAGGGAAATTACTTTTGTTCTATCTGTTGGTGTGGGACAGGTGTGAAAAGCCAGGTGTCTGACCCCCCCAGGGAATCATTAGGGCAATAATTCAAACCACTGGTCACTACCATTCTCTGCATGTTTACTTTTTCTCTTTTTCCTTTTTTGTTATTATTTATTCTGAGATTTTTCTAATCCACAGGAATTGTCTGGCATTATGAGCTTCCTAACAGTCATCTGCTTAGGAAAATCCATGCTTGTATAGTAATCTGTGACCTGATGTATTAATTTACCTTTATGATAGAGGAATAAATGTTTATTGATGATAACTCTTTAGAGTGTATCAGGGAGATAATAAAAATCCAGCACAAAAGCTCAGATGCTGCATCTGCTTGAACCACTGCACAATGTTTTCTATCTTGTTTGAATTAAAAGCTCACTAACCAGAGCACAGCCCTCACACTCAGCACTCCTGAGCTCTAAGAACTCCTCAGTAATAAAACAGTTCCATGGCTAAGTTTACCATTAAAAAATGAACTAGAAGTAAGGAAGTTTGGAATTCTGCATTTGACACTCCAGGGCCTGCAGATGTTTCAGCTGTGAGAGCCCTGAATGGGTTGATATCAATCCCAGGGATATAAATGCTTTATTAAATACCTGCCAGTGTTAATCCATTTGGAAAAAAAGATTACAGAGAGCCCTGCAGGAGCTTCTGTTGAGAAGTTAAAAAATAGGCTGATGGTGTCAGAAGGTGTCAAGGAGCAGGCACAGCCAGGCAGCTGCAATCTACAAACATCTACCACAGTGCAAAACACCCTCCTTAGGCAGCAGAACTGCAGCTTTTTTAGATAATAACACATCAGAGCAATATTATTTAGAAGTGAAAAGTGCCAACTATGGCTGTAAAACCAGGGCAACAAAGCCAGCCTTATTCCCACTGGGAAACAGGGACTGCTGCCTTCAGCTCAGGTGGCTCAACTGAGGCAGTTCTGGAGCAAACCACAGAGCCTCTTTGTTTTTGCAGTTATGAACGACATCATCACCACCATGTTCAACAAAAAATTCATGGAGGAGCTGTTCAAACCCCAGGATCTGTACTCCAAGAAAGCCCTGCGCACCGTGTACGACCGGCTGGCTCACGCCTCCATCATGAGACTGAACCAGGCCAGCATGGACAAGGTAACACAGTCCTGCTGCCCAGCTGCCTCTCACCAGTTTCTGTTGCAATAATTAACCCATGGCTTTACCATTTTGAAGGATTTGGGAACAGCTTTCCTTGTGAAAATGGTTCTCGGCTGAGAAAATCCGTGGTGGTATCAGCTGCTTCAGAACTGAGTAAAGAAATGTTTGATTTGAACAAGTTCACTAAGCATTCCTTTAGTTTATCAGTTGTTTTCATATATATTAAAAAGATACACATCTATGGTATATGGGTGTGGATAAATGTCTGTATTTCTGTACTGACACCCACTGTCTCGCAGCTGCAGGTATTAGAGTTATTGCCTGCAAACAGTGTATCCACAGCCAATTTAGGAAAAAATTGTAGGAATGGTAGCATTAGCAGAGAGCCCTCCACCTAGGTGTCAGGGCTGCTGAAATTCATAGAATGATGAGATTGGAAAAGCTCTCCAAGAGCATAGAGACCAATCTGTACCAAATTCCCACCTTGTCACCAGCCCAGAGCACTGAGGGCCACATTCAGTCATTCCTTGGACACCTCCAGTGATGGGGGCTTCACCACCTCCCTGGGCAGCCCCTTCCAATGTTTAATCAACATTTCCATGCAGAAATTCCTCTTGATGTCCAAGCTGACCCTCCCCTGGCACAGCCTGAGGCTATTCCTTCTCCTCCTGTCCCTGTTCCATGGGAGCAGAGCCTGACCCACCCTGGCTGCCCCCTCCTGTCAGGGAGTTGTGCAGAGCCAGAAGGTCTCCCCTGAGCCTCTTTTCCTCCAGTCTGAGCCCCCTCCTCTGCTTCAGGTGCTCCAGCCCCTTCCCCAGCTCCTTCTCTGGACACCCTCCAGACCCTCAAAGTCTCTCTTGCACTGAGGGGCTGAGAACTGACCCAGCACTGGAGGTGTGACCTCACTGAGCACTGGTGACGTTGGAGACCCAGCAGGAAGGCTGGGGATGGGACTGCAGAGGTTTTGGTTTTTTTAGGAAACCAAGCTTTGCTCCTTGTGCCATAGGCAGGTGCTGGCCTGGCTGAATCCCTCTCTCCATGCCAGGGAGGTTTCCTCTGTGGCAGGAGCAATGTTCCCCTGTTCCTTTGCAGCTCTACGACCTCATGACCATGGCCTTCAAGTACCAGGTGCTGCTGTGCCCTCGGCCCAGGGACATTCTGCTGGTCACGTTCAACCACCTGGATGCCATCAAGGATTTCATCTCTGACTCCCCTGGCATTCTGAACCAGGTGGACGAGACCTTCCGGCAGCTCATTGAAGTAAGAATCCTCAGAAAAAGGGTGGGGATTGATTTTATGGGGTTTTTACCTCTCAGAGATGAATTACTACTTTGGAGAGGGCTGTGAGTCAAGTGATGTTTTTCTACTGGCCCAGTTTAAATCAATATATTGCTTATTCAGCCTGATTTAAGTCTCCACTGATTTTAGCAGAAATTAAATCAGACTTTTAGTCACAGACAATAATTACTGATAATGACCAGCAGCCCCCTTAGAGCATCTCTGCTCCCCCTGCAAGTGGATCAGAATATTCAGCTTGTACTTGTTCCTTCTTTCCCTGGGTGGGACATGGCACATCTGTAAACCCTTGCATGATGATTTTCCTTTTCCAGACCTACAACTGTCTCTCTGATGGTGAATTCCAGCTCATCAGGCAAACACTTCTCATTTTCTTCCAGGACATGCACATCAGGGTAAGAGCCCAATCCAACTAGGCAGGGAGAATGACAGGGAGTTTGGGGCTGGAATACAAAGGGATCTGCTTATAAACACTGCAGGTTTGGGATTGCTGCTTGTGCCTTTCAGTCATCTTGATGTGCTTGTAATTGCACTCAAATTTCACAAATTGAGCACATATACTGCAATAACACTGAATAATTCTACAATATTATGAAAAAAAGAGTCTCTACTAGTGTGATTTGCTGATTGATAAATTTGTTTTTCCTTTTAGAAGAAACTTGAAAGGAAACCTTTCTCTAAACAAATTGGTCACACTCACGTGCACGAACAGGACATCATTTTTAATATAATTTTTTTAATGTTAGTTCAGTGTGCCCATCCTCTGGGCCACAATTCCACATCACTGGCTTTGTAAATACATCCCTGCACACACATCAAGAGCTTTCCCAGTGCAGGCAGAGAGGCTCAAGCTCAGATTTCAGGGAATTTGGATGGGGAGGTCCGTGGAGGATTTCCCCAGGGTGTGATGTTTGTGATGTCCTTTTGCAGGTCTCCCTCTTCCTGAAGGATAAAGTGCAAAACTCAAATGGTCACTTTGTGCTGCCAATCTCAGGGCCTGTCCCATGGGGCACAGAGGTGCCAGGGCTCATCAGGTGAGCTGGTGCTGTGTGTGAGGCTGCTCAGGGAGGAGCATTTCATGCCAGGGGGCTCAGGAATCCAGCTCAAACTGCCATTCCTGTTGCATGGATAGCTGAGCTTCCAGTAAATACTATTTAAAGGGTAGGATTTGGAACTAATTCAGCCATCAATGAAATGCTGAGCTGCTTTTGGAGTTTTCTATCCCAGTAAATTAGCTATTAGTAATTTATCCCATAATATAGACATGTAGCAATGTACAGATTAGAGTTTTATTCCCCTCGTGCAAAATGCAGAGGAGCTAGGTACTAAAATCAGGACTGAAAATGCTAAATGTTTTAATAATGCCTCATTTTTAAGGATATTCAATCACAAAGGAGTGGAAGTTAAAAGAGCTGAGTTCACCACTGCTGGAAATTATGTTACTCCACAAAGGGAAGGATCGTTTGAGCTTTATGGAGACAGAGTCCTCAAACTTGGAACAAATATGTAAGTAATTTTTGTTCTATGTGGAAACCTGAACCAAATGCTGATGGATTGTTCAGAAACACATCTTCAGCCTGGTGTGGTTTTGGCCTTCTTTGCTATTAATTATCAGGTTGACTTTGTTACAAGGTGCTGTCCTGCACCAGGGCATGTGTGGACAGTGTATAAAGAGCTGCAGAAAACAGCAAAACTTTGATTTATGTCTACAGTGGAGCTGAGGAAAGAGTGTTCTCACGTGGTGCTGCATCTTATGTGCAATGTAATTTAATGTAACCATAGTTAGGAAATCCTCTCTATTCTTTATGTTTCTTTTAATGTACATTTTCCATCCAAAGAGATCTGTGTTCCTTCTCACAGCTTTGTCCCTCACATGCCTTTTTGCCTCAATATTGCACCACACTGAGCTGTAACTTCTCATTGCAATTGTTCAGTCTTCAGAAAAATAGCCTAAAATTGCTGTACCTCATCCCAGAACAAGCTGTTCTTCCCTGTGTGTTTTCCCTCTAGGTACAGTGTGACCCGGCCAGTGGAGACACACATGTCAGGATCATCCAAAACCCTGGCATCCCAGGCAAAGGTCAGTGTTGTCCTGTTCCTGTCACTGCTTAAACTGGCCAAATTCTTAGTCTCTAGATATGGGATAAGTTCAGGGAAGCTTTTCAGTTTTTCTCAAAGCCTCATCCAATCCTCCCCAGTCCTTTGAAGCCAGGGGAAGTGCACATTTTCCAAAAGAATCCACATGCTCATGCAAGGATGTGCTTGCTTCCATTTTAATCTCCTCAGAAAACAAAAAGTTGGCTTTACAGATTTCTCATCTGTCCAGTTTAGCTGGAAAAGTATCTTGTGCTGAGTCCATAAATTCGAGGAACCATTTCCAGTATCAAGCTGGTGATTACTGGTTATCTGCACGATCTGTCCCAGGAATAACAGGGAAGTGTGTTTATATCCCTCTGGAGGACATGGATGGAATATCAGAAATATATGAAGGACATATATGGAATATCAAAGCTCCTTGCAGCCCCAATCTCCCAGCTAATGGCCTGTTGTTGTTTCCTGCAGGAGAACATAGCCCCCAACCCTCTTGCTAAAGAAGAGCTGAACTTTCTGGCCCGGCTGCTGGGAGGTTTGGACATCCAGAAACCTGCTGGTGGCGAGACGGGATTTCGGCTGAATTTGTTCACAAGCGATGAGGAGGAAGAGTATGCTGGAGTCCTTCTGGGTTTGGGGTTGGGGTGCCCTGTGGGGAGCCCTGGAGACCAAAGCTGGCTCTTGACAGCTTTAGGATCAGACCAGCACCTTGTTATCCTGCTCCAGGACGTTTTCTGTGATGCAGCCTTGCTCCCAATGCCACAGACAGAAACCATTTTAGCAGGATGTTTCTATCTGCTTTTAATCTTAGCTACAGAAATATTCCTGCTCTTCTACACTTAGCAGAAGTATCTAGGACAGAGAGAAGCCTCCAAGCTGAGGTGAATATATTAATTTGCTGAGCAGGAACAGAGACATTGTCCAAACTTCATAGAATTCCAGAATGGTTTGGGTTGGAAGGGACCTTAAGGTTCTTCTAATTCTACTCTGCCATGGGAAGTGACACCTTCCACTAGACCAGGTTGCTTCAAGCCCCATCCAATCTGGCCCTGTGAGAATCCTCTGAGCATCATTTGTGCCTACAGGAGCCTCATTAAGTCTGATTTTTATTATTTCTTTATACATCTTCATGGGATTAACCACTATTTTCATGTTTTTAATGGAGACACGCTGCACAGACCAGACCAGAGGAGTTGTCCTACAAGGTTATCAACATTGAAGCCACACAGGTACGTAACATGTTTCATATCACTTGTTCTCACCATCCCTGCCTTGCTAAGGACTGTTTCACCCAGAGTAGGGATTTAAAAATACATTTTTTCCCATTTCACTTAAACTCGTAACTAAGTAATATCCAATTTTCTGCCAAGACTTGAACCCTTACAAATACCAGAGCAAGTTTTTAGCTGACTTGGGTGTAGAACGGGCACGTCCCAGCCCAGCCCAGCCCAGCCCAGCCCGGCCGCGGTACAGCGTGGGGGATCCGGCGGGGCGGGGCTGAGCTCGGTGTGTGTCCCGCAGGAGCCGGGGCGGAGGGCGGAGCTGTGCCGCATCCTGGGCGAGCTGGAGGTGGAGGAGCCGCGCCCGGGCAGCGCCGAGAAGGGCGAGGACCTGCTGGCACTGATGGACGGGCTCTGAGCGGGACACACGGACAGCGGGACATGGGGACAGCGGAACATACACAGAATTCACACACAGAATCACCGGGTTGGAAGAGACCTTCAAGATCATCGAGTCCAACCCAGCCCTAACACCTCAACTAGACCATGGCACCCAGTGCCACATCCAGTCTTTTTGTAAACACATCCAGGGATGGTGACTCCACCACCTCCCCAGGCAGACCATTCCAGTACTTTATCACTCTTAGCATAAAAACCTTTTCCTAATATCCAACCTGTATTTCCTTTGGTGCAGCTTTAGGCTGTGTCCTCTCATTCTGTCAGTGCTGCCTGGAGAAAGAGACCAACCCCACCTGAGCACAGCCACCTTTCAGGGAGTTACAGAGAGTGATCAGCTCACTCTGAGTCTCCTTTTCTCCAGGCTGAACAACCCCAGCTTTCGGGGTGGAGAGGGGGAAGAGGAGATCCCTCCTCACCTCCTGCACACACCCAGCCCCAAAACCCCAAAAAGTGCAGCCCCAGCCTTCACTGTCACCCATGCCCTGACCTCAATCCTTCCTGAGATGTTCCTCTGCCCGCCTTGGGCAGAGCCCCCCGTTCCCCTCTGCCCCAGGGACGGGCCCTGGGCAGGTCCTTTCCCTGGTCCCAGCCCTCCCATGACCCACAGCAGTGAAAATGAAACCTCATTCTCTTCTGAAAAGGGTCCCCTGAGCCACTGAGGGTGGGAGCACAGGAGTGTCAGGCAGTTGCTGCTGGGAAGGTTTCCTCATGACACAAAATTACTGAGTTTTCAGACCTGCTCAAATAGAGAACAGAACTGGAAATGAAGTTCCAATTGGAAATGAAGTTCCTTTTGGTGCCTCCTTGTCTGTAATTCAGCTGCTGTTTTTAAAACCAACCTGCAATGTCCAGACAGAGTTTGCATTTATTGCCATTTTAATTTGTTAAGGTTTTTAAAAATTTTCTCCTGCCTTTCTCCTACACGAGGTGTCATTAGTGCAGCAATTAACCAACCTGGTGACCACAGATGTGTGATGAGCAGTTGTTACATCCCAGCCTTGACTGATTTCCAGTTCCAGCAGCCACAGCCATGGCTGGGTGTGGTTTGTACACACACCTCTGTGCCTGATTGGCAAGTTGGGGTGAACCACAGGTAAAGCTCGATTTTGCTTAAAAATAAGTACACCTAGATATCAATACCAGCACTTAAGAATTTCCTTGAAAAAAAAATTGCATTTTCAGAGCAGGGATGACAGCCAGGACAGACAGACAGGGTCAGGGCTGTGGCCCCTCTGCCAATGTTGTTCCAGCCACAAGGGAAGCAGCCCAGAGCCCATCCTTCCACTGCTCCAAGGCTGTAGCTGCTCAGCATTACCTGCAGCCTGTAGCAATCTCCAGCCTTTATACTTTAATCTGTAAAACAGACAAAGAGCTTTTCCAGCCTTTCATGTGCTGAATGACAGGCTCCTCTCTCTCCCCAGCATTCCTCTGACTCACTCATTGAAAGCTATTTTAGAATGTGCTAATGACAAAAAAATATGTTTTGATCTTTACTCTTGTGAGTAAATAGAGAAACTCCCCTTCTGGGTATTTGAAAAGGATTTCTTTTCTTCCCATCCCATGTCCAAGGAGTCCTTATGCTCTGCTCTGCAAAAGTTTTTACACAGAAAAAAGCAGGACTCACCCAAGCTGTTCATGCAATAAAGTTTTCACTCCAGCTAGATCAGGGACACAAGCCAAGCAAGAAAACCAAATCACTAATTTTATCACCATGCAAGGAATTTGTTGCCCCTTTTGTGAGCTGTCCTGTTCACAGACTTTGCTCTCCTCCCTGCACAGATGAGGTGCAATGCCAGGGAAAGCCATCTCCATTCTCCCAGCTCACAGGATAAGTGGAGGCATGGGAGCAGAGATGCTGAAATCCTGCATCCTAATGTGATGTTGCTGTGCAACCAGAGCAGAGCAGGAGCTGCTGGGAGAGGTGCCTGGGGGAGCAGAACCTGCACAGCCCCAGTTTCTCCTCCCCAGTGCTCCCTCCAGGAGAGCAGCTGCTGCCAGAGCGAGCCCTGGGCTTGTTTTGCTTCATCCATACATCCTGGTAGGTCTCCCATACATTCCTGATTAATCTGCCCAACATCTGTTCACAATTTATTTCTAATTCCTCGCTCTGCTCCTCCTTGCCTGACTCTGGATGTAGAGTTAAATTCTTGTGCAGACCTGGGGCACAAGGAGCTGGAGAAGGCACCCACTCCGTCCCCTGTGCCCAGGAGGGGGGCAGTGGATTTTTTGGAAGGTGAATCTGGGATCACAGGTGCCCTGTGAGACACCAGGGCAGCTGGATGGGAGGACAGGTCCCTCTAAATTCCTACCCCAGCCCACCAAGGTGGCAGCTGCTGTGTGGCTGCCCAGGCTTGGCTCATACCAGTGGGCATTAAATAACCTTAATATCAACTTTTGAAATGACAAAGTCAGCCCTGAGTTGTTCTGCTCGTACACAGGTGCAAGTGAGAGCCAAGCACTGCCCCGAGTTTGCAGAATGCTTCATATCCCCTGGAGCAAAAGGCAGATACAAACTCCTGGGTGGGTGCCAGGTGGTAATGGTAAGCAGATGGCAGAAGACTGCTGAGAGAGGATGGGTTTATTTACTTGCTTATTCATTTATAGACCATATTTTGAAGAAAGAAAATGAACGTGGCTTTGTACATCTGCCCTCGAAGAGGAGAGGCCTGGGCATAGGCCAGGGCTGCCTGTGCCTCTCCTGCCTCACCCCTGCTCTCCAGGTTTATCTGCAGGTGGATGGGGAATGGCTTCATCTCCAGCAGAGTCCTGCAAAGCTGGGCTTGATCTGAGTGCAGACCTGGGATATGAAAACTAAAAATGAGCACATCAGAACTGCAGCAACATGCACAGAGAGGGGCTGGTGCCTGCCTCTGTGTCAGCAGTCCCAGAGATGTTCCTTGCCCTTGTGAGGAATCAGGAATCCCACACCCTCTCCAGCAGTGTGTTCTCCACCCAGTCCCTGGCTGACAATCTCTTTCAACACAAGTGCTGAGAGTGAGGATGTTGCTCTCTCCCATCTTCACATCTCTCTTCTTGTGCCCTCATGAGAGACCCTTCTATCTCATCCCACAACTCCTCTCTGCCTCAAAAACATCCCCAGTGATAGGAAATCCTGTCCCACCCCCAAGTACTTTAAACCTCACCTTCAATACTGGAGTATTCCTAAAAGAGCAGGAGCTCCTGTGCCAAGCCCAGAGCAACCCAGGGGCTCTCAGGGGAGTTTGCCCTGACAGTGACCCCAAACAGCTTGTGGTGGGTGTCAAAAGGACCTGCTCACATGAGACCACAGGGGTCTTGTTGGGGCAAACCTCCACAGCACACAGAGCTGATGTGGGAGAAAACCTCCCCAAGTACTGCCCTTGCTCCATCTCACACCCCCAGAGCTGCTGGCTGAGGCATGAACACTTTTGCCTTTCAACTTGAGTTGAATTAAAAAACAATTAACTCAACAAAAGCCCAGGAGTTCCTTGGCCCATGTGCCTGTCTCATGCACTGCTGCCAGTGTCCTTTTGTCCCTCCACTGGCTTTTGCTGGCTGTGCTGAGATGTCACAGAGTTTCAATCCCTTCCCTTCTCCTTCCACGGCATTTCTCGGATCACTGGGTGAAACCACCTCAAGCCTGACCTCAGGCTCAGCCATCCTCAGCCTGGGTGACCTGGCACCTTTAGTCTCAGGGTTAGCAGAGGGAGATGGCAGAAGGGATGGATCCAGCACTCTGGGTTTCCCCTGCCCTTTCCCAGCGGGGTTTTCTCTGAGCACTCTGGGGGAAGGTGCTGGTGATGCCCTGCCCAGCCCTGGCACCTTGTCCCCACCTCAGCTGGGAAGGTCTGGGAGTGCCATTGCTCAGCAGCACCAGTCCAGCTGCTGATGGAGCTTTTCCTCCTCTCTCGTGTTTTTGCTGTTAGGAATTAGCATTAATTATGTCTGTCCCCTCCAGGGGGAACACAAAACAAAACCTCCCTCCAGCACGTGCCACCTCCAGTGCACTTAGCCCTGCTCCAGTCCCACAGAGGAGGCTCTGCCTCCCTGCACCCCCTCCTGCAGCTGCGGTTTTGGGGTGCAGAGAGGAGGGATGGCTGCAGGGGTGATGGTAACCAGCCCTGCCTCGCCTCCCTGTGGATGGGCAGGAAGCTGGGGCTGCAGAGCTTTGGGAAGGAGGTCACCCAGAAACCATAGAAAAGGATTTTGGGAGCCAGGAGAGGAGGTGGGGAAGGAACATGGAGCCCGACAAACCCTCAGCACCCAGGGAATCCAAGCTCTGCCACGCCAGGCCAGGCACTGCTGCAGTGGGTGAGCCACTGTCTCATCCCAGAGCCGTACCTGGCTTCCACTCTGCTCTCACTGTACGTTCTTCCCCCTCTTGATGAAAAGAAGATCTTTTCTGATTGAACTAATTACGCTGATTGAATTTCCTCCCTCTCTGTGTCTCTGAGTGTGAAAGGTTTCCTTAATTTGATGGGGGTAATTGTTATGCACACACTGTCAGATGTTAATGCAATTCTGTGATTGACAGGTAATCAGCACATCAGCTGTACAAAAAGAGTGAATAAGTCTGTAATTTTATTTCCCCTGATTCCACCGTGTGGGATGGCAGGAAAATCTAAATTAGCAATCAGGGAAGGCAACCCTGCTCCAGTGCGAGCTGCTCCAGCCCGAGGGACGGCTGGGGCTGGGATTGCAAGGGCTCCCCTGGCTCGGAGGGACCCAGCTGCAAACACCTGGCTCGCTGCTGAGCCTCGGGGCGGTTTTGTCCCTTTGGGGTCCGGCCCTGCTCCCAGGGCAGCATCTGCGCACAGCGTGCGCGGCTGCAGCAGGAACGCGCTTCCTACAGAGAGAGGCAGGATTCCCTCAGGAACCTCAGTGCTTGGTTCCTCCGAGAAACCCGTGAGCCGCGCAGGGTCCCTGGGCTTTGCTGTGGCTGTGGGACCATCCCGAGGCAAGAGCTCACACTGCCAGCGGCTGCCCCGGGCAGAGCGAGGCAGAGGAAATAATTGGTGTCCAGGTGCTCCCCTGGGCTCACCTGCAGCGGCGGGGAGGGGAGGCCAGGCAGCAGCTTGGAGATTGTCACTTCGCAGCTTTTATCGGGCTGGCAGAGCTGAGTGACAGAGGGAGAAGGAGCCCAGCGCTCCCGCCAGCATCTGACAGCGGTGCCCGATCCATTTACTGCTCGTCAGCTCCTGACGAGCCCCAGACAGGCACGAGGGAGCAATGCCAAGAAATCCCTCCAGAACATTTTCAGAAGCCTTCTTACATTCCTTCTTTCCTTTCTTTAGTAAGAGCCTGGTGTAATTTCTTGCTCACTTCTGGATCCCAGGATATCGCTGCACAGCAGTGATATCAGGCACGCGTGCACACAGCGATTTGCTCTGGCTGTGGGGGCTGAGGCGTGGGAGCGCCTGACACACACCCCCGGGGCTGGGGGAGAGAAACGCGCACTGACAAAACCATTCCCAAAGGTGCTGCATCCTCCTGCTGCCCCCGTGAGCTGGAATTGATGCTCGATGGGTGCGGACACTGCTGAAGGCTTGTGGGGAACCTAATCTGGTTTTTCCCAGATTTATAACTTTTCTCAGCTCCAGCTTGGATCTTTCCCAGGCTGGGGATCTTTCTCAGAGACAAAACAAGGGAAGGTAGAAAGAAAACACAGATAGACACCTGGTGTTGACCACCTAGCCGTGTGAGTATCTCGTGATATTTTGCAGAAAGCATGTTTTCAAAGAGGCGTTGCCTTCTTTGACCAATGAGTCTTTTCTACTTTGTTTTTTGTGATATCCCTTATATATATGCCATTGTTTTTCAATAAATCGCTCTTCTTGCTGCTTGGAAGAGGAGTCTTGTTGCTGTATTCTTTTGCCGCTTCCTAGCCTCACAGCGACAACAAATTTGGAAATTTTGGTTTAATTATTGCCCCAGAGAAAGTACAGAAACAGATGCCTTGGAAATACTTGGGGTTGATAATAACTAATATTCCGATTGTGTCTCAACCTGTCAAATTAAACATTGAAGTTAAAACTGTTACTGTTGTATAGACATTGATTGGTGCAATAGGTTGGATTAGGTCATATTTAGGGATAACTAATTATTAAACGCAACCTTTATTTTAATTACTATCAGGAACTACTTCTTTTACTGATAAGTGATACTTGACTGCTGCAGTAGAAAAGACTGTAAAAGAAATTGAACTAACTTTGACATGCGAATTTGTTAACAGGATAGATCCTTCTGTTGGGTTGTAATTATTTCACTTAAACGATCGTGAAGTGCCATGTGGAATATTGTGTTAATTGAATGATGACTGGGAAGATAAACTGCATATTTTGGAGTGGATATTTTTATCTTTCAGATCCCGGGAAACAGTTCCAGGATTTTATGAACTTTTTGCAGACATCATCATCAAAGGTCGCAGATGCTGTAATGAGATTTTAGGCCATGATCCTGTAACTATTGTGATACCTGTACAACAATGATATTTCAAATGGGGTTTTTAAAATCATCATGAATTGCAATCTGCTTTGTCTTATTTTATAGGCCAAATAACATATAATTTGCTCCCTCACCCTATTTTGATTTTAACCAGGGATATTCCTTTTCAGGGGAGAAAATCAATTTTTTCTTCTTGTCCTGATTGTCATATGACTCATATTTCACAATATTATGGTACTAACCTCAGGGGTCTACTCCCTTTGCAAGAATGGCAAACTGATGTTACAAGAATGCCTGAATTTGGTTCTTTAAAGTATGTTTATGCTACAATTGATACTTTTTCTCATGCCACAGTTGCATCAGCATTTGCAGGTTGTCCGAGCCCCGAGGTTTCTCCTAGACCTGAGATCACCTCGGGGGGACATTCAGGTGGTTTAAATCCTGGTTTTTCCCAAAGCCGCCAATGAGAGACTGCAGGAGACGGTTTTCAGAGGCTTCAAGGATTGTTTATTGTTTCTTGTCTCAGCATCTTTTTGCCCGGCTAACAGCGGTGTTCTCAGCCGGGCACCCAGGGCGGAATCTGCCTGGTAAAGGCAAGGCTTATCTTTTATAGTCTAAATTATGCACTAAATGTTTATAACAACTTTCCAATACAATACAACTTTGTTAAATGGTCCAGCTCTGTCCCCATCCAATCTAGAAGTGCCAGCGTCACCCAGCATGGATGACACAGAGAAGAAGAAGGAGGAGGTATCTACACCCCAAATTCTCCATCTTGGCCATGTGTCCCTTATCACTAACATTCGCAAAAGTCTATTTATCTACATTCTAACAATCTAATTTACACTTTACTAATTTTGGCAGCTTGCTTCCCTTCTCTCTGTGTTGGTAATTTCCCCCAGGGGGTTAAATTCAGCACCTGAGACACCCGAGTCTCACTCGGGGACCCCCAGGGAGGCCAGGGGTACGCCCTGGTGGGTGTTGCAGGAGGTGATGCCAGAGCTGACTGTGTCCCTTTGTCCCTGCAGCTGTTCCTGGAGAAGGCAGAGGCAGAGGAGAGGTGGTTCCAGAGGCTGCTGGCTCTGCGCCAGGAGCGGCTGCTGGGGAGCCCCGTGGCCTGAAGCCCCAGCACCCCCCAGGCACCCCACAGCCATTCCTGCACTCTGGGCTCCTCTTGGCTCCTGGAGGAGATGGGGATGAGCTCTGCAGGCAGGGAGGGGTCCAGCTGCATAACCAGGAGTGTTCTGTCCTGTTCAGCCATGATAACCAGGGATGTCCTGTCCTGGTTCCCCTGAATAACCAGGAGTGTTCTATCCTGTTCCACCATTCCTGTATCCATTCCTGGATAACCAGGAATGTTCTGCCCTGTTCCACCTGGATAACCAAGAGTATCCTGTCCTGTTCAGCCATGATAACCAGGGATGTCCTGTCCTGATTCCCATGAATAACCAGGAATGTCCTGTCCTGTTCCACCGGGATAACCAGAAATGTCCTGTCCTGTTCCACCTTTCCGGTGTCCATTCCTGGATAACCAGGGATGTCCTGTCCTGGTTCCCCTGAATAACCAGAAATGTCCTGTCCTGTTCCACCACTCCTGTATCCATTCCTGGATAACCAGGGATGTTCTGTCCTGACTCCCCTGAATAACCAGGAATGTTCTGCCCTGGTTCCCCTGAATAACCAGAAGTGTCCTGTCTGGTTCCACCTGGATAACCAGGAGTATCCTGTCCTGTTCCACCATTCCTGTGTCCATTCCTGGATAACCAGGAATGTTCTGTCCTGTTCCACCTGGATAACCAGGAATGTTCTATCCTGTATCCATTCCTGGATAACCAGGAGTGTTCTGCCCTGTTCCACCTGGATAACCAGAAATGTCCTGTCCTGTTCCACCATTCCTGTGTCCATTCCTGGATAACCAGGGATGTCCTGTCCTCATTCCCCTGAATAACCAGGAATGTTCTGCCCTGTTCCACCTGAATAACCAGGAATGTTCTGCCCTGTTCCACCTGAATAACCAGAAATGTTCTATCCTGTTCCACCATTCCTGTATCCATTCCTGGATAACCAGGAATGTTCTATCCTGTATCCATTCCTGGATAACCAGGAATGTTCTGCCCTGTTCCACCTGGATAACCAGGAATTTCCTGCCCTGGTTCCCCTGAATAACCAGAGATTTCTGTCCTGTTCCACCTGGATAATCAGGAATGTCCTGTCCTGATTCCCCTGAATAACCAGGAGTGTTCTGCCCTGTTCCACCTGGATAACCAGGAGTATCCTGTCCTGTTCAGCCATGATAACCAGGGATGTCCTGTCCTGGTTCCCCTGAATAACCAGGAATGTTCTGCCCTGTTCCACCTGAATAACCAGGAGTGTTCTATCCTGTTCCACCTTTCCTGTGTCCATTCCTGGATAACCATGGATGTTCTGTCCTGATTCCCCTGAATAACCAGGAATGTTCTGCCCTGGTTCCCCTGAATAACCAGAGATTTCTGTCCTGTTCCACCTGGATAACCATGGATGCTCTATCCTGTTCCACCTTTCCTGTGTCCATTCCTGGATAACCAGGGATGTTCTGTCCTGTTCCACCATTCCTGTGTCAATTCCTGGATAACCAGAAATGTTCTATCCTCTTCCACCTTTCCTGTCTCCATTCCTGGATAACCATGGCTGTCCTGCCCTGGTTCTCTCCAGGCTCAGTGCTGGGATGGGCAGGGCAGCACAGCCAGGGGCATTTCCTTTTTTTTTTTTGGAGGGAATTCCTCAGGTGCAGAACACCTGGCAGCCCATGAAACATCATTGAATCCCTCCCAATCCAAAATATTGCATAGAGCCAAGTGGGGGTTGGGAGATAAATGGGAAACTGAGACTCAGGGCTGGGACAGTCAGGGGTGGGTTACCAAATTATTTTCTCACCCACCTGGCTCTGGGCTGTGGCTGTTCCCAGCCCATGGAGTTCCCTTTGGTCAGGGACTTTCAAATAGTGAAAGTTTAGTCTGAACATCTGAATTTAGCCTGGATAAACTTCCACAGAAATCTGCCCATCATCCGTCTAAGTGCAGGAAACCAACCAAATCAAATCAATGAAATACAGAAGTATTTCTGCAGCAGAGCTGGAGGGAATTGTCACATCAGGAGAGAGAAAACTGAGCCCCACCTCTGGATGTGCCTCACTGGAGCTCCCCTGCATCAGCATCCCCTTGGGAAGCTGCTTTTGGGATTATTTCTCCTGGTTCTCAGGTCTGTGGTGATAAAAAGTGGAGGCTGACTTTGGAAATGGACTTTGGTTGTTTTATTTTTTGTTTTAGATCCCAGATGTAAAAGGCAAATGTATTGAATTTGCATTCTGACACATTTTTACTTCCTTTATGAAGTGTTGGTTTGACTTTATCCTGCATCAAAAAATTCCAAGACCTTGTCTGCAGGAAAAAGTGGGAAAAAATTTGCTTCCCTTGTTTCATTTCAGCATTTTCAAATGGTAAATATTTGTCATTGCTGTGTTTTCTAATCACCTTTTATCATTTTTTTCTTAGAAAATAAAATCTGTTTGATGTCCATGGAATGTCCAGGTGTAAATTCCTCTTTTCACACATTGTGTTAGATAATTTTGGTGATTTTATTGGATGTAAAGTGATTCCTTTTATTTGCAGCCCTGTAGAATGTTAGAAAATTTTACAATAGGCTGTGAATAGATTTAAGGTACTGTTTGTTTGTTTATTGTATATTAATCAACATCTAAATTTGCTGGACTAGAGTTGGGAGCAAGAGCTGGAAAGAAAATGAAAATAACATTTAGATAATCCCAGCTGAATGGAAAATGTACTGAAATTTTCCAAACACCCCAGAAAACAAGGAGCAAACCAGGATAAAGTTGATTTTTATAGTTCCAGTAGCAGCTGCATGATCAGAATATCCATGAACCCCTCAGGATCCTGCACTTTTCTTGGAATAACAACTTGGGAATTGCCTCAGATTCCAAACTTTGCTGTTCCTTGAGCAGCATCCTGGCATCACTTACTCATTTGATCAATTTTCAATTATTTTTCCTGCCAAAAGCAGGGAAGTGCTGGAATAGCAGGAATGGGACAGGGGAGGAGGCAGCAGCAGGAATCAGCTCTGCTCTGTGTGACCCTGGGGGTTTGGAAGTTACTGTTGGAATTTTTACCCAGCTCTGTGTGACCCTGGGGGTTTGGAAGTTGCTGTTGGAATTTTTACCCTGCTCTGTGTGACCCTGGGGAGTTTGGAAGTTGCTGTTGGAATTTTTACCCAGCTCTGTGTGACCCTGGGGAGTTTGGAAGTTGATGTTGGAATTTTTACCCAGCTCTGTGTGACCCTGGGGGTTTGGAAGTTGATGTTGGAAT
The DNA here is from genome assembly GCA_026413545.1 of Cichladusa arquata. Taxonomy (NCBI): domain Eukaryota; kingdom Metazoa; phylum Chordata; class Aves; order Passeriformes; family Muscicapidae; genus Cichladusa; species Cichladusa arquata. The sequence continues at coordinate 3,833,071 of JAOTQP010000929.1, forward strand.
TTTTACCCTGTTCTGTGTGACCCTGGGGAGTTTGGAAGTTGCTGTTGGAATTTTTACCCTGCTCTGTGTGACCCTGGGGAGTTTGGAAGTTGATGTTGGAATTTTTACCCTGCTCTGTGTGACCCTGGGGGTTTGGAAGTTGATGTTGGAATTTTTACCCAGCTCTGTGTGACCCTGGGGAGTTTGGAAGTTGATGTTGGAATTGTTTTACCCTGCTCTGTGTGACCCTGGGGAGTTTGGAAGTTGATGTTGGAATTGTTTTACCCTGCTCTGTGTGACCCTGGGGGTTTGGAAGTTGATGTTGGAATTTTTACCCTGCTCTGTGTGACCCTGGGGGTTTGGAAGTTGCTGCTGGAATTTTTATCCTTGGACACATTAGAAAGGGATTGTGTCCAAGGCAATGTGCCCTCCATTATTCCATGAGGAATTCCATTCCTCCTTTTTCCCTGACCTCATCAGGCAGGTCCAGATGAATTCATTAATTGATGTCAGCACCTGGCCATAAACCCCATCAGTGTGTAAAATCATCACCACCAGCACTGCTGGCTCCAACCCACACTTCTGATCCAATAATCCCACTCTTCCTAATCTCCTCAATCTTAACCTGTGACAATAATCCTGTGATTTTCAGTTGTGATGTTCTCACATTTAGGACTCTGTCCTACAGAAAGTTCATCCTTTTTTTGTATTTTCCACTTTGCTGCTGGTGAAAGGGAGCAGATTCCTGAACAGGAGAGGGAAGAAGCAGCTGGGTCAGTTTTCCCTGGAAAAACCAGGATTTCAGCTGTGCTTTGCAGCCTGCAGTGCTGTGGCTTTGTCCCTCAGGACTCTGATGCACAGAGTTCCAAACTGCCTGAGCTGTGGAGTGCAGGGGGGGAGATGAAGCTGGAACTGGAGCTTTTCTGACTCCTGGGAATCAGCAGAGCCCTTTCCCCCAGGAGTTCCAGCAGCAAACTCATCCCTGAGCCTGCAGAGCAGCCTCCATTCCATCAGACAGGGCAATGGTCACTGCTCCTCCTTCCTCCCTGTCTGCTCTGGGCCTGAAGGAGCTGGGGCTGGTTTTTAAATTATTATCAGTATTATTGGTGCAGTATTTTAGGAAGATGTCGCTGCTCCAGGGATGCTGTCAAAGGGAACTCTCCCAGCCAGGAGATCAAGTGCTGCTGCTGCTGCTGCAGTCACTCCAGGAGGGCAGCACTGGGTGATCCCAAAGCCTCTGTCCCTGCAGTAACCCAAAACCAGCCCTCTCTGCGTGGTGACAGTTTTCCATTTGTCAGGTTACAAGGAGGGAGTTATTTTTAGTGGGGATCCTTGAACTCCAGAAACCTTTGTGAGCTGGAACTGGGACTGAACCCAGGGCTGGAGGGGCTGGGGAGACTCCTCAGCTGAAAGTGATACAAAATCCTAAAACCACAATTAACCAGCATTGAAAATGGAAATGAAAATGGAAAACCATTCCATGATGCTCTGGTTCTGTACCAGTGGATTTAATAGCATTTTGTTATAAATTCTTGTAGTCTTATTTCAGGCCTTGTACAGATTCCTGAACTGGGCAACTGGGACCTGAAGAGATATTTAAATCAAATATTAATTTCCATGTTCTTACACATCTCCCTCCAGTCCTTGCTTTTATCTGACATTTACCAAGAATTTCTCACCAAGTGCCTTGGCAGAAGCTGATGTCACCTCTGGAGCAGCACAATCCAAAATGACTGAAAATGCACTTCAGCCTCTGGAAATGGCAGAGCAGCTCTGAGCCCACCTGGGAAGGAGCCCTGGGAGGAGGAACTGAGGACACCTCAGTTCTGCCAGTGCATGGGAAATGGAAATAGGAGCTGCTGGGGATGGAGCCCCTCAGGTTTCCTTCAGCCTTGCTCCTGACATTGCTGGGTAGAGAACAGAGCAGAGCCCCCAGGTGCTCCCATTTTCCCCAAAATTGTTGGAAAACCCCTATTTTTACTAAGTCTGCTGTTTCTCACTAGCTGGGTAAGCAGAGTTAAATGTTTGGAAGTTTGGGGCTGCAAGAAATGTAATTAAGAAGTAATTGTGTAATAAAAGCTGGGGTTTTGTTTTGATTTTTTTTTTCTCAAGTGAGCAGTGAAACCTCTCCTGGCTGATGAGAACTGACAATTAATCCCTGCCCTCCTGTGAAATCAGCCAGAACCTGAGCTGGTAACTCGATGTTGTGATAACTTGTGCACTGAGAACACTCAGTTTGTCCAGGACTAATTGGAACATGGAATTAATGAGATCTGCTGAAGTAGCAGGAGGCATTTTTAGCTGCAGCCTGAGGCAGGAGAGCCTTTGGAACAAACACAGCTTGGCCTGAACTGGGTAAAGGGTTTTAAACAGGGGCTGGAAGTGCCTTCACCTGGTGCCAGTCCCAGGAAAACTTGGATTTGGATCCCTATGGAAAAGGGCTCCTGGAGCCCTAAATAAACCAAGCAGCTCCTGCTGCCCAGGTGAGATTATTTTAATTTTTGTATTTTTATCTGATTTTCCAGCTTGAGGCCATGGCCAAACCTGGGCTCAGTTTTGATGACCTTCACCATTAACCTGAGACAGATTTTCCCTGGGCAAAACCTCCAAAATTCCCCCCAAAAATCCCAGATTTCTGCTCCTGTGTCTCTCCAGCTTTGGAGAGGAATCTGTGGCTTCCCACAGGTGTTGCTGTGCTGCTGAAGGAGGCACCAAAATCCAGGTGGGATTTCCCTCCTCACCCCCTGCAGGAGCTGAGGCTGGAGCAGGAATTTTCTCTCTCTCCTTTCCAGTGCCACTGAGAAGTTTCCAAGATTTCAGGAATAACTCTGTCATCAGATGTTCAAGCACCTTCAGTGGGTATTTTTTGGTAATTTTGGGGGGGGGGTTGGGGGTTTTTTTGTGGTTTTTTTATTTTATTTTTTGGTATTTTTTGGTGACTTGGGAATGAGCTGCAGCTCAGGATCAGAATTCCCTGTGCTTCCAAAGGTTTTACCCATCACCAGCTACTGCCCACGATGGCAGCAGGGCCCATTTCAATAAATCTCAATTTGGATCAAATCCTGGAATCAGGGATGGAGCTCCCATCGAGCCAGCTCTTGGTCACAGTGTTTTTAAAGAATATTTCTGTGCCTCAGTTTTCACTCTGCTAAACAAAACCAAGAGGAGAAGAGAAAGGTCACAAAATTAGGGCTGATTAAAGGAAATGCTGGAAAATTAAAGTCAGGAATTCATTAAAGCCCAAACCTTGGGAATTCTCCAATGGAACATTGCTGTAGAGATGATTTGAAAAGCAAAAAAATTCCAAAAAAATTTAAAAGGGTTTTAAAAACCCCATAAGTTTGTTGTGGCTGTTTTGGGAATGGGTTGGGATGCCAGTGATGTGCCAGGCTCTGTGTCACATCAGCTCTTGGGGACATTCTGGCAGTTTCTTACCAAAACCCAGCCTGGGTAAATCCCAGAGGAGACCCCAGGGGGACATCCCAGCTGATCCAGTTCCTGCTATTTTGAGCTCAGATTGGTGGTTCACATTGGGATTTGTCACCAGTTCCCAGCTCCCTCAAAGAAACGCAGCAAAAAATCCAATTTTCCCACTTTGCTGAGATGTTCTGGGCACAGAAATCCCAGAACACCCAAAACACAACCCCAGGATTGCTCTCAGAGGGCATTTGCTGCCCTGCCAGCATTAATTATTAGCTCATCCCTAATTGATAATCTCTAATTTGGGTGGGCTGGAGGAAGCTGGCCTGCAGTGAGCTATAAAAGGAAAATCAGCAGCAGCCTGCAGGAGTTGGTGACAGCTCTATTTATAGCCCAGCCCAGGCCCCAAAATGTGTTTCTTCCCCTTTTTTGGTGCTGCAAGTTCAGGGTTAGGAGTTCCTGCAGTCAGGAGTTCCTCCTGCAGCCTCTAAGTGACTCCTTTTATCAGCTGCAGACACACAAGGGTAATTTTTTAGGGATATTTCCTAATTATACACAAAGAGAGGACATGGGGAGGTTTTCTGTCACAAGTTGTTGGGTGGGAAATGGAAAAAATTGGAATAATAGTAAAAAAAATATTAATTTTTTCCTCTAGAAAGGAGGAATTGTCTTTCCCTGGTTTGCTTGTTATATAAAATAGGGTTCAGTTTATCTAGGTAAGGCTGACAGCATTGTCCTGAGCAGATATTTTCTATTTTTTTAACAAAACCACCTCTGCCCAACAGCTGGCTCTGATTGCTCCATTTCCCTCATTAGGGTAATTAATTACCCAACTTTTAAACCTTGTCAGACCCAGCATCTTCAGAGGAGACTCACAGGATTCAGATTAGACTTCAATAGAAAAATCTGCTGATAACGAGCTAAGGAGCATTAATTCTTTGTTTTCTTTTGGTTTCTTCTTTGTGTGTACAAACCAGGTATTTCCTTTGAAATTCACTGTTTAATTTCCATCTGTATTTGTGTTTAAAAGGAGATAACCTTGTTCTCTTGTTGTGTAATTAATTAATTAAGTGAAATCTGGCCAGCAGCATTGTGCTCATCCTCAGGAAGGGTTCTGGCTCCAGTTCTCCCAGCCCAGTTTGGCATTTTGCCCATTCAAACACCCGTGCAGGAATGCAATTTTCACCTCCAAGTGTTAAAGCATCCCTGCTGCTTCCAAATAATCCTTGGAGAGCAGTTAGAGTGGATGATTTCCCAGAAAGGCAGAAATATTCCAGTGGTTTTTAGCAGCTGCACCAATGTTTCCCCCAGATTTTAGTGTGTTTTTATATAAAAAGTTGATCACAATCAGAGACTTTTTCAGTACCACCAGAATGGATTTTTACTCTGGAGGGAACAGAAAACACAAATCCAAAGGGAAATGGTGTGGAAATAAAAATTCTCAGTTCAGAGGAACTCAGGGGTTGGAAGGAAATATTTGGGGCAGGAACCTGAACAGAGATCTTTGGAATGGAGAGAGAACAAGGGAATTACAAATACCAACAAAACATCAATGTGGCAAAATGACCTTTTGTTCTGGCTCAATGTGCTCAACAAAGCTCTGAAGTCTGGAGCAGATTTAAATAGTCCTATCACCAAAATGAATAAGAATTAAGAAGGTAAATTAATTCCTAAGGGAAATCACTGTAGATCTCATTAGCTCAGGAACAAGATACCTTAAAACTTTTAATTAAAGATAATATTTACTGCAAATGAATAAGAGTTGGCAGGTTTCAGCAGAAGCCATAATCTCATTTATGCAAAGTTTTCTTCTATTAAGGCAGACATCATTAATCTCATTGGAGATGCCCTCCAGCCTGGCAGAGCTGCAGCACGAGGAGTTCCTTCCAGAACTCTTTTAATCTGCACAAAGGAGCTGCAGCTGCACAGCCCCAGACCTGGAGAAGGGCTGAGCAATTAAAGAGATCCCTGTGCAAACACAGCCCTGCAACCCTGGCACCCAGCATCCCATAATGAGCTCCTGCCAACAGCTGCAAAAGGAGCAAGAGCTGCAGCCCTCATCCCTGGGTTCCTGCACAGCATCCAAAAAATGGGAGAGGAACAAGAACTGCAGCCCTCACTCCTCAAATCTGCACAGGAGCCAAAAAATGGGAGAGGAACAAGAACTGCAGCCTTCACTCCTCAAATCTGCACAGGAGCCAAAAAAATAGAAAAGGAAAAACCACTGACATCTCATCCCTGGATTCCTGCACAGGAGCCAGGAAATGGGAGAGGAGCAAGCACTGCAGCCCTCACTCCTTAAATCCTGCACAGGATCCAAAAAAAATGGGAAAGGAACAACCACTGACATCTCATCCCTGGGCTCCTGCACAGGATCCAAAAAAATGGAAAGGGAAAAATCATTGCAGCCCTCAGGCCTCAGATCCTGCACAGGATTCAGGAAAAATGGAAAGGGAAAAATCATTGCAGCCCTCATCCCTCAGATCCTGAACAGGATCAAAAAAAAAAGAGAAAGGAACAAGCACTGCAGCCCTCACTCCTTAAATCCCACACAGGATCCAGGAAAAATGAAAAAGTGAAAAACCATTGCAGCCTTCATCCCTGATTCCTGCACAGGATCAAAAAAAAAAAAAAAAAAAAGGGAAAAGGAACAACCACTGACATCTCATCCCTCAGGTCCTGCACAGGATCCAAAAAAAAATGGGAAAGTGAAAAATCATTGCAGCCCTCATCCTGCACAGGATCCAGTGCTGGAGCTGCTCTGGCTGGCAGATTTCATCCTTGGGAGGCAGAGTTGGCACAAAATGCTCCAGGGAAGTGTGGGTGATGTGGGAAAGTTCTGCATCCCTGTCCCAGGGTTAGAAACCATTTTTTTTACAAGGAATCATGGAATGGTTTGGGACTCATTCCCTGAGTCCTGTCCCTCCTTAGATTCCCTAGAGAAAACCTGCCTGGGATAACCAGAAGAGCCTGGAGTATTTCCATGGCAGCCAGGAGAGGAGACCCTTGATCCATCAGGATCCATCATCTCCACTTTGGTTTGGCCCAAAGTGGAGAAGAGACATCAAAGATGAACAAAGTGAGGCTGCAGATTTGTGCAGATCCCAATAATCAGGTGAGCATTGATTCTGCTGTCAGCTGCTGGAATGTTTCTGGGGAGTGACTCCAGCTCTGCCTCTGCTGGGCTTTGCACAACCAAATCTCGTGCTTGGGATGGGTTTTATTGCTCACACACAGAATATCACAAATATTTTAGTAATCTCAACCTCTGCACTGCACTTAATGATTTTACAACTGTTTAAAACTGCTCTGAAGGTAAAGTCTATTCACACTAAAAACACCACAAGCAGTGTCTGTAGCGTAGTGATTAAATCATTTACAGTGGTTATTTATTAATTACTTGTCAATATTTTGGTTAGCAGAGATGCTCTGGTTGGTTTTAGGGCAGCCATTCCAGGCTGGAATGTTGGCACAAACCAGCCAGGTGGATTTTCTTTAACAGAATTCCTGTATCAAACAGAAAATCCTGCCAATTCTCCTGCTCCTGAAACATCATCTTCCCAAAATGTTCCATGAGATAAAGGCTGGGAAAGATCTCCCAAATCTATGATTTTACTGAAACCTCCCTCTGATGATTATTCCAAACATTTGCTGGGGGTTTTTCCATTATTTGCTTCTTCCTGCTAAAACCAAGAGTTCCTTTTTCCTTTTCCCAACCCAGAGCAGGGCAGGGAAGCTGCAACAGAGTCTTGGGAAGGGGATGTGCCCTGGAATCCTGATCCTGCAGCTGGAGCAACCCTGTCCTTGTTCCATCCCTGTCCCTGTTCCATCCCTGTCTCTGCTCCAACCCTGTCCCTGTTCCATCCCTGTCCCCGTTCCATCCCTGTCCCCGTTCCATCCCTGTCCCTGTTCTATCCCTGTCCTTGTTCTATCCCTGTCCTTGTTCTATCCCTGTCCCTGTTCCATCCCTGTCCCCGTTCCATCCCTGTCCTTGTTCTATCCCTGTCCCTGCTCCATCCCTGTCCCTGCTCCATCCCTGTCCTTGTCCTGTCCCTGTCCTTATCCTGTCCCTGCTCCATCCCTGTCCTTGTTCTATCCCTGTCCCTGTCCCTGCTCCGTCCCTGTCCCATCCCTGTCCCTGCTCCATCCCTGTCCCTGTTCCTTGTCCTTGTCCCATCCCTGTCCCTGTTCCCTGTTCCTGCTCCATCCCTATCCTTGTTCTATCCCTGTCCCTGCTCCGTCCCTGTCCCATCCCTGTCATTGTCCTGTCCCTGTCCTTATCCTGTCGTTGTTCCATCCCTGTCCCTGTTCTATCCCTGTCCCTGTTCCTTGTCCTTGTCCCATCCCTGTCCCTGCTCCATCCCTGTCCCTGCTCCGTCCCTGTCCTGTCCCTGTCCCATCCCTGTCCTTGTTCTGTCCCTGTCCTTATACTGTCCTTATTCTGTCCCTGTCCCATCCCTGTCCCTATTCCCTGTCCCTGCTCCATCCCTCCGTCTCTGCTGTTTCCCAGGAACAGCTGGTCACGGATACTTCACTCCAGCCTCTCGCTGCTTTTCCACGTTCCGCCAGTTCCCGGGGAGAAGCCGCAGCTTTATTTTGCTGCCATCTACTGGAAAAAAACCAGAATTCTTTCTAAAATCGCCGAGCAGCGGGACGCGCCGGGGCTGTCCCCGCCTCACACTGCCCAGCACGGGGGCGCAGAGCGGGGCCAAGGGAGGGGCAGCGAGGCCGCAATTCCCGAATTCCCAAATTCCCGAATTCCCAAATTTCCGAATTCCCAAATTCCCGATTCCCGGGAACCTCCTGGCGCGGCGGCCCCGCGGTCGCCATGGCAACGGCGGCGCGCGGGAAGCCCCGCCCCTCACGGCGCGCCAGCCAATGGGAGCGGGAGGCGGCGGTCACGTGCGCGGGCGGGGCGCGCGGCGCGGTGAGGAGGGGCCGTGCGGGGCCGGGGGCGCGCAGAGCGCAGCAGCTGCCGCCATGTTCGGGGGGTTC
>JAOTQP010000929.1:3841564-3860165 GCA_026413545.1 Cichladusa arquata
GGTCCATGGGCAGGTGAATGTGCAGGGGTTGGTCCATGGGCAGGTGTTTGTGCAGGGGTTGGTCCATGGGCAGGTGTTTGTGCAGGGGTTGGTCCATGGGCAGGTGAATGTGCAGGGGTTGGTCCTTGGGCAGGGGTTGGCCCCTGAGCAGGTGTTTGTGCGGGAGTTGGTCCATGGGCAGGTGAATATGCAGGGGTTGGTCCTTGGGCAGGTGAATATGCAGGGACTTGCCCGTGGGCAGGTGGGCATGCAGTAGTTGGCCCCTGGGAAGGTTCTGGTCCGTGTGAGGCACAGCGGGTGGGTGTCCCCAGCCCCAGAGCGTGCCCTGTCCCACCGCAGCCGCCATGGAGGTGAGCCACTCGGTGAAGGAGCGCACCATCGCCGAGAACAGTCTGGTGATCCTGCTGCAGGGCCTGTGCGGCCGCGTCACCACCGTGGAGCTGCGCGACGAGAGCGCGGCCGCGGGGCGCGTCACCAGCGTGGACGCCTTCATGAACGTGCGCCTGGCCGAGGTGACCTTCACGGACAGGCAGGGAGCCGTGTCCCACCTGGACGAGCTCTTTGTGACCGGCAGGAACATCCGCTATGTGCACATCCCTGACGAGGTGGACATCCAGGCCACCATCGAGGAGCAGCTGCGGGCCATCCACAGGGTGCGGTACTTCGGGGGTCGAGACAAGGGCCGCAGGGAGTTCCTGCATGCCAAGCACAAGTGAGGACCTGCTGCTGCCCACAATAGCCACGATGGACCTGGGATGGACGTGCCTCTTTGATAGAGTGCCAGCCCCTTCCATTCCAGCCATCCTGCCCAACGCCATCCCCCCAGGAACATTTTCCTCAAGGGACTTGGGGCTCTGCTGTTCCCCCTACCGGTGCCTGCAGAGGAGCAGGACTGTTTTTTGTAGTGAATAACACCACTTAAATGCTCTGTGGTCTCTCTGCTCATTTCCTGTTCCGTTGGCAGCTGCTCATGCCCCTCCTCCAATGGCCAAAGGAGCCTTGACCAGAGCTGCCATCCCACTGCCCTGGCTCAGCCTTTGCCTGCCCACGGAGCAAAGGATTTGCCTTCACCAGCATGGCTACCCTGGGAGCTGGAGCCGCTGGTGCCGAGCTGGGCAGGGGCTGGTTCTGGTCTGTGCTTAGCTTCCTGCTGAGCCACCATTCTGGAAGAGTTCAGGGAGAAGAGAGCGAGATGGAGGGGAATGAACATGCAGGGGAAGGGGCAGCACTGTCTGCCTCAAAAAGCAGGAACATGCTTCACCCAGGACACAGAATGCTGGTACTGCCCCTCCATCACCATAAACTCTGGTGCTAGCAGTCTGCAACCCACCGTAACCTGTTCCCACAGGGACCCCTCGGGCACGGAGCTGTGTGGCCTTTGTGAGTGGAGCTGGGGGCTGTGCCCGGGGGGTGCTTGTTTGCACGGGCCTGGGGCTGGGCAGCAGCGCAGGGCAGAGCGGGGGCCCAGCCCGAAGGGTTCCAACCGCGCCGGTTCCAGCCCGGAGCTCAGAGCACAGGGGTGTCCCAGCCCGGGGGTCCCAGTGCCGCTGGGCGGGGCTCTGTGGGCGGAGCCATCCCGACAGGCCCCGCCGCTTGGCCAATCATGGCGCGTTCAACTCTCCCGCGTGCTCACCAATCCTCCCGGGGCTCCGGGCCCCGGTCTGAGCCAATCAGCGGCGGGTTCATCGCACCACAGCCAATCAGCCTCCGCTGAGGGAGTCTCTTTCGGAGCGCCGCAACCAATCAGAGCCCGCCGCAAAACCCGGTCCGGCCTCCGCGCTCTGCTCCAATCACCGCCCGCGCTGTCTCCACCGGCCAATCAGCGCAGCCGTTTCCCCGTCCCGGCAGCGGCCGGCAGGGGGCGGGCTGGCGGCGGGGGGCGGTGGCGGCGCGTCACTTCCGGTGCCTGACGGCCGCCGGAGCGGAGCGAGGCCGGGCCGGGCCGGGCCCGGGGCCATGGGTGAGTGAGGGGTGAGAGAGAGCGGGGATCGGGCCATGGGTGAGTGAGCGGTGAGAGAGCGGGGATCGGGCCATGGGTGACTGAGGGGTGTGAGAGAGCGGTGGAAGCGGGATCGGGCCATGGGTGACTGAGGGGTGTGAGAGAGCGGGGGAAGCGGGATCGGCCATGGATGAGTGAGGGGTGAGAGAGAAACCGGGACCGGGGCCGTGACTGAGTGGGGAGAATGAGAGAGCGGCGGGAAGCGGGATCGGGGCCATGGATACGGGTGAGAGACGAGGGAACGGGGGCCGTCGGTGAATGAGGGGGGAAGCAGGGATCAGGGTTGAGCGTGGGGGACACGGCCCCGGGACCCGCCACCATCCCGGTCCCGCCGTGCGAGGGGGCGGTCGGGCAGCGGATCCGCGTTGGGCCGGGCCGGGCCGGGCCGGGCGCTGCGGGGGGACGCGCCGGTGATACCGATAGTTCCACGGGACCGGGCCGTGGGAGCCCCCCAGGTACCGGCTCGGCGCCGGTGCTCTCCAGGCTGGGGGGCGGGTTTGAAAAGGCCCCTTGGTAAATCGCTTCTTCGTCCCGGCAGCTGCTCGGGGGGCTGGGGCGTTGCTGCCAGCATAGCAGCAGGTCCGGGGGGCCGCAGGAGGCACAGCCCGTGATTGGGGCTGGTTTTGCCTCCAGTTTGGGCAGGAACATTTGAATGTAGACTTTTGGGACCTCTGTGCTGAGGAGGAGCCTCGTGTGCCTCAGCAGTGAGTAGGTGAGGGCTGTGCCTCTGAGTGAGGGTGAGTAACATCAGCAGGTGTCAGAACCAGGGACGGACCTTGCCCTGCACTCGCATGGGAGCTCACCCGAGGGGCTGAGGGGGCTGAGGGACTTCCCACCCCCAGAGCCAGGTGCTGTCCCTCTCTGGTTGTGGCCTTTGGGAACCCTGCTGCCTGTGCAGTATTGAGGCTGACAAAGGTCTCACTTCTGGGGCGGACCCCATGGGATGGCATCTCCACCCCTTTACACAGGGGTTTAGGGTTCCTCGTGTGCCCGTCCAGCTGCTCCCACCTGCCCAGGCTGTGCTGAAGTGTGCTGCTCCAGTGTTGGGGATTCAGTGCTTTACTAGTTTAGAGCCTCAATGTATGGGCTCAGTAACACCTGCTGGTATGAACAGGTGTGCTGGGGGTGTCGGGCTGCAATCCCATGTCCAGAGGGAGCTGGAGAAGTCAGAGCAGAGGCCACTGCCCGATGTGGGGCTGAGCCACCAGCCCTCTGCCATGTGCTGTGGGACAGCCAGCTCCTCTGAGGCAGCAGGGACACGATGGGGCACAGGTAAGGTGCCTGGCACCCAGGTGAGGCGTGACCCAAGGGACAGCACAGGAGCACTCCTCTGCTGGCATGGAGCCCTGGGCCAGCAGCAGTCAGGACTCAGGACACATTTCCCTGTTGCTGGAGGGCTCGTGCTGCTGCATCCTTTGATTGTTTCTCTGTGGTAGCTATGCTGAGGGTTTGATCACATAATTGTATTCCTTAAAAGCAAAGTTCAACTGTGGGCTGTGACCCTCAGGTTGGTACAGAATTCAGAACAGGCAAGGGAAGCCTCACAGCCACCAAGCTGTGCTGTGATTGAGCACAGAAAGGACATCGACCTGTTGGAGTGAGTCCAGAGGAGGCACCAAGATGATCAGAGGACTGGAGCACTTCTGCTATGAGAGAATTGGAGTTGTTCAGCCTGGAGAGGAGAGCCTTCAGGGTGACATAACTGCCCCTTCCAGTACCTGGAAGGTACTGGGATATTAGGGAGAAATTCTTCCCTGTGAGGGTGGGGAGGCCCTGGCACAGGTCACACAGAAAAGCTGTGGCTGCCTCGTCCCTGAAAATGTTCCAGGCCAGGTTAGACAAGGCTTGGAGCAACCTGGGATAGTGAAAAGTCTCTTTGCCCGTGGCAGGAGGGTGGAAGGGTCTTTAAGGTCCCTCCCAACCCAAACTGTTCTGTGACTATGGATAGGGACAGCCCTGGGGATTGTGCCTGAGCTGCCCACTGAGCTCAGGGGGTTGTTACCTGTGCAGAGGCTCCAGGTGCTCTGGGCAGGTACAGTGTGTGTCTCCTTCCTGCCTGGGAGCTCTTGCTGGACAGTGTAGGCTCTGTGTGTTCATGGTCGTTTTCTGTGTGAAACAGGCTATTTTGGTTAATATTTTTTTCTTGAGTTGTGCAGTTCGTGTGCTGTCACACTGCAGACCTCAGTAGCATAGGCTGGCAGTATGTGCAGGTAACTTCAACACCTTTGTCTCCAGGTAGGGCCAGGTGAGTCACTGCTGTGAGAAACTGCAGCCACACCTCGCTGGGAAGTGTCAGCACGTGTGTGGGTCATGCTGTGCTCTGTGCACACACAGAGGTCCTGCTCAGGGGCTTATGGCGTGTTGATAGTGTCAGAAGCAATAAATTAGAATAAAACCTTGTAATACAACCTACCCCTCACCCCTGGTGGGCTTTGGAAGGTGAGCACGGGCTGACCGAAGGCACTGACCAGGTCAGGTACTCATGCTGGGGCAGCAGTGCAGCCTCGAGTGCTGCAGCTGCATTTCCAGGCTCCTGCTGTGAGGGTGTTGGGCTGAAATGGGAAAAAATCCTGGTGGATGTGGCCTGTGCTTCAGCACGAAAGGGTTAAGCTGAGGTTGGTGTTTATGTAACCAAAGAGGGAACTCCCAGAGATGAGTCCTTGGCTATCTCATGTGTTGATGCATCAGAAGGGCTTGAAGAAAGCCTGGCTTGTTGCTTGCGCCGTAATTACGCACTGGAACCCTGTGCTTCAGAGTTTCCCTGGCTGCTGGGGTTGCAGCTGGGATGGAATTTGCTTTCCCTGATGTGTGACTTGGCCTGTGGAAGACTTTTTTGTCCCTGAAGAGCTGGAGACTGACCACAGCTGGATGTGGGTGGAGGTAAGGTGTGCTGAGCTCCTGTAGGGGCTCCCAGGTGCTGGCTGTGCCTGGGATTCAGCTGATCTGCATGTTGGGCTGAGGAAGGAGGATCTCCAGTGGGGTGGTTCAGCAGAGGCTACCAGGGGTGTTCCTGTCTCCCAGCTTGTAGAGCTCAGCGAGTCCAGACTTCCCTGGGTGCCTTGGGACAGCACAGGGCTGTCCCAGCCCCTTGTGCTGCACCAGTGCCCCAGGATCCGTCCTGCTCCTGTGGGCAGAGAAACTCTGTGCCTGGTTTTGGGCGAACTTCTTGCTTAGGGAAGAAGTTGAATGAGTCTCTGCTCAGTTCCAAGAACCCTGTGAGTCAGGGCTCCGTTTCGGGAGCAGGCTTCCCTTCCCGGAAGGGCAGCGCAGCGGAACACAGGCTGGACTGAGTCATCCAATGGGCTTTTTTATATATATGTTATTACTTCTCTTAGAGAACCGTTCAACTCCCAGAGCCTTCAGTAGTGTTAACATTCCTGCATTGGGAATCTCCCCCGTGCTGTGCAGAAGGAGAGGAGTGGAGCCCACCCTGATATCCCCACTCCTCCTCCCCACATGCCCATGTGAGATGATGAGCGAGGAGGCAGGAAAGGGCTGAGGCTTCTCCTGTGCATTTGACATTATCTTTGGGGATGAAATTTTTCCTGGCTGATGTTGAGAAGGCTGAGCTGGCTGCAGGAAGAGGGACAGTGCAGACAGGATGGACCTGGTTTGGTGCTGAAGAACAAAACAAAAGTCCTGAAGTGACTGAAACTTTGAAGGACACTGCGTCCAGAACGTAACTTTCGCCTGATTAAGGGTCATTTAAATATTAAAATCCATATTAGCTTAATGAAGAACATGCTACCACACATCACTATCTTGCTCAATTTCCCCCCTAGATCATGCTGTGTGTGACGTGGGAGGAAGAGGATAAGGGTGGCCTGTGGGTGAGGGGGGCAGAAATTCTGCCTTTTGAGGAGGAAAAAAAGGTAAAAAGCCCTTGAAGACACTTGATGGGTGACTCTCCTCTCCCTGCTCCCAGGTGGGATGATGTCTTCTTAGCCTTCGAGGTTTCTGGATGTGCTCCTGGTTTCTGAGGACCAGCTGGGACACAAGGGGTGTGTTTTTGACCATATTTCATACACTCAATGCAACGGCCTGCTTTCCTTGGGATCTGACACACAAACATTCCCTTTAATCCCCCAGCCAGTGACTCCTCTGCAGGCCTGCCTGATCCAAACTCCGCCTGTTCTCAGGGAATCTTTTCCAATGAGAGCCGAGGCTCTGTCCCTGGGAGTGCTGATGACTCGGCTCTGAGCTGTTCCTGGCAGGGTTTGCCCGGGAAGGAGTGAGGCAACACTGGGATCGTTGCTCCTTGCAGTGACACCGACCTGCTGGTGTTCCATGTGGGAAGCTGGGCCGTGCTCCAGCTTTTACCCATTTAATGTTTTGTTCGTGGAGGTTTTTAGGTCATGTCCAGCTTCCCATGAGCCAGGCTTAAATGTGACCTTGGATCAAGTGTCACTGATAAATACTGTCCACTGTGGTATTTGGGTGGGAAGAGGTGCAGCCTGATGCTGCTCATGTGATTCCATTTTTTAGCTTCATTTTTGCAAACATGAAGGCTGCACAGAGAGACACAAAACCTGTGGAGCAGCTCTCCAGCTTTATCCCAAGTGCTACAGCTTTTGGCTTCAGGAGGGAACACTGGACAGGAATGCTGCTGCAGTGAGTGGAGGGATGTCTCCCATCCGTGGGCTCCAGAGGCAGGTCCCTGGAATGGTGTGAGCTCCTCAAAGGAGCTCCTTCTCAGCAGTCTTGAATTTCCAGCAGGTGCTCTTGGGCTCTGTCACCTGTGGCTGGTTCCCAGCTCATCCACTGCCTTATTCACCACAATCAGCTCATCACAGCAGCAGGGTCAAGCACTTTTGGGGTTCCCAGTAACCACTACTGAGCTCGTGTTGTGTCCTTGGTGCGAGACAAGCTCGCCAGAAGTGCGCTGGGGGCTGGATCAACTGCTCTGGAGCCATGAGTGCTTTCTGTGCTGCTGAGTAATCCTGCTCACACCCCAAAGGTACCTGTCCCAGCTCCAGCTCTGAGCTCTGGCTGCTGGACTGCAGGACCTGCTTGTTCCTTATTCTAGGATGAAAAGGACAGTTTCCTTATCTCATGTTTTTTATTGTTGTTACATTGGGCACTGGGACATGCAGTAATTCAGGAATTAAACAATTTCCTTAAGCTACCTAATTAAAAGACATTACATTTAGGTCCCCAAATTAATTGATTCATAATTCTATTAAAGGCATAGCTAGCACAGTGAGAGGCTTTGGAATGGCTTCTCCAGTGAGATGTTTGATACATCCTACATCAAAATTCACATCAAAATTAAGTATAAATTTCTGTGCTTGACTTGTAACTTTGTCTGTGTGAGGGACCAGTTTTGTTCCAGTGGCAGGATAAGGGAGGAGGGTGTTTTGATTCAGTTTGGATTCGGGGGGAAGGGATGCATCTGTCCACAATCAGATGGGACTTTCCAGTTCTTGAAACTGAAAAAAATCATCAGCAGGATCAGTCTAGAGCCTCTTACATCCCTGCAAGGAACCAGGACAAACCCATGTCTAAAACACTCCATGCCAGGGACAGGAATATCAGATACTGGTCTGACCCAAACTTTCTTAACTCCTAGTGTGATAAAAAGCTGCTGGTGGTGGCAGGGAGTCTCTTGGTGTGTTTGAGATGCTGTTCAGCCCAAGCAGGTGCGGGTTGAAGTGGAGCCTGTGTTTGTCCCTGCTCCAAAGCCTGTCCTGCATCACTTTGGAGATGAGTGACATGGGAGTTTGTCCTGCATCACTTTGGAGATGAGTGACATGGAAGTTTGTCCTGCATGCAAGGACTGAACTTGCAGAGCCATTTTATTCTCTCACGTGATAACAGCAGCTTCAATCCTTTTCTGAGCCCAAACAAACAGAGATGTTGGGGGCCCTAAAGCTTCAGTGCATCCTGTGTTATCATAATCAGAATAATCCAGAACTGCAGCATCAGATGTATCTCATTCCACATTACAGAGTCCTCGACCTTTTGCCCATCCAGCCTTCTCCAAGGTGATGACTCCTGCCTCCTGAGACGTTGGAAAACCTAGTTTGGAAGAAGAGTAACGATACAGTTGATGCTGAACTACGTGAGTCCTCAGGTTGTTTTGATTACAAGAACTCCATTTGCACCAGCAAGCCAGATTGCACAATGAGTTTATCTCAAAACTCCTGTGCAGGCGGTTTCTCCAGTGAAAATGTTACTCATATGTTTCCAGCAGAGGTGGTGATGTACAAGGAGAGGAGGAGTTCATAAGGATGTTGGGTCAGGGATGCAGAATGAACAGAGCAAGGAGCACATGGGGGTCAGAATTGTGTCCTGTTCAGCTCACTGGGATGGTGACACTGCTCTGTGGAGGTGTGAAGGTGCTGGGAGTCAGGAGGGCAGGGATGCAAAGTCTGCTGCAAGACTCCTCCCTTCATCTCCTGGCTGTTGCTGCTCCTGGACAGGTGCTGCTGGATGAATCAATGCAGTGAGATCAGCCTGTGTCCACAGAAAGGGCGGGACTGCCAGAGGGTGAACTTCACTCACTGGGAGGTGATTTATCAATCTCTTATGTGGTGAAACACCCAGGATCTTCTAAAACAAATATGTACAACCCAAAAAATATTTTACCCCGTTACAGCAATCCCTTTGGGAAAAACTCCTGGGACTGGGTTTGAGTAAGGAAATGGAGCTGTGCTTGGTTCCTGTTTTCACCTACCCCTCAGAGTATCTTTAAAAAGTGAGAACACAAACATTAAATGTGTAGATGTTTGTGAAAGTCTTTGAAGCTATTTTCCAAAAGCTAGAGATAGAGAGGAGTTGGACAGGGGAGCAAAGCTTCCATTGGCTGGAGAGCTCACACCACACCCAGCAGCTCACCTGAGAAGTGCTTTTCCAGCTAAGCTGAAATAAGACTTTTCTTTAGAGAAGGAAGTGTTTTAGTCATAAACCTTGAATTCATTTGTCCTTTTAAGTCTTGGTTGTGCAATACTGACCCAAATGCTCTTTAGATTTCTGAGCAGCAGGAAATGGACATTGGAAATCAGACTTTCTGCACTACCAAAATAAGGAGGATGTAGTTGAGTTTTTAGTTGTTGGTGCTGAATAGTGATGATGTGTGGATCTTGAATAAATTCCTGGATACAAACCATGCGATTCACATTTATTAGATCAAATGGATTTTTGCCCATAGTGATCATGTAGGAAGACACACATGTTGTCACCATTGCTGCCTTTCACTAGAATGTCCATTGGAGCATTTAATAGTGAGTTAGTTCTAAATGCAGCATTGATTCCTGCACATGGGGGCTGAGGTGACAGGGTTTTGTGTGCTGGACTCCAAATTCCAGCTGCACTGGATGTAGGTAGATGGAGATGTAATAAGGTCAGAGCCTAACAAGGTACAAAGAGAGAGGAGACTTTTTTCAAGGCTAAAAATACATTTTTGAAAAAATCATTGTGAACTGAACTGAATCTCACAATAACTATTGTGCTTGTTTTCTATGCCCTTGTTGGGAAAGGTGAAAGATATTAATTTTTGTGGTCAGTTTTGTGCATTCTTGGCTCTTTGAGGAACACGCTGGAGCCTCTGAGGGACTCAGTGGGTGGCTGTGATGCCTGGTATGGATCCTCTGTGGAGGAACCCCCAAAAGGCTGCAGCAGCAGCAGACACCCATACACAGGGCTAACTTGGGCATCTTCTTTCAGAGCTTTTGGAATATGTTAATTTGCAAACTTGTTTTTGCTGTAAAACAAGCTTTAATTATCTTGACTTGTTCCCACTATGTCTCTCAAACAACTGTTGTAGGAAATGTTGCCCTGAATAACGAGGCTGATTTATGCCTTGAGAGCTGCTCTGAGCCTGCAGCCCACCCCTGGTCTGTCAGCAGGGAGCCAGGGCTGTGTGTAGACACACAAGTAGGCAGAGCCACCAGTGCATCCATAAGTGAGAGCCTTCCAGTAGAAATCAGGGATAAAACAACTTGGTGGCTCATCAGAGTGATCTCTCTTCTCTTTCAAGAGCCGAGGATGAAGCGGCGAGCATCAGACAGAGGAGCTGGGGAAACATCCGCTAAAGCCAAGGCTCTGTGCGCGGGGATTTCTGGGAATAACGCCAAGAGAGCAGGTCCTTTCATCCTGGGTAAGCAGGGAGGGGGCTCTGCACTTGGCAGAGTGGCTGCTGGTGGCAAAACTGGAAATAAAAGGCACTGTGGAATGAGGGGAAGCAGGTGTGTAACAGTGTCTTACCTGAGAGTGCAGGTCACTGGATGTGCAGAGCAGCAGCCTGGGAGCTCCTGCTGCTGGCCAGGCTGAGGAGACCTGGGGTGCCAATGCAGCAAGGCAGGCAGGGCTTGGGAGAGAAATAGGACATCTTGATTTTACTCCCTTGGGTATTTTTTTGGGTTGGTTTGGTTTTTTTTATTTATTTTTTTTTAACACTGTTCTTAAACTGTGTTAAATACCAAATTCATTGGGGGGGATTTTTTATTAGAGCTGTGGGGAGATGTTCGATCCTGCTGAACTTAATAGTAGTGATCACTCAAAGTAGTATGTGCCAAGGCAAGGCCACTCTGCCAGGCCTGAGGAGTTGCTAGAATAGTTGTTGGTTCAGAACTGCTTATATAAATTGTCAAAAATCATAGACTTCACATTGGAAAATAATGGGAAATCAACTGGAGCTGATTGATTAAAAGTGAGGAGTGGAGACTGTATGTTAACTTGAAATGTGGGCTAATTTGGACACCCCTGAGCCATCCCTGCAGAGGTGGCAGCTGTGTTCCCAGGTGTGGCAGTAACAGTTGCCATGGGTGTTGCTGTGAATGTAAGAGCTGTGTGGTTCAGGCATGCAGAAATTAGGATTTCTGCAAACAGCTGGGCCGTGTGTGGGCTTTGATAAATGTTTCTCCAGGAACAAATGAAACATTATCCCAAAAGGTTTCAGAGTTCAAGACCTTTTTCTTGTTTGGCTTTAGATTTGTGAAAATGCACTCAAGCTCCTGCAAAAAAAGGGAACTTGGTGCAAGCAAACCAAAAAGGTGACAGCTGATGTAACCCGGGTTAGTCACTGCTGCTGGAGGGAAAACAAGTCTGTTTTTGCTTTGTGCTGTAGGTCCACGTTTAGGTAACTCCCCTGTGCCAAGTATTGTTCAGTGTTTGGCAAGAAAGGACGGGACAGATGACTTTTATCAGCTGAAGGTAAGCAAACTGCAGCTCCCAGACCTTCAGGGCTCTCCAGCTCTCGTGCAGAAGCACTTGGGCAGTGAGTGAGTGGTGTGGGCTGAAGCAGTGCACTGGGACACGGTGCTGCAGCTCCCCCCTGGCAGGGCAGTGCTGCCAGGCACAGATCAGCCCTGAGATGAGGCCTGTGCTGCTCTCCCAGAGCCCTCAAGGGGCAGCTCCAGGAGGGGAAAAGCACCTGGGATATTTGCAAACAGCCACCTTTCCATGTTAATGAAGCTGCTGCTGTGCATTCTGCACGAGTGGTGCTAAGTTCAGACAGGCCTGTGGCAAGGACACAACCATCAGAGCAGTACCACCAGCTGTCCAACACATGGGAATGCCCAAAATGAGAGAGGGCTGGGGGCATTTGTGTGCCTCTGGGAACTGTAAAGGCATTTTCCCTTTTCCTGAAGATTCTCACCTTAGAAGAAAGAGGTGATAAAGGAATAGAAACCCAGGAGGAGCGACAGGGCAAGATGCTGCTGCACACGGAGTATTCTCTTCTCTCCCTGCTCCACAACCAGGAAGGAGTGGTCCATCATCACGGGCTCTTCCAGGTACACTTGGTCACCATCCAGGCTGGGGCAATGCCAGGGACTGCTGATGGATTGAGCTGCTTTTGTTTAATGTACAGTTTGTGCTGACCCTGCTCTTGTGTGTCCAAGTTGCAGCACTCTGAGGTTAACCACTGCTGCTTCAAACAGGAGCTCTGGAGAGTACATTAGGATTTTGGGAAATGTGAGAGCATTCACAGATGGGACAGGCACTCAGCACTCCCCCTTCAGACAGAACAACAGCTATTTCATTCACAAATTAATTAGCACCTTTTAGAATTAAATTTGTGCTTTTTGGTCTCTGTACTGTTTATAACTTGTAAGAGGGCACAAATAAACAAGAAACTGTTTCAGCAAGTTAAACCAGTCACTGTGCTGGTCAGTTTTTGTATGAGTGGATTGTGTTGGTGGTGGTGCCTTTAGGGCTGTTCACTGATGTGAGTGGCTGATAGCAATTAGTGCTTTGGGTGTTGGGATTGCCTGACTTGCTGGTTGCATTTTGCCAACACACTTTTCACTTGAGACCGTCTGTACTAAATCTTAAATAAGCCAAATGTCCAGCTCAGCTGTGTCTTGTTTACTGTCATGAGAGAACTGTTAATTGTGCCTTGAGATTTCTGTTCTTATGAACGGGGTGTGTTGGATCCCTCTGTTCCCAGAGGCTGCTTCACTGCAGAGCTGTCCTGGGTTCAGCTCAAGGTGTCTGTGTGCATAGAGAGCATTAGTGCTGGTGTGCACACAGAGCCACACAGCAGAGACTTCCCCTGCCTTCTCCACTCCTCCTCCTCCTCCTAGGAAAAGTTCTTCCCAGTGAGGGTGGGCAGGCCCTGGCACAGGCTACCCAGAGGAGCTGTGGCTGCCCCATCCCTGTCAGTGTTCAAGGCCAGGGCTTGGAGCAGTCTGGAATAGTGAAAGGTGTCCCTGCCCATGGCAAAGGCTGGAGTGAGATGAACTTCAAGTTCCCTCCAGGCCAAACCGTCTGGGATTCTGCGAATTGTTAACTGTATCTTTTTGAAATCCTGCCTCAGGACAAAGACCAAACACTGTGATTGCATTTGCTTATTTTGAGATCACATCCCAGTTATCCAGTTATTTGTTGTGCCAGGCTCTGTGCATGTGCCCTGGAGCTCCCCTGAGAGTTTGCTGCTGTGTTTGCCTCCCCACAGGACCGAGCTTGTGAAATCATAGAAGATCTGGAAGCCAACAGGATGGTCAGAAAGATGAAGAAGCGCATTTGCCTGGTGTTGGACTGCCTCTGTGCTCATGACTTCAGTGACAAAACAGCAGATCTGATCAATCTGCAGCATTATGTCATTAAAGAGAAGAGACTCAGCGAGAGGGAGACCGTGGTGATATTTTATGATGTGGTACGAGTGGTAGAAGCATTACACAAGGTGAGAGCTTGGAAGGAGAGCTCTCTTCCAGAGCTGGGAGGCAGTTTGCCCACGTTTGATGCTTCAAACCTTCCTGGAGCAGGCAGTGACAGCTGACAGGGCATGGATGTTAACAGTGTTCTGCATAAGACCTTGTGCCCCAAGCCCTAAAGTGCATTCCCCTCCCTCCCAGCTCCTCACGTTTCTGGATGATGATGTGGTGTTTGTGGGCTGTGGAGAGGGGCCAGCTGGGCTGAGGGCAGGTCAGGTGAACCACAGTGTGGTAACCTCAGGGGCAGTCAAAGAGGAGAGCAGAGCCTCATCAAACACAGGAAACAGAAACTGTTTCCTTGCAAAGCAAAGTAAATCACAATGTAAGAATTGATTGGAGATCAGAACATCAAGCTACAATTTTTGAGATCAATGAACTAGAAACTATTGTAATAAAAATGGATTCTGCTGATGTTTGACTCGATCCCCTGTGACACTGGACGTGTGTCCTGCCTTGGCAGGGCAGTGAAGCCTGGGTCTGGTAAAGGAATCCTCATCAGATGGCTCTAACCAAGCCTGGACACTTCAGTTTCAGGTCTCTTGGGTACACTAAGTTTGTCTTTGTGTTCGAAGTAGCAAATTTTTGTTTGTTCTGTCCTGATCACAATCAAAAGTGAAGGGCAGAAAGTACTCAGGGTGGAACCTGACCTGAAACCTTGACCTGGGTTATTTCAGAGAGTGCAGATACCATGATTTCCTTTTAGTGCTTTTGTTTAAGTATGAAATTTATATTTTGCTTATGTAATACTCCTATATTTTTTGCAGAAAAATATTGTGCACAGAGACTTGAAACTAGGAAACATGGTGCTAAACAAAAGGTAAGTGTGCTGGAGAGCTGCTGGCCTGGCAGTAGTCTTGTTTCTTCCTTAAAGCAGATTTCTAATACAAACTCAGACAAAGGCAGCACTTGTTGAGTGCTCTTGTGCAAGAGGGTGAAGGAAAGGGAAGCAAGCTGTGCAAAAACACAAATCTAGCTCAAAGTTATATAAATGAATCTCCAAAAATGAATTTAGCCCCACCTAAGTAGTTCACTTTTCCCACCCAGCTTGGTGGCCCCTTGTCAGGACTTTTGTTCGGATTCTAACTGCTGAAAACTGAATTTTATAGTAATTTAGTAACCTGCAAGAGAAGTACTGATTTTATATATATTAAAAAGAACAAAAAAACATGGTGGTTGGTTCTGTTCCCATCATTCACCCTCATCATTCTATAGGCATTCCCAGCCCTGCTGGCTGTCCTACAATCACAGCAGTGTTAGATCTGACTGCTGCACTGCTGTGTTTTTGCTAGCAGTGAAATATTGACTCATCTAAACAAAAGCACTTCTGTCCAGTGTGTATTTGTGTATGAAATGGCTCCCTTGTTCCATTGCTGGTTTGACAGGAGCCTCCTGAGCCTGTCAGGTGCTGGATGCTGGTGCAGGGACCAGCCCAGAGAAGGGCAGGAGCTCAGCAGGAACTCAGGGCAGGGGGTGGTGGTGGCCTGGCTCTGCTTGGTGGCTCTTTGGAGCTGCTCAGTGCCTTGGGGTCTGTGTTCTTTAGCTGGCAGCCTAGTTCAGCTCAGATCCTCTGCTCTCTCCTCCAGGATTACATTACTGACTAAATATTTTGCACTAACTTGAAGAATGAGTGGAATTCATCCTTTTCACACTGTCTGGGTTTCTGTGGAATGAATAAAAAGTGGGAAGGCTGGAGTTCTGCAGGCTTTGAGTCTACAAAGCTTGCAGGTTTGCTGGGTTCACAGCTTGCTGCTTTCTCCTCCCTAACACTGAAAGGAAACAGGTTTTATCTACAGAGCTTGAACTTCTTGGTTCCTCCCCCCCCCACACACAGCAGCTGCTGCTTCTCAGGGCCACCTCTAAGTTGTTTCAAGTTGTTTCTGTAGAGCTGCTGTAAGATAAATCTCTTCTGCTTGCTGCTTTGATTCTCCTCCTTGCTGGAAGAGGCAGACAAAGGTTGGTGCTTTGAAGGATCCATGCAGAACTTCCCTTCTTTTCCTTTTTTTCTGGTGCAGGGGAGCACCCCACCGATGAGGCTACCCCCAGGACTCCACTAGCAGGGGGAGGTATTTGAAGCTTTGAACACACTTGCCAGAGTCACTCTTTGTGTTACAGCTCTGCTTTTGCTTTTTGCTCAGCGTTGGTGAGGGAAAGCTGCAGCCTGTGCAGCAGTGAGTCACAGGCAAGGGTGGGAGAGGCGTCAGAGCCATCTCCATGGAGAGGAGCCTCTGGGGCTCAGCAGAACCTTTTGTGCTCACAAAGAGCCAGGTCCCTTCTCAGGGCAGGGAATGAAGGGAACAGTGTGGCACTGCAAGGACCTGGCAGGCACCTCCCACCTGGGGCTCCCTCAGACCTCCTCCCCACATTAGGGGAGACATTAAAGCCTCTCAGGTTCCCCATCAGCCAGTGCAGGAGGAATTGGGTGATTACAGATTAGATCAAATTTCAGGGACTAAACAGAACCAAGCAACCCTGAATATTTTAGTGTCCTATAGAACACTTAGTCTTTTAAATCCTTAACAAATCCTGCAGCTTGTTATTCAGCCAAGGAAGTCCCCTGACAGTTGAAGCTAACACTTCTTAAACACAAGTCTGTCTGTTTTAATAACCATCTCTCCATGGCCAACCCACACTTGGTTGTATTTCATTTGTCTGTGAGACTGGCTGGAAATGTTTCTTGGTTATTGTGACTGATTTAATCCATGCTCTCAGGCTCTAGTTGTGAAATACTTTCCAAGAAATCTTCCAGACAGTGTTTTTGTATTCACACTTACATTATAAATGAAAATCCAAATTACCTGAATGACAGGGAAGATTAATGGAACAATAGTTTTGTAATTAGCTCACTTGCACTGGAAGAAATCATTAATGGGAGCTGGCAGTACCATAGGGAAGTAGGGGTGAACTAATAAAGAAATTTTGTGTACCTGCAGCCCTCCCTTTTCTCTGTGAGGTTTTTGGGCGTTGATCAGGCTTTGTGTTGTGCACACCTGTGTGTGGAGAGCAGTCCTGTGCATCAGGTGGAACTGCCACCAGGCTCCTGTGTGGCACTCTTGAGTGACACAGACGTGGTTGTGCTCAGTCTGATCACAGCTCCTGCAGCTCCTCTGGTGACTGTAAACACAGAGTGCTCGGGGGCCAGGCACGGGGCAGCTTCCACAGGGTGTTTTCCCTTAGCTCCCAGAAAATGCTGGGTGGAGAAGATGGCAGCTGGGAAGTGCAGGGCAGAATCAGCAGCTGAAATAAACCTCAGCTTTGTTGACGCTTGTGCCCTCCAGTGGTCAGGCAGCACCTGGGGCAGATCCTGCAGCTCTGGTGCTGCAGGCTGGGAGATTGGCCAAGGCACAGTGTGGCTGCAGGATGAGCCAGGTACACCCTGTGCTTACAGCCACGCTGGCACAGGCCACCCAGACACTGTCACAGCTGTCACAGACCCTGTTACTGCCCCTGTGAGTGCCTTGCTGGCAGGCATGGAATCCCTCCCCTTTGGGATGGAGTTCATTTTACAGCTCTGTGTCTTCTCCCAGCACTTCAAGCTCCCCAGAAAGCCCCACAGGCACAGTCTGTTCTGGAGTCAACTTGCTGTCTGCTGCATGGCCTGTGCAGGATGCCTGTGCTCCCTGACACCTTGTGCTTCTCCCCAGGACTCACCGGATCACCATCACCAACTTCTGCCTGGGGAAGCACCTGGTGAGCGAGGACGACCTGCTGAAGGACCAGCGTGGGAGCCCTGCCTATATCAGCCCAGACGTGCTCAGTGGTAGGAATTCCCCTTGCCACTCATTTCACTCCTTTGTGCCTCCTGACAATAAACAAAACCACCTGCTGTGTTCCCATATGTACCTTCATGACAGCCTCTTAGTTAAAGTCCAGTTAGGAGACTTGGGCTGGTTTTCCAGCTGGGAAAGTTGGAGGGAAGGAGCAAGCCTAACTTTTTTCTTAAGGCTTGTCTGAACTTCAAAGCTAAGTCAAATCTGGCTGTTCTAAGCTGAGTCTATCTGCAGACAGCATGTTCTGTTTCCAGTGTCAGGATTCAGTTCCTGAGGCTTCCCTTAAGCTGCAGGTGAAACCCTGGGCCCAAGGGGCAGCCAGTCCAGATCCTGCCTGGATGTCAGTGTATTCCAGCTGTGCACTAAGGGCACCAGTTCCTCCAGCTGCTGCTCACTTCCAGGAGGGAACTAGTGACCCTCTGGGCAGCTTCTGGACCAACAGAGAGGAGTTACTTAAAATTTAAGGAATGATGACAGCAGGCCAGAGCAGTCTGGGCTGGATCCCCCCTCCAGCAGTCTGGCCTATGCCTTGTCTCCAGCAGAGGCTTTGAGCAGAGTCTGGCTCTAGCACAGAGCAGCTTTCCCTGGTGTCCTCCTGCTTTTAACTGTTCCCAGTGCATGGGACCATTGGGAACAACTGTGCTTTCTGTCCAGTTGCTTCAGGAGGTTTCTCTCCATGAATTCTCATCTCTGCTCTGTTCATAAATCTGTGGCACCAGATGAGATCCATCCCAGGGGGATGAGGGAGCTGGCAGATGAGCTTGTGAAGCCTCTCTCCATAATTTACCAACAGTCCTGGCTCACTGGTGAGGTTCCAGATGACTGGAAGCTGGCCAATGTGACCCCCATTCACAAAAAGGGTGGGAAGGAGGATCCTGATAATTATAGACCAGTTAGCATGACCTCAGGTAAGGCTCAGTACCAGGTAAGGTTATGGAACAGTTTATACTGAGTACCATCACACAGCACTTACAGGATAGACAGGATATCAGACCCATGGGTTTGGGAGGGGAAGGTCATGTTTGACCAACCTGATCTCCTTTTATGGCCAGGTGATCCACCTGGTGGACGCAGGAAAGGCTGTGGATCTTGTGTACCTGGACTTCAGCAAGGCCTTGGACACTGTCTCCCACAGCATTCCCTGGAAAAGCTGCAGCCCAGGGCTTGGACAGGAGCACTCTGCTGGGTTAAGAACTGGCTGGATGGCCTGACCCAGAGAGTGCTGGTGAGCAGTGCTGCATCCAGCTGGGGATCAGTCACCAGTGGTGTCTCCCAGGGGTCTGTGCTGGGGGCAGTTCTGTTCAATATTTGTATTGATGACATGGATGAGGCTATTGAGCTTTTCATTGGTAAATATGCAGACAGCACTAAGTTGGGAGTGTTTGTTGATCTGTTGGAAGAGAGGAGGGCTCTGCAGAGAGACCTGGAGCTGTTGGATGAATGAGCACAGTCCCATGGGATGAAGTTTAATAAGTCCAAGTGCTGAGACCTGCATTTTGGCCACAATAACCCCCTGGAATGTTATAGGCTGGGGATGGTGGGGCTGGACAGTGCCCAGGCAGGAAGGGACCTGGGGCTACTGGTCAGCAGCCAGCTGGACAAGAGCCAGCAGTGTGCCCTGGTGGCCAAGAAGGCCAATGGCCCCTGGCCTGGATCAGGAATGGTGTGGCCAGCAGGAG
>JAOTQP010000929.1:3869604-3914633 GCA_026413545.1 Cichladusa arquata
AGCCCGGCGACCCCACAGGGAAGGGGTGGGAGGGAGGGGTGGGATGGGGATTTTGGGGTACTGATGTGCTCTGGTGATGTACAGGAGAGGGGGGCCGGCTCACAGTGCCCCATGGCCCCCCCAGGCCTGTCCTGCCCCAAGGCTCAGTGCCCTGAGCCAGACACTGAGCTTGTCCCTCCCAGTCCAGCCTGGAGCGGCCACTGGGGACGGGTGGAATGCGGAGCCTGTGGGCTCCCTTGGCCAGCGGGGCTGAGCCAGGGCCACCCTGCGTGACCACCAGCCCCGGCAGCTCCCCCGAGCCCATGGCGAGCGCTGGGTCCGAGCTGAGCTGAGCTGAGCTGAGCTGAGCTGAGGTGAGATGAACTGAGCCGAGCTGAGCTGAGCTGAACTGAGCTGAGCTGAGCTGAGCTGACCTGAGCTGAACTGAGCCGAGCCGAGCCGAGCCGAGCTGAGCCGAGCTGAGCTGAGCTGCGCCGAGCTGAGCCGAGCCGCGCTGAGCTGAGCCGAGCCGAGCTGAGCTGAGCTGAGCTGCGCCGAGCTGAGCCGAGCTGAGCCGAGCCGCGCTGAGCTGAGCCGAGCCGAGCTGAGCTGAGCTGAGCCGAGCTGAGCTGAGATGAACTGAGCTGAGCCGCGCCGAGCCGCGCTGAGCCGAGCTGAGCTGAGCTGAGCTGAGCTGAGCTGAGCTGAGCCGAGCTGAGCTGAGCCAAGCTGAGCTGAGCTGAGCCGAGCTGAGCCGAGCCGCGCTGAGCTGAGCTGAGCTGAGCTGCGCTGAGCCAAGCTGAGCTGAGCTGAGCCGAGCTGAGCCGAGCCGCGCCGAGCCGCGCTGAGCCGAGCTGAGCTGAGCTGAGCCGAGCTGAGCTGTGCCCCCCAGCCCAGAGGGCTTGCCTTGGGTCTGGCACTGCCAGCCCAGCCTAGGCTGGGCTCAGCCAAGCCGGGCCTGGCCGGATGGGCGCTGGACAAGGCTGGGCCGGGGCCTGGCCCCGCTCCGGGGCGGTTCCACCGCAGGGCCGAGCGCGGCGTCCCGGGGGAGCGGTTCGAGCCCCGGCCCCGGCCCCGCTCAGCCCGGCCGGAGCTGCCATTGGCTCCGGCGGGAGCGCTGACCGCCAGCCGCCTCCGAACTATTTCCTGTTGCTGCAGCGTTAATGCTAAACAGACCTTGCTCTCTCTTCCCTCGCTCCAGCCAAAGTGCAGCGGCTCTGCCGCCGCCGCCTTCCCTCGCCGGTGAGTACCAGCCCCGGGCACCGCGTGCGGCTCGGGCCGGGGCACCGAGGGACCGCGACACCCGCGACCGCCCAGCCCCGACGGCAGAGCGGCTGTCGAGGCTCGGTCCGTCCCGGCTCGGTCCCATCCCGGCTCGGTCCGTCCCGGCTCGGTCCGTCCCGGCTCGGTCCCGTCCCGGCTCGGGGGCTCCGGGGCTGGGGGACGCGGGCGCAGTGCAGGGACACGGGGCTGAGCGCACCGGGCTCGGTGACACAGCCCGGCCCGTGGGGACCGAGCGGCTGAAGAAGAGGAGGAGGCTTTGGGGACACAGTGTAACAATGCTCGGGGACGCAGCACTGAACGACTGGGGGCTCGGCTCTTGGGGACCCGCAAGGCCCTGGAGCCAACCCCGCGCTCCTCAGCGCCCCGCCACCGGCAGGGGATCGCTGGGGTTCCGTGGTTGGGCTGTGCCCCTCCAGCCCACAGCAGCCGGGGCAGGGGCTGCCCGTGCAGCTGCTCCACGAGAAGGGCACCCACCCCTCCGAGGGACCCTGCTGGCCTTGTTTTGGGGTGTCCCACTAGAGGGGCTGCCCAGCCCCGGGATGTGCCGCGGACCCTCAGCTCTGGACCATCCGGGATGGTTTTGCTGATGTGTCACATTTTCTGCATTTCTTTCCTCATTCCTCCCTCCCTGGAGCCGTTTCTGGGAACGAGCTCGTCCCCTGCCAGGGCCAAATTTCCTCCCGCCCTGTCCTGCCTCCCATCCGTCCCGCTGCCCTGCTGCTCATCCTTCCCTCCGTCCTGCCTTTCATCTTGACCGCTGGCCTGTCCTGGTGGCCTTTGCCCTGTGCCTGGCCTTGCCTCTGCACTGCAGGGCCCCACGGCAAAGGGCCAAGGCTGGAGCTGGGCCAGAGCAATGTGGGGGACAGTGACAGGGTCAGGGACAGGGACACTGCCCCAAGAGTGTGTGTGGAGCACACGTGTGTGCACACAAGCACGGGCAGCTGCAGCAGCACCTCTGCCTGGTGCTGGGATCCTCTCTGCCCTGTTCCTGCTCTGCCCTGCTCCTGCTCTGCCCCGTGCCCCATCCCATGGCCGGGCACGGCACAGAAAGCCTGGCCCCATGCCACAGATCTGCCTGATGCTGTGTCCAGGAGGAGCCGCATCCGTCCTGGTCCCTCAGGAAGGACGGAGGGCGGTAGGGGTGGGACGGCTCCAGCTCAGCATCTGTGGGGTTCCAGCCCTGGATGGAGCAGCCCAGCCCAGGCACGAACCCCTGCTCAGCTGGAGCTCAGCAAGGAGCCCCTGGGCACAGCCAGGCACGGCCTTGAATGGGACAGGGGCCTTGGGGGGGATCCCAGCCCCCTATAGAGCATTGTTCAGCTCGTGTCCCACAGATGTCGAGCATGTGTCGTCCCTGGAGCCGCTGAGAACTGCCAGGCACAGGATGGAGGGTCGCCGGAGGGACATGGAGCTGCTCAGCAACAGCATGGCCGCGTACGCCCACATCCGAGGTGAGCAGGAGCGGGAGGCCACCGCGGGCCCCCGGCAGGCGCGGGCAGGTCCCTCCCTCACCCCTCCATTCCCTCCCTGCAGCCAACCCCGAGAGCTTCGGGCTCTACTTCGTGCTGGGCGTCTGCTTCGGGCTGCTGCTCACCCTGTGCCTGCTGGTGCTGCGCCTGTCCTGCCGGCCCGCCCCGCGGCCCCCGCCGCGCCCCGGCGACATCAGCGAGGACGACGATGACGACGAGGAGGACGAGGACGAAGAGGACACCGTGGACCGCGCAGCGTCTGAGTCGCTGCTGCCGGTGACCGAGATCCCGCTGGAGAGCCACGGCCCCGGGGACGGGGCGCTGGCCGTGAACGTGTTCGCCTCGGCCGAGGAGCTGGAGCGGGCGCAGCGGCTGGAGGAGCGGGAGCGCATCATCCGCGAGATCTGGCGCAACGGGCAGCCCGACATCCTGGGATCCGGCACCATCGGCACCCTGGGCCGCGTCCACTACTACTGAGCCCGGCAGCGCCCTGGCACGGTGCCTGCTCGCCCACGGCTGGCCCCACACCGTGCCAGGAGGGACCGGCAGGACAGGGGGGCTGCTCGCTGCCCCTGAGCTGGCAGAGCTGCCTTGAACTGTCCCTGCACCGCGGAGAACCACACCCCGGTGTCACTGGACTCGCTGTGGGACACGACGCACTTTGAGCCATTGGTACGACGGCGGGCAGCAGCCGAGCAGCCCCGGGACACGCGGGGAGAGGGACAAGGACAGCGCAGCCCTGTGGGGCAGGGCCGGGCTGTCCCTGGGCTCCTGCCCCACAAACATGGTGCTGTTGTACACGAACTAGAGCCCAGCGTGGCGGGTCCGGCGTTTTGGGGGCCCTGGACACAGGGCTGGTCTCGGCCCCTCCCCGAGCCAATTCCCTTCCCGGCCCCACTAAAATTAGCCGGGTCTTTTCCGGCACCGCCCGCCGTGACCCAACGCCCTCCGGCCGGGCCAAGGCGGATGTTCCCGCTGGACTCCGGGCCGGCCGCTGCTCCCCAGGGATGCGGCAGCTCCCGCCGGGCTGAGCCGCATCCTGCCCCACTCCCAGCCCAGCCCCGCGGGGAGCCGGGCCCCGCTGCCCCCTCCCCGGCAACTTTATAAAAATAGTTCCTTCCCAGGCTGGTTCCCCCCCGCTGCCAGCGCCAGCAGGATCCAGATGTTTTCCAGATGTTCTCCTGTGGCTGGAAGCCAGCTTGTGCTGGGACTGGAGCTGGCCTGGGAAACTGTGCGGGGGTGGAGGAGGAGGAGGAGGAGGAAGAGGAGGCCCTGCCCTAACCCTGCCACGGGCCCTGGTGGGACCCCTTGGGCCATGGTGGGACCCTTTGTGCCCGGCAGGACCAGCCCAGCCCTTCAGGGGCACGGCAGCCAACAGCAGAGCCCTGAGCAGCCCCCACACTGCACTCTGTACCCAAAATAGTTTATTTTAAACAATTTCTATAGATCCAGGGGCTGTTATGCTTCAAGGAGCAGTGTCTGGGTGTGGAGTGGTCATTTGTACCCGATGGGTGCAGAACTGGGCTGGGGGCAGCGAGGCTGGGGGGAGCTCCATGTGCCACCCACCTGCCCCATGCCGTGGGTGGGCACTGCAGCCCCCCCATGCTAACAGGGCAGCACCTTCCTCACTCGCTCAATCTCTGCCTGTGGGGAGAGGCTGTGATTGTTGGGGGGCACAGGTGACCCCAGGACACAGCAACCCCTCCCAGGGACTCACCTGCAGTGCCTGGCGCTGAGTCCGCTCCTGGCACAGCTCCTGCCGCAGGTCCTGCAGGTCCCGCCTGCAGGGAGGGGCCAGGATGGCTCAGCTGGGGCCAGAACCAGCAGCAAATGGCCTGGAGTCCCTGGGGACTCCCTGACACCCCCATCCCCACTCACAGGTGCTGGACCCGCATCAGGTCCACAAGGATGTGCAGGGTCCGGACCTCAGCCTTTAGGTCCTCCAGGGCCAGCGACCTCCCCTCCAACACCTCCAGCCCTTCTGAGCTCCATGGTGGGACAGGGACCTGCCCTGTGCTGGGGACAGGGGCACAGAGGGCAGCACGGGGCAGCCCCTGGGGCTGTTCTCCCCCCAGGGGACCCCCCGTGCTCCCCAGGACAATGCTGGGTGGCCGCTGGCCGGGTATTCGTGGCCGTGTGGCTGTGGGGTGGCTCAGCCTGGCTGTGGTAACTGCCACCATGTTGAAGCCATTGGCATCTGCCAAAGAAAGAACAGGAATTAGCACCTGGTGCTGGGCAGGGCCCAGCCACCCCATGCAGGCCCCTGCATCCTACCTGGGTCACTGGCTCTGCCCTGCTCCATGTCAGCTGGGGCGCTGGGCTGGGGCTCACTGGGCCTGGGGGACAGCAGAGGTGTGAAGTGGCACAGCCAGGGAGCTGCCAGCCCCACGCCAGGGCCAGCCATGAGCATGGTGCTGGCACTGGGACACCGCAGTGGCCCTGGACACCCTAACACAGCCCCGTGTTCCTTACTTGGTGGCCAGCACGGGGGCTGGTTTGGTCTTGGCAGGAACAGGGGGAGCAGGAGCTGCCCTCTTGGTGAGTGGGATCTTGGTCGGCTCCATCCTCGCTGGTGCTGGGAGCTCTGGGGAGAGGCAGGAGCAGGGCTGGGGCTGAGATCAGCACTGACAAGAGTGGGGCAGGAAGCGCTTCCTGCTGTGACATGCCCTGGCCCAGGGGGCCCGTCCCAGGCACATCCCTGCCCTTCCCTGCCCCCCAGGACTCACCCAGGAGGGCTCCCTGTCCTTGCCCTCCTTGTCCTTCGCTGTGGTTGCAGCTGCCGGGGAGCGAAGGGGCTCTGCAGGTGCTGGGGAAGGATTCTTGTCACAGCCTCTCCCAGCCCCGCATCACCCCGCACCGGCCCCGCTGTGGTCGGCGCTTCCTCTGCGTGTGGCAGACCAGGCAGCTGCAGAGTTCCCCTGAGCAGCAGCACGGGCTGCACGGGATGTCATCCCACCACCATCCACAGCACAGCAGCATCCCTGCACTGCTGGGCCCCGGGGTTACACCAGGACAAGCCTGGTGGCACGGTGAGGTACAGGACACCAGGCCATGGGCAATGCCCATGGACCGCCCTGTCCCCATGGCAGGGCCCCCTGTCCCCATGGCTGGCCCCCCTGTCACCAATCACTGCCTTGGGTCCCCATGTCCCCATGGTTGGCCAGCAGCCACGGTGCTGCCTGGTCCCTGCTGCTGCCACCAGCACAGCCCTTGCCACAGAGGCCTCGCAGACACCAAAAATGGTGCTGGCATTACCCACCCAAAGACACGGCTGAAGCCCCACGGGCTGCAGGGATGAGCACACCCCCATCCAAGCCCCAGTGCTCCTTTGCTCCGGTGGCTCCGGGGTGATGGTGCCCAGAAGTGCCCAGCATCCTGCCAGCCCTCACTGGCAGCTCTCCTGGAGCCCAGGGAGAGCACAGCCCTGGAGCAGTGTGACCACACACAGCTGCTGCCCTTGGGGCGATCCCCGTGCGCGGGACCCTCGGCTGCCGGCTCCTACCTGCGGTACGGGCTGCCTCCGGGGTGAGCCGTGCCGTGCCAGCCTGTCCCGGCCCCACACCGTGCACGTGATGCCGGAGGAAATCGGCTCCGCGCTGGGAAGGAAGTTGAGGCAGAGCGCACCTCGGTGCTGCTCCACACGGCATCCCTGTGCCCCACCGGGGGACTCCTGCTCCCCGGACCCGCCCCGTGCCCTTCCCGGGGCTGCCCGGCCACCCCGCGGGACTCCGAGGCTCTCAGCACCAGGGCCACGCTCACGGGGCTCTGTGCTGGGACGGGAGAGCGGTGGGACAGGGTGGCACTGGAGGGCACCGGGCACTTGGAGCGCAGGCAGGGATTGCTGGCACACAGAGCCCCACAGAGCCGTGTGTCCCCTCGTGGAGCCCCCACCCGCCTCCTCCGGCCCGGGGCAGGGCTGGGCCATCTGTGCCACCCGGGGGTCGGTGCTGGCATTGGGGTTCCCTGCGTGCCAGAGCTGCGGGTGCGGGGACAGGCACCAGCAGGAGCGCGGCCGGCCCGGGGTGGCAGCTCACACTCAGCCGGGTCTCACTGCGGTTCTGTCACCCTCGGCTGGAGGGGAAGTGAAACCCAAACCACAGAGGGGCCAAAACCCACAGAACAGGGTGCAGGGGACGGTGCAGCCACGCTGCAGCTGTCCCTCCACAGGGCCTGAAGGGTCAGTGTGACATCAGGGATCCTGGGCACTGCCTGGTCCAGCAGACAGCGTGGATATTAGTATTGGCTAAATGCATCTGACCCAGCAATACCGAACTGGGAGCAGGGAGGGGGGCTGGGAATCAGCCCTGGGGCAGAGAAGGATGGCAGAACAGATTCCATTGCAACTAGGCTGTGCTCCCCCAGTGTGGCCACTCAGGCCAAGGAGCTGGGAACACTGGGCACCCATTTCCTCAGGCTGGCTCAAGGCTGAGTGTGAAGGGAAGCACCAGCCGTTAACCCAGCACTGGCCCAACAGCTCTTGGCCAACACCATGACCCACAGCAGCCAGGAAAGCTGAACTCCTGCACAGGCTGCACAGCCAGCAGCCCCTCAGCTCCCTCCCTCGGGATGGCAGGGATGGAAAAGCAGCTGCTGCTGGGCACCAGCAAGAGCAGAGCAGGGGCTGCAGCTGCCCAGCAGCAGGATGAGCCTGTGTCCTCTCCCGGGAGGAGCTCAGGTGAGGGAAGGATGGAGCTGGTCCTGTGCACAGATGACACAATCCCTGCTGGCAGCAGGTGGGGGAAAGGCCTGTGGCTGTGCCACCACTGTCCCCAAGCAACTACTGCCAAAACAGGAGCTGAATGATGTATTAATGCATAAATCCCAACAGGGAGCTGCTCCCCTGTTGCTCCAGGCACTTGGTCCTTTCAGGGTTCCCCCCTCTGCAAACTCAGGACACAAACCAAGCAGAGTTACACCTACGACTTATTTTATTGTATTTTATTTGCATAAACAAACTCGGGGCTTTGCTAAACAGGAACTGTTCAAGTCAAAACAAACCAAACTCTAGCTGGTGTGTGGGGAACAGCACAGCAATCCTGGGGAGAGGGACAGGGGGAGCACAGGCACGGCTGTGCCTCCCTGCCCAGGCTCACGACCTGGCCGGGAACTCTCCACAAACTACTCCAGAATATCTTTAAAGTAGAAGATAAAAAGAAATGCATCCTAAGGGCCGTCCTCAACCAGCTCAGGAGGAATCTGCCTTTTGGTTTTATAAAAAGATTAATAAAAAATATTGAAAAATTCTCATCTCCATTTATATTTTTCCCCAAGAAGAATTCGGAAGTTCCTTAGAAAACTGTGTCACCTTGGAAAGGGCACTCGGGTCACAACCAGCTGCAGGGAGGAGACACAAATGCTACAAGCAGTTTGGGGTCCAGCACACACCAGGCCTAATAGTGAACACAAAGAGTGGCCAGAAGTAGGGTGTATTTTTTTTTTTTCTCTTTTAAACCATGCTAATTTTGTTAACTTCAAACATAAAAGGAAAACAATCATTTTTAAAAGGCCCTAAACTCAACTGTTACATAAAAAAAAAGTTAAAAAAAAAAACAAACTCATAGCAGTTTGGTCCCAACAAGTGAACATTTAGATGTTTACTCACATGCTTCATTGTTTTCTTATTTATAAGAACCAAAAATAGTTTCCAAAATTATCTCTGAATTGATGCTACTACATATGTAAAGGCCTAAAATAAGCAGAATTTAGAAAATTGAATACACAATAGGGGAGGAAAATTTGAGCAGGCGAGTGAACCCCGACTGTCACTGGGTCAAATTATAAAAGAGAAACAAAATGTCAGGACACGTGGGGTCGGGTGGGCACAAACTAAAACCACATCGTCCTCAAAGCCTGTTACCAAAAAATAACCGACCATCCATAAGGTCACAGAGAAGGGAAAATCTGGGATCTCACCCAGTGCTTGACCGTATCCAGTCCAGAAGGGAAGTCTTTGGGAAGAGAAACTCCAGGAGCGGATCCGAGCGTAAATGATGGATCAGTCCCAGTCCGTGCTTGGGGAGGCTGAACTCTGGAAATGCAGTTAAATAACGTCGGGATGGTTTCCGAGCTGCTCTCCAGGGCTCTGCTCAGCACGTGGGGATCACCCTGACACCCCAGCACCAGCCTGACCCCTCCCCTCCTGCCGGGGCTCCCAGCACCGCGCCGGCCCCGCGGCTACTCGGCCGTCGTCTGCAGCGCGTCCTTCTCCTCCCGGTTTTCCGTTCCGCTCTCGTCGTCTTCGATTTCTCCCTCTTCCCCACTGAACTTGTCATGAGCCCACTTGGGGCTGGTGCTGGACTTGCGGAACATGAAGCGGCCTCTTCCCCGGGGGAAGGCGCCACGGCCGCGGCCCCTGCTCACCCACTTGTCCGTGCCCTCGCCCTCGCGGTCGTCGTGCTGCACGGGAAGCCAAGGAGAGCAGGTGAGACAGGTGGCAGCGCCCTGCCCCGCGCCTCTGCCACCGCCCTTGGGGCTCCACTAATGGGAACCGCGCCACAGGGAGCGGGAACAAGCTCTCCTTGGGCACGAGCCGGCGGCTCCCCGTGAGGCACTACCTGGTGTGCCAGTGACAGCGGGTGCTTTCACCTCTGAAGCACCTGAGACCAGACACACCTGGAGCACACGGGTGTCTCAGCACCCAGGTACGTACCAAGTAGTATTTCTTGCTCTTGGGTGTGTACTCGGGGTCCCACTCCTCCTCTCTGCTGCGCTTCTGGAAGTCGTTGTTGCCGCCGCTATTGCTGTTGTTGTTGCCTGAAAAGTTGCCTCTGCCCCATCCTCTCCCTCGAGCTCTGAACTGCTGCAATAGCAACACACAGGAGAAAAATAGAACGGCTGCAGAGGCAGTATCCTCCCACCCCAGGGGTCCCAAGATACCCAACATCCCTTCTCTGACCATCCAAAACACCTTTAAAACCTATCACTAAAGCAAGAGCACAGCTTTAACGTGGCCACACCACCCCCTGCACTCGTGGTTTTGGTTTTCAGTTCATCTGATCACACAGTACATCACAGTT
Source organism: Cichladusa arquata (assembly GCA_026413545.1). Taxonomy (NCBI): domain Eukaryota; kingdom Metazoa; phylum Chordata; class Aves; order Passeriformes; family Muscicapidae; genus Cichladusa; species Cichladusa arquata. Next base: position 3,879,353 of record JAOTQP010000929.1, read on the forward strand.
CCTGTGAAGCTGATGAAGATCATGTAGAGGCATTCCCAGGGCAACCCCAAGCAGGTGAGACCCCTCTGCACATGGACTGCAAACACGACCGTGGCCAAACCCCAGCGGGGGCATTGGGATGCTCAGCATCACTGACACAGCAGCTTCCAGGCTCTGTTCTGCTCCTCCCATCTGGAGCTTGCTGCCCCAGCACACCCCCAGCAGCCTGGTTTATGCCCCACACCTGGGGAGATTCCACTAGGGCTCATCACCCTGGGGGCTTCTCCTCCAGGCCAGCTTTAACCAAAGGAGCAACACACAACAGCCACTTCCTGCCCACTTTGAGAATCAACCTTCAGGGCATAGGTGGAGAACATTTGGGGCAGGGGTGGAGAACACTTACAAAGGTTCCTCTCGCTCTTCCTCTCTCATTTGGACCAGTGAATTCCTTAGTCCCAAGCCGGGACTTGTCAAAGCCTGTGGAGCTTTCCTCCCTCTCCTCAGTCTCCTCGGGATACTCCTCTGCTTTGACTGAATGAGAGGACCACGAGGACGATGAGCTGGACCTGGATCTCTCACGCACCCGTCGGTGTTTCCTGTTCCAGTGATGGGAACGGAGGGAACGGGACACAACAGCATTAGGAACTCAGCTGTGACCCATCTGATACAAAACCACTTCTTTATCACTCTCTTATCAATGCCATGCTCTCCTTTTCCTACTCCAAGAGGAAAAGCTGTAGTAAGAGCTCAGGCTTTAACAGAGGGTCCAAGATCTCTCCAGAAGGAACTTGCTGCTCCTTCCTAAGGTGTTTACACCATCTACTCTCAGCTTAGCATGCATCCATGGAGTTTTAGTCAAATCAAAAATTAAGCTAATAGAAGGGGATTAAATGAACATCAAAGCCACGTCACTTTAACATGGCTGTTTCTCTCTGACACAACAGTAACAAGAAGGAAAAGTGACTCACCCATCCTGACACATGGAGCTTTCCCATCTACCTTTTACAATTATTTAGTGTTTCTGAGAGATACAATGATAGCCCACACGCAGAGGGGTAGCTCAGGCCACTGGAGGAGTTATGTCACAACTGTGTGCACAACTGTTGTACACGGTGTCCTCTCCAACCTGAGCAGCAGAGACACGAGAGGCACAAGGAAATGGCTACTGGGTTTCTTACATACTTTTTCTTTGAGCCTTTGTGACTTTTCTCCGTTTTCTCAGTTGATCTTTCCCTTGAGTGACTTGAATCTCTCGAGTCCACCGACTCCCTGGATTTATCGCGTTTAAGATCTCTTTCCTTATGTTTTTTACGGCGTTCAATATCAAGGCGCAGATCAACAGGGTCGTCCTTATATTTCCCTTCAGCCTACAAATGCAGGGGAGAGGGAGGGCAGAGTTGAACACAACGTCTGCAGTGCCCCAGCTCAGCACCATTTACTTTGCTACTGACTGCACAGACTTCTGGAGAACTGGAGTTTAACTGAGCACTAATGAATATTCCACTTTAAGATGTCAAATAAAGCACTATTAAAGTAAGTCTGCCTTTGACAGAATTCAATTTTCTTACACTTAAAATCACTGCTTTTTAAATTTTTAATCTCCTCTTTAAATAGCATTAAAATAAACAGTCTGGTAGAGAGGAGGGAGACATGGAAGCTGACACTTATTGCACACCACAGCCAGCAAGGATGTGAACAACTTGGGAATCCCACAGAGCTGATTATGGATCACAAGATCACAGTGTGGCAGAGCTCTCTGATGGCCCATGGGTGCACCTGAGGTCCTGCTGACAGTCTCACCTGGGCAGGGGCCAGAGGGATTTTAATCCCCAGGTCTAGAAGTGACACTCTGGGAGAAGCAAAAGCTCTTTGCTGCTTGGAGTTACCCAAGATTAGTGATGCAAGGGGCAGGAGGCCAGTGAAAGGCAGCATCCAAGAGAAAGTCAACATCTGGATAGGGAGGAGTTACTACATCTGTCAGGAAGATTTACTCAGTGCAGATGCCACTACAGCTCCTTTCCCTGGGCTGGAGGGCACCGTGAGACAGGTGCCACAAAGCCCCACAGACAGACACATTGTATGTGTCTCCCACATCCTGCCAAGTCTGCTAAAGCAAGCTGGTGTTTCAGAGAACAAAAACCCACCAGCTGCATGAAAAATTAAAACTAAATTTACATTGCTAATTAAAAACAAGCATAAAAGACACCTGGTAATGCTTGTTTTGAGCTGTATTTAAACTGGTACTTCAAGAAGGGATTAGGAGTTTCTCTGGGAAAGGAGCAGTTGTTTTCCCTGCACCTCCTTTGAGTCCTGTGGCACCTGGGTGAGATTCTACTGCCTGCCCAAAGTGACAGTGGCTGTGGTTTGACAAACAGGTCACTGGGCAGCAGGAGGGCTGCAAAAAGCCTTACACCATGTTGGTACCAACACCCAGCCTCAGCCATTACTACTGCATTTACACAACACTCATCCTGGGAACTGTACAACTTGCTATGCAACATACATCAAATTAACCGTCTTCAATTAAATACAAAAGGATTAGTAATTCTCTAGCTGTTAAATTTTTTACTTACATGAGTTTCTAACCACTTTTTTGTTTAAATAAATATGTCAAATAACGCAGGAGTGAGAGCAGGCATTTTGTTTTGGTATTTTGCTCTTCTACTTTCCCCAGGCAAAGAGCTTTAATTTCTACTCTGAGAATAAAACTGCTCCCAACACGATGGATGACAGATAAGTGACAAAATCAGCAGCAGCTCCCTTATGTGGCACAGCAAACACCTATTTGGGTTTGGGAGGGCACGTCTGTTTCACGGAAGGCTGGCGAGCTGTTTGGAAATCACGTTTATAACACACTCTGCCAAGCTGATGCTCAGAGTTCAGGCCCATCAAATCCATCTCACCATCGTCCATGTCAAGCCACAAGTGTGTTTGGAAAAAATCGAAAACAAATATGAAACAAGTAAGGTTTCAGCAGGACTGGTTAAAATCTCTTCAATGTAAATATGTATGAAGGTGAATAAACAAAGGTTAAAATCTCAAACACTTTATGTTAAGCCTTTTTTTTATGATTGTTTACAGCTTAACATTCATCTACTCAGCAAAGCTAAAACACTCAATCCCAAATGCTCTGGATTTAAGACAAGTGCTGAATGTTAAAGTAACAGCAATCAACAGAAATGGTACAGTCAGTTGTTAGAACAAAATTTATCATATGCTTAATAGTTGATCTGCTTTAGCTCAGCATTTAGTTTTACTTTCTTCTTTTTGACATGCATGTCTTTGAAAACATGGTTGGCAAAATTGCACGTAACAATGGAGTTAATCATACTTACAAGCAGAAAAATATCACAAAAAGTCTCTTCTCTCATCATGGGCACTTGTTCCAAAAATCCTCTCTTTTTTCTCAAGCTCACCTCAATTGACTTTGGGGTCATTTACCATAGTCTAACCACTTCACAAAGGTTGTTGATACATTTTTAATAAAAATTAACCCTTTGTAGTTCATTTTTAGAATTATGCCCATCCTTAAAAGAAAAACACAAACTTAAGTAGAGAGTAATTTAAACAAAAACATCACTGTTAAGTTCATGCCCAATGCACTCATTTTGTTGAATTAAACTAATCAGAGTAACAGTTCACCTTGAAGCCAGGATCTCTGGAACTTTTCGATTCCTCTTGAGAGAATCCATGTTTTCTAAAAGTACTGGGAGATATATCTATTCTCCTAAAGTAAAAAAAAAATACACAGATATAACCTTGCTCATAAGAACATGAAGATTTTAGATCAAATGTCTTTTAAAGCAGACCAGTATTTCCAAAGGTATTTAAAACTCCCCATACTTGAATTATTCTGGCATTACTCCAGAGTTTAAGAAATGAAATCTGGAATACTTCTGCAATGTTAAGACAGTGTCAAATGGCACCAACCTGTGGATTTCAGGGCTCTTTTTGTTTTTAGCTGCATCTTGTTCCATTCCTTTCTTTAGATATTTGGTAAAGCGTTCATTCAGTGTCATTGCTGAAGACCCAAAGTGATGCTCTGTCAGGGGTTTGAACAAACAATACCAAAATATTAGTGCCAGTTTTGTAAAAAGACAAAGCCCACCCATCCCACAGCCTGTAGAGCACTGTGGGGATGAGCTCTAATGCTGCTGACAAACTGCAGCTTCAATTTTTGGTGTTCCAGTGAAATGAACACAATTTCTTTGAGTGAGTCACAAATTTATCAGAACACAAAATTCCAAGTCCCAGACTCTGAATATTTCTCAGGTAAAAACTTCTGCCTGTGCAGAAGAGCATTTATGTTAATAAAGATGATCATGATCATGCTGCTGCTGTCATCTCTGGAATATCTGCTGGAAAACAACTCCTGCCATTTTGAGTACATTCTGGGCAAGGGAGGAGTGAACCTTCCCTGAGGACACATGGACTCCTGACCCACCTCTTACATGATGGACTATAGTCACTATGTGCTGAGCAAACAGTTCAGAAGGGCTTCGCTGGGACTGGGCCGACTGGATGTGATGGAAAATGGAGCGGAATTCCTGCTCTTTCCTGTTGCTGTGCACGAGATCCCGGCAGAGCTTGCGCTCCTGAGCCAATACGCCACTGGGACTGGAAAAAGAAGAGCCCATGAAACACAAGAATGGGGTGAAGGGGAGCAATTTAAGGTGTTTAATTCCACAGGAGCTTGGAGCTCACTGACGGTTTATATTGTTCTTAGAGAGGCACCCATGACACTAAAAAGCAAGAGCAAGGAGCTCCTTTAAACATCCCTAAACACATTGCTCCAGGTTACTGTGATCATTCAGGTCACTATTCTAATGCTGCATGGAGAGTAAGAGTAGTAAAGCACTTTGCAGAGAATCAAATGGATTTAAGCAGCACAGTAGCTCCCCTGCACAACTCAGCTTCCCTCAGCCAGAAGCCACTGAGTACCTGACTCCATCTGGGGCTATTCCCAGAGCCTGGTGCATCCTAAACTAATCTTACATCCAGTCATAGCAAAGGTTAGGAAAAAATTCATCTCAAGCTTCCAAAACCACAAATTGTGATGCAACATTGCTTAGCCTTCCTCACATTTGGCAAGCACATGGGGATCTCAGGAAGAAAAACAGGAAAAAACATCACTACTGAGAGTGCTCAAAAGCTGGCAGATCCTTACCGTGCAAGATCCTCATCGAAGGAATCCATTCGAATATTGACCTGGGCCTCACGTGTAATGGAAAAGGAGGATTTGCCAGAAGTTAGCCCCTCTACTTTGGTGCCTGGCTTCTCCTTCACCTCAGAAGCCTTCCTTGGTGGAGGGGAAGAGCTTTTTTCCTGGCTTGACTTGTAAGTGGTCACTCTAAAATTCTTTTCAGGTACAAAACCCCTGTGACCAGGTTCAGCTCTCTTAGATCCTGATCTCTCTTCTTTTTTGGATCTTTCAGAATAGCTTTCCTCCTCCATTTCATCAGATTTCCTTTGCTTCTCTTTTCCAGGTGGCAGGAACACCACACCTTCCCATTTTCCTGACCTATCCTCTTCTTGACTTTTACTTGAAGTCGCTACGACTTTAGACATAAATTTGGGCTCATCATCAAATTCTGAATCTTTCCGGCTCTTTGCCTTGTCTTTCTTGTCCTGCTCATCCGTTTCATCTTTCCCATAATGACCTTCCTTGTGGAAATCTGGGACCTTGAGCTTGTCAAAGTCATCCCTGAACTTGTAGCGCTTGGGTGACTGGCTGCCACGGTATCCCTTCTCCGAGTCAGTTTTCGATCCATATGAGTCAGATTTTGCCTTTCCATCTGTTGATCCCAACTCAGAGAAATTCCCTTTTTCTTTACTTTTTTCTTTCTCAGTATTTGTTACTTTCTGGTCTTTGTCTTTCCCATTCTCAGTCTTCTGCTCTTCCAGATACCTGATCATAAACAGACATTAAAGGAGGTTTCTTATTAGAGCTCAACAAGGTCAACTCTTCAGTTCAAAGAGTCAAACTTCAGAGAACACCATGCTATGCATGTACTGAAAACTGCCCCTAGGCCCTAAAATAATTAAAATGTCAAGCAGATTACTCAGCCTGAATTCATACTTTTGTTCTCACTAAATTCAGCAAATGTACAAGGAGATGGATATGCAGAACTGATGGAATGAGGCTCAAGGACAAATCAAACCCAGCTGACCCACAGATGCATTGGAAGGAAAAGAGGAACATCTTACCCACTCCATTTATTTACTTACAAACCTGGTTCAGGAGAACAACACATCAAACCTTTCAAATTGGGCTGTTCTGCTTTAAACAACACACTGGAAATAAAAGCCTCAAAAGCTACTTCAAATTTGGGATGCAAGTTTCATAGGTAAGCTAAATATTTCATGACAGACTGCAAACACAAATAAAAGCAAACAGGTTAACAAAGGAGAATACGCTGCAGGGAGAGATAAAACACTTCTGGTGAGAACAATTCAGCTGGTTTATAGCATCTAAACAGTTTTAAAGCATTCACAAATTAAAATCCTGGCTCTGTGGGGCAGCAGGAAAGCCCACGGACACCAGCTCAGTGCTTTGGAAAGCCCAACCAAATAAACAGAGGGTGGTTTTTTTCCCTTTTTAAATTTCAGACATGCTTAATATAGAATCAGATCACCTTTAAAAACAATAAAGATTTGAAAGCACTTTGTGAATGTGCTTTGTCTTTTAAATTAAAGTGTCACCTTTGGGCACAATCTGCAAGAGATTGATGGAAGCAGATGCCTTCTGCATGGAATGCTGTCTTCATTCTAGAGATGTATTTGGTGCTTTAGTTTTTATCCTACCCCCACACACAGGCAACCAGCACTGCAGCTGCACCTGCCTTGGGCTGCTTGCAGCAGGATATGCAGTAGGATTTAATTAATTTCTTCTAATTTACAGTACCTAACAATTCCAGAAGGCAACACTAAAAATGTCTATAACCAACATGTAACTAGAAAATGTGAGCTTCCAGCTGCCAAACCTTTTTGGGCAATCTTCACTTCAAGTGTTCATGGGCTATGAACATTTTTGCAGGGAATATATACAATCTTTAGAACTATGCAACTTGGAAAACCCATTCCAACTTCCTACAACTCTGGGCTGTGTTTTTCCCATAATTCAGAAAGGAGCAGTCCCAGAGCTGGCAGTGTGCTGGAACAGCCTCCCAGCTGAAGCCTGCCCCAGCCCCTCACCCTGCTCACAGGGAGCTCACACGTGCAGCTTCCCTCCTCAAAAGCAACCCAATAAATAACCCAGCAGCACAAACCCCATCACTTGCCTCTTGGAGAAGGCTCCTCCCCCGGGAGCTGTGCCCTCCTCCTTCGGAGCGGCACCATAGAGCGAACTGACGGGTGTGGGGCTTTTGCACACCGGGCTCTTTCTGCTGGGGCTCATTGCTGCCGAGCCGTGCTCGAAGGGGCTCTGGTGGGAGCCCCCCTGGAAGGAGCTGGAGCCGCCCTGGGCGCCAGAGCCCATGGGGGACGGGCTGGAGCGCGGCGGGCTCGGCTTCTGCACGGGGCTGGGCCGGGGCGAGCGCCGCCGCACCACGACCGACTGCAGCGGGCTCTTGAGGGCGGGGCTGCGCTCCCGGGGGCTCAGCTCCGACCCTCTGGACGTGGAGCCTGTGCCATAGCTGCTCACGTCTTGCCATGGCTTTGATCCCTCGGATGCCTTGGCATCTTGAGCCCCCGCTCCTGCAAACTGCTGCTCCTTGGACTCGTCTCCTTGGTTATCTCCCGCGGCCTGGGACGCCCGGGCATCCTTGGAGGATGATTTCTTCTCCTTTCCAGACTTACGCTTGGAAGACTCAACCCGACTGTGATTGGAGGAGGAGCGGGAAGAGGAAGATCTCCTTGAGCGGTCGGAAGATGATTTATCAGAATTCCTGGAATGACTCCTGGAGCGTGGGGAAGGAGATCTTCTCTTGGGCGAGCGGGAGCGCGAGCGGCCCCTGCGCGGGCTGTAGGCCTGGCGGTAGTTTTGCCAGTTGGACCTGTAATTGCCATACCCTCCTCGGTTGTACTGGCCCCAGGGATAAAACCCTCGGTTTCGGCCACGGAAATAATACGGTCTCCGGTATCCTCTGTTATGGCCTCTGAAATCTCGGTTCTGATAGACTCTTGGATGGTTCCTTTCTCTGTTGTGAGACGGAGAATAGGATCTTGAACGAGACCTAGAACTGATAAAAAAAAATATACAAATATTTTATGTTATAGTTTCTTTTTATAATTTATTTTTAGAGTTTATTCTTCTGCCACGACTTTTTATTTTAAGACTTGTTTGAAAAATACTTTGAAAAACTCATTTCTAAGCTTTTAAAAGAAATTCCTTCGGTTTACCCTTATCTGATTGAGGTATTACATTTTGCTGTGAACAAATTGCAGTGAAAATAACTTTTACCTGTGATACTGTCAAATATTTGAGGATCGTTGCAGAGACCATGATAAGCACACACTGCTCTCTGTTTTGCTGGGATGAAAATGGCAGCTAACCAGCTTCAGAAAAAGTGACAGATCTCAAGCATCCAGCCCTTAACAGCTCAAGGTCACGGTTTTACCTCACTCACAAAGAAGTATTTTTTATGCAAATCACACTACTGTTATTGGAACAGATCCCAAATCTCCCTCTCTGGTCCCAACTTCAGACACACTTTAAAATTCTGATCATCCAGACGAAACCTCACGTCTTTGTCAGGCAAGTTCAATACATGGCTACATCCCACGAGCAGCAGGGCAGCAGTGGGGTGAAGGGCACACTGCCCTATGGGTTTAAGGTGCCAAAGGTGACCCCTGGCATCCCATGGCACAATCCCATGGCACAATCCCATGGCACAATCCCACGGAGCAGGGACAGTGCTCGGACACCACCGCCAGGGGCCGCTGTGGGCGCCCCCACCCGCATCCACAAAACCCGAATCCAGGAACGCACAAACCCTGGAAAAACACAGATTCCAGAGGCTGATTGTCCCAACAGTCTCTCCCATTAAATTGCTGCTGTTGTGTAACTGTTTAAAGGTCCCACCATAGCTCAGATGCCAGAACTACAGGAAGGACTGGCCAAACTAGGAAGTTGAAACTGAAAAGAGATTTTTCCAAATGGAATTTTAGTAAATAACATCCATTGGAACACCCTGCACAGCCCTTTCTCACATTCCAGGCTCTGGCTCTGACACACACGTTGGTCATACTCCAATGGACATGAATTTCCTCACACAGATATTGCTGCTGCTCCTCACCTCTCATATCTCAAACCCCCAGAACCAAAGGAGAACAATGTGCTTTTGGAATTCCTACACAGTTAACACACATGTGCAGTCAGAGATGAACTTTAGTTCTGTTTTAATTTCTTCCTCCTACCAAACAGGTCACAGTTTAGCAGGAAACTCTTATTCATACTCCAATCATCGCTAATGAACAGCTTAATGACCATTTTAACAGATTTTTCAATCCTTCAAACAACAAAAAAAACTTATCTGAGACACTTCTTAATTCAAATAACAGCAACCAGAAGGAAGAGCAGAGGCAGGAGGCAAGGACCAGTTATAACAAGCTCTAGTCCAAGGCATGAGGAGCACAGACGCTCAATTTTCAGACACTGCTGCATCTGTGATCAATTATCAGCAAGGACCTGTCATACACCACTTCCAAAATCTGTTCTAGTGCTTTAGAGAGGCTGCAGCAGGAAGATTTCACTCCAAAAGTTGCAGAGGCTATTTACCAGAAATCTTTTTAGAAAAATACAGTAAAAGTTATGCAGTAAAAGAAACACCAAAAGTGGTAATTCCCCCAACTCTGCCAGCCCTCAGAACTGCTGGCACTACACTGCTCCAGGGCTAAATCCCCACCATTTACAAGAAGTGAGAAATAGAGTCATAAAGAAAGCAGAAGATGTTAGGCAGACTCCAACACAGCACTGTAATTTAGAAGAAACAGCAAACCCACCAAAAGAAGAATAAAACAATTTGTGGTGCATCCTGAAGCACACAGCAATGGCCTTTTATGCTGAGATCCCACCAGACCTACCTTGGAGCACATTCCACAGCCAGGCAGAGGGGCTGGGCTGGGCTGAGCCCCTCCATTCAGACTTTCTTTTAAAAAAAGGAGTTATTTATAAAGCAAAAGTAGCTTCAGCAGCAGCACAGAGGGAACAATCATGTCTGCACAGGGTGCCTTTTTCTCAACTGCCAAAGCTCCTTCACAGTTAGGAGAATTCCCAAATGAGCACAGCTCTTCCAGCACTCCAGCTTCTCTCTGCAAAGGGCTTGGTTGGACTCAAGTCTCCGCCTCTAATTCAGTTTTGTCATGTCCTTCTTTCTCCAACTGTACATTCATTAGAGCTTCTGTATTTTTAAAATCTCTAACTGGTAACACTTGCATGTGTTCCCAGCCCAGTGGTTTTCAGAATACGTGTTACTCATACGAGTGAGAAGGCAGGAGAACACCATTACACCCCATCCAACTGGAATGGCTTTGCCAGATGCAGAACGCTTAGCCAAGAGAAAAGGAAAAAACTGATATCCAGGGAAGACACAAGCCTGTAACTGGCCTCCTCAGAAGCAATTCAGGGAGACAGGAACAACTATTACACAAATTAATAATTTCTTAAAATTAACTGCAGCAAAATTATCTTTTATCCACTTTATCTCTCCAGGAGGATCTTCCATGTTACCTGGTTCCTGCATGCCATGGAGAGGGGCAAGGGAATATTAAGAACTGTCTCCATCTTTTACAGCAATGTCTACAATTGATATTAAAACTTGCTTGAACTCACTTCTCAAGAGGGGAAAAGCACACAAAATCTGCAAACACCCCTCGAGTCTGGGATCCATTACATTAAAGCCTCCTTTAAAAAGCCAAAGTCTCAAAAGGAAGATCTTGACTGTACTGGCACACATCTTACCCTCCTAATTTATTTCTTTATTCACAATTTATCCTCCTAAGTGAAAACACCCAAACAGCACAGGCTGGCAGGAAACAGCCTGAGGCGCAGGACGTTATCTGCCCTGGGATCTAATCAAAGTCTTTCCCTGGAAAGCAGCTAAGTGAAAAACCACCTGCAAGGGAGGAAAAGCCTCATTCCAGCCTCTGGCTGCACACACTCACCTCAGCCTGCGCTTCCTGGAGCGGGAGATAGAGCGGGAACGGGAGCGGGACTTGGAGAAGGAGCGGGAGCGGGACCTCGAGCCGGACCTCGAGCGGGAGGAACGGGATCCAGACTTGGATTTGTTTGTTTTAGACATCTTTGCAAGCACCTGTCAGTGCACCTGAGGGAAACAGGGAAATAGAAGTATTTGAGAAATGAAGCATGTGGTTGATAGGAGAGGACAGGCAGCACCTGGCAGGCTGACAGACTCCAGGAACGTGGGGCTTGATAAGGCTGGAAATAGGAATGTTTGAAGTGCCTGCTAGGAACAGATGAATGGTGCTGGGCTCAGAATAGAAGGTTTATTTCAGTCTAAAAAGGAAAACTGCAAAAGGAGTACAAGGCTGTAAACCCAGAGTAACCACAAGTGAGAGTGTGACAGTTGAAAGCACCAAGTTAATGCAAACCTGGGAAGAGGCAGAGCCATGCTGCTGGCTGAGGAAAGGAAGCCTCCAGAGGCAAACTAGCCCACGGAAATGAAAATTCCATGTAATTGCAGCCACATCCCTGCCCGTGCAGCCAGCTGCCACTGCTTTAAAGGACAGGGAAGAAATTAAAAAAGCTTACCATCAAAAAACCCACCCCATAAACTTTTATCTAAACTTTCAGAGGCAACCAAAAAAGAGTTGATACTCCAAGGCACAGGAATGTGACCCTATTTGCACAGCTCTGCTCAGGTTCAATCCTGTCCTCTCTGCCTGTGCAGTTCCTGCAGTTGCTGTGATCAGTCACCAGCGTGGAGCACCCAGCCAGGAGTTGCATTGCAGCCAAAATAAATCAGATGTCCTTCCAAATATTCAGAGACAGAAGAGATTACACTGTAGCACTAAATGACTCAAAACAGCCATTATTATGAATTACCTGGGCTATTTTCAGGCATGTATCCAGGTAAAGGTTAGAAAGTCCCTTAGAAGATGATTCAGGGAATAGTCTGACCACACAAATATTTCAATTACACCCTCCTTGATCTGTTCTCCTTTACCAATGAGTGAAATTTGCATTAATTGCATATTTGATAAATTATAAACAAACTTCCCACCTAAAATGACTAAATGAAAAAGAGCCAGAAAGAAAAAGGAGCTGTGTTAGTACAAACTTCATCTTTTTTTTTTACCCACTGATTAAAAATAGAGACATTCAGGTACATAAACACAACTGATCAAGTGCGGCTGCTGCAGTTACATCCATTTTAAGGAAATTCCAGAGGACTGACTTGCAATGCCTTCACTTCCAGTGGCTCTCCAAAATTACATATATGGTTACCAAAGGCTTCAACTTCTGCCAGGGCACTTCCAGGAAAAACACAATGCCTAGCACAGGAGCAGCTGCTGGGAGAGTGGGTGGTGGTTCATCACCAGTGCTCGGAATTTCTAGAAATGGGAATTTGGCTTTTATTTAAAAACAAAAAAAAAAAAAGTTACATGCTCCTGTTCTTCCCTTTAACTATACTAAAGATGTTATATCAATTCAACTGAAGTATTTGAATATATTCCCCATCAGAAAGCATGCAGAAAAAATAATAAAATCGTTGTTTCTGTTATATTAGGAAACAATAAATGTTGTTTTATTCCCTGTTGCCCCAGGGATGAAAATCAAAAGATACTGCCTCTGAGAACAAAGGTTTGTTCTTGTGCTTGATCATTTTTCAGGGAAAGAATGTGTGAAAGGATAATTTTTAAGTATTTCCTTTTAATTCACTGAATATGTCTGTTGAACCACTTCCTGCAACACTTCCTACTCTGTTGCCCACAACAATCCAACGCTGAGCACTGGAAACCAAAACATGGAAGAGAAGAAAGAAATGGTAACAGGAACTACTGCAAGATACAGAAGATGTGGCACCAACTCTCAGGAAATCCCCAGAAGACCTCAAAACAGATTTTAAAAATACCACTTTGATCTGTTTAATAGTTTTTGCCTCTCACTTTGATCTACAGCACTTCCCAGCCAAACCACCCTGGTGTGTGCAACGTGTGCCAAACACTCACGTCTTGGATTCTTTATCTCTGCCAACATTTTAAAGCTGATTCATTCCTAACATATGAAGTAACCCCCACTAGGATAGAAACAGAGTTGCTATGCTCTATCAGCACTCAAAAGGTTAAACCAACTGCACACTGGAGTCACGTCAGCTCCCCTGAGTTAACTGCAGTTGTAAACTTACTGTGATACACATTTAGTTTTAAGAATACCTGACTCAGATAAAATATGTTCAGCAAAATACTCTGCTCTGAAAGCATTTGTTCTTATAAAAAGGATTTTATATTTTTTAAATAAAGAGGCGATATGTAAGTGAAGCAAAGGCACTCTGAGAATAGCAGTGCCTGCTGACCTCCCATTTCTCCCCTGCAATTCCTATTTTTCCCCTGCCCACAGAGCAATGCCTAGAGCACACAGCTCCTGGAGATGCTGTGTCTGGCCCTGAGCAGGGACTGCAAGCAGAAGCATTTGCACAAGAAGCATTGCAGCAAGTGCTGTGAGGACTCATCCTTAATCTGTCCTGCCAGAGTCCCACTTCCTTCCTAGAGCTACAGAACCCCCCAACACCAGCTCCTCCTGCACCTGGGAAGGGACAAGGCTGATGCTGCTGCCTGATCCAGATCTCCTCTCCCAGCAGGGAAGTGTGACTACACTCATTCAGGGGGCATGTCCTGCTGGAAGCACTGCCAGGGATTTTCAACTTTTGTTTTTTGGTTTGTTTCTTCTGCAGGCCCAGTTCTAAGCTGTCCAGCAGATCTTCCCAAGGAGTGTAGTCTCACATCCAAAAACATCTGCTGTGTGGTTTTGGATGTGATCTGTGTGCTGAGTTTAGAAGTTCTGGTAAGGCATCACCCTCTGGGAAACAGACACCTGACAGCTTGTTCATCTGTCATAAAACCACACTGCATAGAGCAAACTTTGCCTTCTCTATTCCCAAATCCTCAGGGCAATCCAGCAGACCACTGGTGGAAACAGCAGAGAAGCAAATGCTCCCACTAAAGCACCACAATGGACTTTGCCCAGAAGGCAAATGATTGTCAGGAAACAGTGGCAGGAAAGTTAATGTTTTACCTCCTGACAGAACCCAAAAGAGAAGCACAACTCTGCTCCATTCTGTAGCAATGAAAAGAGGTCACCACTGAGATTCCTCACAACTATGCATTTCCATGAGCTTCCAGAGCTCTGGAATTTAAATGCTCACAATAGTTAAAGAAAACTTTTAAGGCCACTGATTGAAACCACTGCAATGCTCAAGCAAAGAACAAAAGCTGGAGGAGGGCACACGACAATATATGGGATTTAACAGCTCAGTGTGACATTTAACAATCTGGCCAGTTGGGGTATCTGGGGGAAGCAGTGCTCTTCTCCCAAAAAAATCACCAGGACATAAATCTAAAGATTAGTCAATACAGCATTAAAAAAACAAAAATAGGTTTGGAAATATGTCTTCCAGGACATCCAGGATTTTTTCACTAAACTGTTCTACTTTACCCTTATATTCTGCAGTTACTTGGGAAGACAAGCCTAAACATTCCAAGACAAGGCTGACTTTTTTTCTTCTAAACCTGCTCCATATTTTTTGGACAGCAGCATTATCAATGAAAGCAGAATTCTACCATGAGTCTGACTTGCAGCATGCCCAGAAAAGAAGGGATTTAAGAAGATCTATTACAAATCCCAAGACAGGCAGTTTTACCTCTCATGAGTACTTTTTTTTGCTGTACCTACCTGCTTGAGCAGGCCACACCTTGCACCCTTCTGTCAGATTTCACCGTCTCAGCTTTGCCAATTATGAACTCAGGAAGAAAACCTGAAATGAGAAGAAAAGACACCTTTGTACATGCACTGCTGTGCTGCCACCAGAGGTGAACTGGCTGCCCTAAGCTCCTGCTGCACCCAAAAGGTTCATCAGATCCCCAGTGTTTCAGAGAGCACACACACCACAGCTGACCAGGATTTTTTTCGTGGACTTTTATGGAAAATGTAGCTTTTAAAATGAACGTTCATGCTTTCACAATTTTAAGTCTTCTTCCTTGCTTGCTCCACCTCCCCTGCCCCATCCCACCTGCTGTGACACACATCTGTCAGTGCACCTGTACAGCCGTGCTGGAGTCATTTCTCTCAGCCCATTTGAATGGTCTTACTGGGCTCAGGACTAAGGATTTTCCCATATTGTTAAAGGAATCCACAAGCCAACAGAAACAATTCTTTTCCTGACAATTCATCCATCAGCATATCGCCGTCATCCAAGGGAGCCACCAGTCCACTGGGAGCTTTTCTGACAGGTCTACAGTTATATTTCAGAATCCTTCCATGCACTGCTGGAGGGGTGGAGGTTTTAGAAGAGAAAACAACAGTAAACACAATCTCAGAAATTGCTCCATGTCATTAAACCTCTGATCTAACAGCAAGAATGTCACTTACTCTGTGTTCACCCATAAAATAAAGCTATTAATTTCTTGTCCTTACTTCACTGAAAAAGCACAGTTTTCAAGTAGCCTTGAAACCTTTCTATGAACTGCTGATTAAGTCCTGTTCTCACCCAAGAGGGAAGGTGGTGTTGCAAAGTTTAGTGATTTTTAAATCCTGCTTACCAATCTTGGGGGAAAGCCACAAAGAACAACATGCCACAGACCTTTTTAAATTATTTTTACTGTTGTCTCGTCTAAATGTCCATAAAAAGAAATCTCAACTTTTATCTTACTAGCACCTTTGACTTCCAGCCTTTCACAGTGGCAGAAAGAGTTTGCCATACCCATTACTTTTTGCTTTGTGACAGAACACTTGGGCTTTGGGGTTTTTTTGCCTATTTCCCAAACACTATTGTTACCACTAAGTTTTGCTACAATCCCACACCCAGAGGTGGCATCCAGACCAAAACCTGGATTCTCCTTTGGAGAAAAATACTATTCTTGTGTTTAGAGCACTATTACAGAAAAAGCAATCAAGTCAACACACAACAGGCAGGAGTAGCAAACCTTTCTTCCAGATAGCAAAAGGAAATTGGGAAACATGCTCAACACTCTCTGCTGCAGTGGAAATCATAGTCCAGGAGTTTCTTATTCCAGAACACTGTAAAGAACATTTCCATGCGCCAAGTCATGGGTCAAATTAAAAACACTGCTGGTTGTCAAAAAGCTTTTTTTCAGGACTTTGTTTTCTGTTTCCAACTGGCCTGTGTTACTTTGTTACTCTTTCCATCTTCCACTCCTTTGTTCGAGGTCTTTCAGGCAGCACGCATTGGGATTTCAGCCCTTCCCCAGCTGTTGCAGAACAGCCCTGCCCAGAGCAGCCAGCTGGCACAAGCTCCAGCTGAGCCCACTCCATGCCCAGGTGTCAGCCAGGATCCTGCACACGGAGCACTGCAGCTGGCCAGCACACAGCTCCCTGCCAAGGCAGCTGTTGGTGCTCATACCTGGGCATAAACCCCAAAACACCTGGAAACAAGTCACATGGCCTGTGTACATGCCTCAGACACAAAGCACAGCGTGGTAAAATCCCTTACAGTGGTTTCCATTTACAACACGGTGTTTGCAAACACTCAGCTCATAAATATTAAATATTTCGTAAAAGCATTTGTAGAAAGCTCTCTAGAAGTGCGGTAGGAAAACAAAAATTTGCTTTTTACTGGCCAGCATTTGAGTAAAGCTGTTGTGGTTTATTTTGCTGAGGCTCAAAGCAAATGAGGTGGCACCTCATTAGAGAGCACATTTCTGCCCGAGCCTCTTGGCATCCATTTGGTGTCACCAGCACAGACATTCAGCTCAGGAGGAACAGCTGAACTGCTCCTTTATTTGCTCAACACCATTATCAGGGAAGAAAAAAAAATTAATTCTCCTTCTGCCAGCTCTACAATTCCTAATCCCAAGCCCCAAAACCCAAACAAGATTAGTTCATTCTAAAAAAAAAAGAAATAATCCCACAAAACACCTTACAAAGTGTGCTCTGTGTAATGAGGCAACAAATATCACAGCAAAAATAAGCTGCAGCTCTCTCCACGTCCCTGAAGTGCTGCAGCAAGTGCAGAGAGCAAACTCATCCTTGTTAGCTCAGAACCCAACTCTTAACACCTCACTTTCTACTGGATTCTTTCTTTCAAGCTCATTTTTGGTGCAAGACCAAACCTTAAGTATGTTCTTGATATTAACAGAACTTTTGAGGGAGAGGGAAGAGCCACCTGCACAGTTCCTACTGCCAGCCAGGGAGGAGCAAATTAAAATGTTAATTCTAATAAAATTTCATTGGGGGAACAAAAAGCAGAATTACTTCTCTTCCCAGATCCAATGCCAGTGTGCTTTCAGAAGATTTATGACACATATTAACTACAGCTACAACTACACCTACCAACCTCCTCAGCAAAAAAAGTCCCAGACAACACTGCTGAAAAAAATGACCAAAAACCCAACCACAAAACAGAGTGTTCTACTCTAACATGTGTTAAACACACTTGGGGGAAAACAGCCAGAATTATTCTGCCACAGCAAGAGAAACACAGATTTGTCAGCAGCAGTTTCAATTTCTCTCTAGTCTATGTGCTTTCAAAATTAAGATTTTCCTTCAAGCACATTTGGGTTTTCACACCAATAAACTAATCCCCAAAGAAGTTTAACCCTGAGCTCCAGTCCTGGGTTCAGATAATTAAAAGCAGGTTCTATGAAACGGTTGGAAGAGTATTTGCAGGTTCTTCTGCATATTGTAGTGCTGAACAATCCCTTTCCAAATAATTTGACTGGCTACAAACCCCAATCAGTGACTTCTCTGAAACTGGCTGCTTGAGAGACACTATTTTACAAATGTTTGAGCTTAAAAAGTTGTAAGTTTTTACACAGACAGTTTAGTGACAGGGAGCTCAAGGAAACAATCCAAGAAAAAGCTGATTAGAAATCTGGGTGTTTTTGTTACAGAAGCTGGGCAGCCGGAATTCCTGCTAAATGCAGAAGAAACCATCCATAATTAAAAAAAAAACAAAAAACAAAACGCAAACAAAAAAACCACATTTTATCAGCTTTTTCCTTCCAAATTTTACATTAGCTTGGGAAAAGCAGAAAGATCAGGTATTTCCCAAATTGATGGCTTTCTCACAGCACAGCCCTACTGTTCTGAGCAGTTTTGGATAGGAATTGGATAGCTCTGACAACACTACTGGGGGGCTGGGAATCCATGCCTGGAGCTCTGGAACCCCCACAAGAAGCAAGAAATGGTCTGATTTACTTTCCTTAAGAAAACTATTCACGAATCAGTTAACTCAAAGAATTCAAACTTGTGTGTAAGAGAAGTTCTCAGCAAAGGGAGGATGAACTTGAGGACATTTCCATCCTCTCAGGTGTCTGCCAGCTGGAGCCCAGCAGCCTCCATGCACACTTAGAAACGTGGAAGTTCTGCTTCCAAATAAACAGCAAGTAACAGAAAAACTGTTTGATTGAGGGCTCTTTGGAATTTCTCCTGCAACACACAGAACAGTTACAGCCAAAAGAGAATCTCCTGAGGGATTACAACTCTCCACACATTTAACCTATGAAAACACAAAACTCCAGCAAATTTCATTTATAAAGCTGAAAAAAGCAGAACTACTCACATATTCTCAAGCCAGCACTTCATTTATCTCTACCTTAACTGGAATCCCACTACCTCAGGGGAAAACAAGAAAAAGGATTTCCATGACCTGGTATAACATTTAAAGTTCTTTAAATTTTTTTTTTAATTGTGGCATTATTATAAGGACAAGGCACCAGACCAGGCCATCCCTACACTCTGCCAGACTTCAAAACAGAGGGAAATGCCTGTCCACAGGAATCCCATACATATGGAATAAGCTTATTAGAACAATTTTCTGTGCTGTGTTCACGTACCTTGTACAAGTGTCCCATCAAATCTGGTTCTAAACACTGCTTCTTTAGAAGCGATTCACCTACATAAAAAAAAGAGAAAATTAAATTTAAACCAAACCAGACAATGGCAAATCCTCTTATTTTAGCAGCACAGGAAAAGAAGCTGATTTCAGCCATTCATCTCAGCACCGTTACCCAGTAAAAAAAAAAAGCCACCAAAATAACCTCATCTAATCAGACAGTGCACACACAGGTCTTAACTCGGGAAACCAACCTCACCCACAGCCCCACAGGAGCAACTAGTGTAATTATTTCAGGTGTAAATTACCATGTACATGATGCCACCTGGTATCATATGTCCAGCCCCCTGTTAAGGCACAGGTTAGTTAACATCATTAATGCTGAGCCTCAGTCCCTGGAGGACTGAATTCCAGCCTGACACCCCACAGCCCCCCATCACCTTTAGTGTTCCCAGACACTCCTGGGGGCTCTTTGCCCTGCTGTCCTCTGCAGCTTTCACTCCTCCAAAGGTAGGAGTGACCCCAGGCAGCAGCAGGAGCAGTGCCTGGCAGAGCCAGCTCTGCACCCTGCAGTCCCAGCAGGGGCTCTCTGGGGTTTGCACACCCACCTTACCCTGTAAATCATGGCAGGCTAAAAATGGCCGGGTGACGAACGTGGAGGTGAAACTGTGAGCAGGGCACTTGCTCTGGGATCACTGGAGCCGTGAGCAGGGCTGTGCACAGGCCTCACTCTTGGACACCAGAGCTGACACACAAGCTGTGTTCACATGTGACAGCAGCAAGGGCATGGACAGAAAACCCCTCCTTGGGTGGGAAACAATCCCCAGTGAAGCTGGGTGTCACTTCTGTGTGCCACCAGCTTCACTTTTTTTTTTAATGGCCTGGCAGCTTCCGGTTACCATGGAGTGAGGCAGCGCAAACACCATTCCCAGCTGGCATGAAATGTGATCCCGTGATCTCACTATTCATAGCCCTGACATGATAAAGCTAAATTAAGCAGGAACTCTTCACTTCTCCAAGCTCCCAGCAGTGAGTCCCCCAAGGCTCAGGCTCTCCTAACACAGTTTCTCTGTGAGGAGGGGAAGGATGTTTCCTTTACGGGAGGAGACTCCAGACCCCCACACCCAGCCTGTCATCTGGAAACAAAATGGCACCGGCTCCTTCCCAGGCACGGATTTGTCCTGGCACCAGCGGGAACAAAGACCTGATGAGCTGCTAGGGCCAAATTTAACAACTTCCTCATTTTGGGACCCACTACAGAATCCCACAGAGCAGTTTAAGCCTTGTTCCCAGGCCTGCCCATCACAGGCACCACCATGTCCAGGAACAGGGGCAGCTCAAGGGGCGCTGGCACAGCCCCACTGGCACTGCCACAACCTGGCACCATCACCTGGCACAAGCTCCCCAGGGAGCCAGAACAATTTCTGCAACCATCATTACTGTTCCTTCTCTTCCAATGCCCATGGCCTTAAGTATGTGGCTAAATATCCTGAAATTCCTGCCTCACCGAAGAACTCCTTGTACTACCATAATTCCATTAAACACAGCTCAGGATACTGTAAACTTTTCCAGAAATGGAGAAAAAGTTCAAGGGCTCCATAGCTGCTCAAACAATTAACGAGTTCCAACATGACAAACTGTCATTTCACAAAGACAAAGCCAAGTGAGCTGAAAAATACTTAAACTTCTGGCAAAACCACTCTATTCCTTCAGGGATACAACTAGGGAACACCATGGCCTTACAATGAAAAGCATCCTCAGGCTTATCCAGTCCAGCTCAGCACTCCCTAGGCCTCCCAAAGCAACATTTCTTTGACAGCAGAGAAAGTGGGAGCAGGTAAACCAAATTTAGATCTGCTGATGTGCATGGATTGTCACTTACTCTATATGCTGGTATTTTATAACTGTAACATTTTTGTTTTCTAATAGCAACACCCATGTCAGAAAGTGTTCACCAGCCTTCCTGCAGCCTCAAACACCTCACATGCCTGGCCTGACCCAAATGACTTCTTTTAAATATTGTACACACTTTCTGACTTAAATGAGCTGGAGAAAGCAGCAGACAGATAAATTTTATTAAATTTTAAATTTTATTAAATTTTATTCTCCATGTGGAGAATACCTATTTTATTTACAATACACATGACAAATCCTTACTTCCATGAAAAAGAACTAGAAGTCAAGGTCAGGGCACATGGCTGGTCCAAAATCCTGGAGTTGAGAAAGCCTTTTCCCAGATAGCATTTGCTGAAGCACTGACAGCAGAACTGTTTTCCAGAGAGAGGCAGGGAATTAGGACGGATGGAAAACAGCAGGAAGTTACCAGGGCATAGCTCAGCAGAGACACAGCAGGACTCCTGCAGACAAAGAGCAGGGGCAGGGATCCATCACTGCTCCCACCTGCTGCTGCCAACACAGTCTGGGCAAGCACATGGCTGCAGCCAGAGCACCACTCCTCTTACAGCACCGTGCAAAAGCACCTCCTTCCCAGGGCCAGCTCATCTCTACAGATTCATTCAGGTTGGAAAAGACCTCCAAGATTCAAGTCCAAGTCCAGCCTGTGACAGATCCCCACCCTGTCACCCAGCCCAGAGCACTGAGTGCCATATCCAGGTATCCCATGAACACTTCCAGGGATGGGGATTCCAAATCTCTCTGGGCAGCCCCTCCCTTCCAATGCTTGACCACCCTTTGCAACAACCTGACAAGCAGAAGGTTTCCTCTTTGGATCTCTGGACAAAAAGAATGTGAAAATGAGATAAGGGGCAGCAAGGCCTCAGCTGTCCTGCACCTCCCTCATCCCATGGACAGGATCCCTGGAGGGGAAGGGTTCAGACTCCAGAACTCTGCAACCCCCTGTGACCAGATTGTAGCATTTCCCAATCACACTCAAGTGGAACAGACACCAAGGCCCATCCACTGGAGCACTGCCTCAGGAGCAGCACTCCCAACCTTCAGCTGCCTAAGAACATTGGAGGAAACTGCTCAATTTGAGTTCTTACTTGCCCTCCTTGTTCCTGCTGAAGTAGGGGCAATAATTCCTAGAAGCAAGGATGCAATTCAAAAATATATGGCAGCACCCAAAGAAATGTTAGACAAAAATCACAAGGCCCTAGACCCTCCAGAGGATCCTATGACATAAAAATGTACATTTGCAAAAGCTTTCTATAGTAACTGTCTTGTTTTGTCCTCTCATTGGCTGTGAGATTGTGCAACTCCTAAGAGAGGTCACAAATCCGGCCATTTCCTCACTCCATGCTGGGCACCTGTGAAGTTCCAGAGCAGGACACAGAGCAGCCACAGAAGTCTCCAGGAAAAGACACTGCTGTGTCCTAGCACTTGCTTTCCTGTGTCTACAGCTGACTCCCTTTGAGGGAACCTGAGAGGCAAAGCTCTGAAACACATTTTGATTGAGTGGAGCCAAGGCTGTGACAGCCAATCCCTGGGAGCAGCTCTCCCAGCCCGGCACCCACCAAGGGCCCAGCAAAGCCCACCCAAAATGTCACACCCCATCAGTACTGACACAGCCTCTGCCCCTGCTCCCCGTGAGAGGGAATCCTCAGGAGACTTTCCAGAGAGTAACAGGATTATTTCACTGCACTCTCAGGAAAAGCAGCCTGAAAATGTCCATTTGCTGATGTGACCCTGCAGCCTCTGTGCTACTGCAGGGTCATCTCTTCCAAAATCAGCTACAAGACAACCCAGCCCACCTTCCAGATGGTTTTAAATTGTTCATTTCAAGCCACAAACCTGTTCTTGTGTCACAGCATCTGGCACATCACTGTACACATAAAAATCAAGGAGTCCCCCAAGTGTGACAGGTCCTGAGATGATGTTGTTGAATACACACCACACACACGAGTTCACCTGCCCCTCCCAAGGCAGGGCACAGGGAATGGCTTCACACTGAAAGTGGGCTCAGATCGAAGATTAGGGAGAAATTCCTCCCTGTGAGAATGGTGAGGCTCTAGCACAGATTACCCAGAGCAGCTGTGGCTGCCCCATCCCTGGAAGTGTCCAAGCTGGGATAGTGGAAGGTGCCCCTGCACATGGCAGGGAGTGGAACAGGATGAGCTTTATGGTCCCATCCTACCAAACCATTCCGTGATTCAGTGATTCTACGGAGCACTGCCTATTGCAAACCTACCCTGTCACTTTCCACAAAAAGACCCAGAAACCCATCCAGCAGGAAATACAGAGACAATCACCTCGGGTAGGCTTTGAAATGCATTTGTAGAAACCTCAAACACGTTCATTTCCCCAAAACTACACGAACTAGCAAAAAAAGCCTTTATCAGTCCAAGGAAAATGAAGGCTCAGGCTTCACATGTGGGTCTGAGCCACTGCACCACCCCTTCCGCCACATCGCCTAAAGTTCAGCCAAATTTCACGTTTGAGCAAGACGCAAAGCAGGCAATGAGAGAGCACCGATCCTTCCTGCTGCACCGGGAAACGGGCGGTGCTGAGCGGGTGCGGGACGCTGCGGGAGCCACGCACCAGCGAGGGACGGGACGAGGGGCACGGCTGCGGCCCCCCTGAGCTGCCCGGCTCCGCTCGGCTCCTCGGCGGCCCCGGCAGCGCCTCCCGAGCCGCAACAGCACACGGAGCCCCGGGCACCGGGATGGGATCTCCGGGACAGACCGACGCGGGGGGAACCGAAGGGGCGCGGCCCAGAAACGCGGGCTGAGGACAGGGATCTCCGGGAATGGGACTGAGGAATAGACTGAGAAGACCACAGCGCAACACGAGGGGCTCCGGGAAAGGGCCGAGCAGGCCCAACCGGCCCCGGGGCCGCGAGGAGGCGCCAAGGCCTGGCCGGGCCCAGGCCCACCACGAGGCGCCACTGGGGCCGGGCCAGAGCGGTGCCGAGAGCTGCGAACGAGCCTCCCCAGGGACACGCGGGGCCAGGACACCGGGAAAGGGGGGGAGCAGCGCCGCGGTGAGGCCCAGGAGGGGTGGGAGGGGGGAGTGGGCAGAGCTGGGGCGAGGCGGCTGCAGAGAGCCCGTGGAGGAGAGAGGAGTAAGAAAGGCTCCCGGTGACGGCGAGCGGGGCGGGGCGGAGCGGAGCGGGGACCCCGCGGACCCCCCAGTGCCGCTGCACTCACCGGCGCCGCTTCGCCGCGGCCCCTCCGCACCAGGCGCCCCCTCCGCCTCCACCTCACGCACTTCCGGCCCGCGCGCGCGCTCTGCCCGCCCGCGGGGGCCGCCGGGAGCTGTAGTCCAGCCCACGCAGGACACCGCCTGCCCGACGGCTTCGCCGCACTACAGCTCCCAGCGGGCGTTGCTGGCGCCAGTCCGTCACTTCCACCTCCGTCCGTGGCGCGGCAGTGCGCGCAGCCCTTCCGGCGGGGAGCGGGACCGCGGGCGGGAAATGGCGGCGGGGGCGGTGACGGGGCGCGTCCACCCAGCCGAGCCCGGCCCGGCTCCTCCGCCCTGTGGGCGCCCAGGGCGCGGCGCGGCCCTCTCCCGAGGGGCTTCGCGGGGTCTCTCCCGACCAGCCCTAATGGTTCAAGCCCCAGGCTCCCGGTTTGTCCCACGTGCGGCTCCTGAGGGCCCGGCAGGGAAGGGGACACGCCCTGCTTGCGGGTGGGGCCGCCGGGATGAGAATTCTCCCCATCGCCGGGACGGAGCTGATGGAGTGGGCAGTGCGGGGGGCTCCGGGGGACCAACCTGCCCCACTGCTGTGGGGGGGCCGGGAGAGGACCCGACCCAGCCCAGCCCTGCCCTGCGGAGCACCTAAGCGCGGGTAGGGACCCGCCCAGTCCCCTCCCCGGACACAGAGAGGCACGCCGAGGGCATTGTCCACTTTTAATTGTTGTCAAAGGTTGTCTGGATGCATAACACTGTCACAAGGGCACAGAGCAGCGTGGTGCCGGCCGGGCCCGGGGACACTGGACACACGGACATGCGGGGGAACGTGGGGACAGGGAGCTGTGACGAGGCCCCCCGCGCCCCCCAGAGCATCCCCACGCCCGGCCGGCTCTATTTACAGTATTCACAGACGTTGTACCCAGCGAGTTAAATAACTACATCATTACACCACACGTCTGGGGCGGCTCCGGCAGGCTGCGAGGGTGGGCTGTCAGTCTGATAAGGTGCATATTTAAAATAAAAAAACCCAACAAAACGAAATAAAAACGAGAACAAAGAGAGGAGCCAGGCGTCCTCGCCGGGGTCCTGCAGCCCCTGGGTGCCCAGGAGGAGCAGCGAGGGTCGTGTTCTGACGACAGCTACGGTTCTGCGTGGGCCGCCGGGGTCAGGGCGTGGGCAGTGGCCCCTGGGAGCATCGGGCAGCCCCTCACAGCACCTCTGCGGGTGGGGAGAGCAGCGTGAGCCTGGGGTGCGCACAGCGCCGCCCCCCACAGCCCTCACGCTGCTCACCTGTCACCTGCGGCGGCTTCACCACGGCCTGCTTGAGGAAGGGCTCCTTGTCGCCGAAGGGGATGATGCTGCTGGGGCTGCCACCGTGGTGGGACAGATCCCGCAGCTCCTTGGAGCCCTCGCTGCCTGAGAAGCCGTTCTCATGCTTGCCGGCCTGCACGCCATTCACCAGGGCCGCTGCCTCCTTGGAGCTGTGGGATGGAAGGGCTGGGCTCAGCCCCGGCCCTGCTGCCCCCCGGCCCCTCCCGGTGTCCCTGTCCTCACCTTGGCTGCAGCCCCTCACCCACCAAGCCCTTCGTTCCCCCCGGCATCCCTGCGCTCGGGGTCTCCATCTCCGGGAGCTCCTCTGCCTTCGGGATTGGCCCCAGGTGCTTCTCACGGCCTGAGGAGATGGCAGAACCTGGCTCAGCCATGGTCGGGCCAGACCATGGCTGGGGGCAGCAGGCCCGGGGTGCCCACACACCTGGGACATCCTCCTGCTCGGCTGCTTTCCCGTTCACCACCTTCTTGTCGTCTTTTTTCTGCAGGGACAGGAGAGCTGTGAGGGTCTGCAGGCAGGGGCAGGAGGGCTCTGTCGAATGCCCCAAGTCCCCAGTGCCCCAGGACAGAGAACAGGTGCTCACCTTGGTGTCTGCTGCATCCGACTTGCGCGTCCTCTTCATGATCTCCTCCAGGCGCTGCAGTCACAGAGGGACTCACACACAGCCCTGGCCACCCAGACCTGCCCCTGGTGCCAGGCAGGATCCCTTCCAGGGAAAAACCTGCCGTGCCCCATGCCTGGAAATGCCCCCCACCCTCACCTTCTTCCTCTCCAGCCGCTCCTGCTCCTCCCGCTGGAAGTGCTTCTCCCGCTCCAGGCGCTGCCGCTCGGCCTCTTCGCGCGCCCTCGCCTCGGCCTCTTCCTTCTGTGTCACAGCAGGGCAGGAAGGGATGAGATGGGACAGGGAGGAAAGGGATGGGGCAGGGACCAGGGAAGGGACTGTGGGAATGTGCTGCCCTGCCCTGTGTTCCCTCCTGCCACTCTGGGCCTTGAGGGGCTGCGCTGGTTCTCACCCGTTCATCCCCCCTGGAGAGTGAATCACAGAACATCCCTGCCTTCCTCCTCCGTCCCTGCCTTTGTCCCCATCTCCTGCAGCCCCTTTTCCCCACACTCTGTCACCCCAACCTGTCTCTGCAGCCGCTCCACCTCCTCTCGCTCAGCCTGGGCTCTCTCCTGGGCCTCTTGTTCCTCCTGCAGCCGCCGCTCCTCCTCCCGCTGCCGTGCCAGGGCCTCCCGCCGGCTCTGCTCCTCGGCCGCCCGCTGCGCCCGCTCCTCCTGCACCCGCCTGCGGGGAGGGGGCCCTTAGCATGGCAGGAGGCCAGGGCTGGGGGCCAAGGGGACAACACCCACCTCTCCTGCTCCTCCTGCTCCCGGCGCTCCCGCTCCTCCCGCTCCCGCTGCTCCCGGGCCTGGCGCCGCTTCTCCGCCAACAACCGGGCAGCCTCCTCCCGGTCTGTGGTGCCAGCGGAGGGTCTGGCTGGGGGGCTGGCTGGCACAGGGCTGGGGGCCACAGGGACTGAGGGGCCTGAGGGAGGCAGGCAGCGTCAGGGCTGCTCTGGCTTCTCCCAGCCCTGTGGCTTCCCTGGCCACACCGTACCCACCTGCTGCCGGCTCTGCGGGCACCTTGGGGGGCTCAGGAAGGGCTGGGGGTGCTGGACCCCGCTCCTCCTCCTTCCTCTCCCGCACCTTCACCTGGCCCTCCTGCTCCCCTCGCTCCTCCCGGGTTCTGGCCCGCACCTTGGGGGAGGAATGGGCGCTTCGAGGCAGGGGCGGCTTGTGGGGAGAGCTGAGGGCCAGGCTGGGGGATGCCGGGCGGGCCCTGGGGGTGGCAGGGGACGAGGGACGGTTCTTGGGGGCGGCAGGGGATGAGGGACGATTCTTGGGGGTTGCAGGAGATGAAGGACGGTTCTTGGGGGCAGCAGGGGATGAGGGACGGTTCTTGGGGCCGAGGCTGCAAACAGCAAGAGATGGTGTTAGTGAGTCTGGGGCAGCCCCTGTGTGGGGTCAGGGGCTGTGAAGACTCAGGGTGGGGGTCCCAACCTGCTGTCAGCTGCAGGCAGGAGCCGGGGCTGTGCTGCCGGCAGCGACTGCCGCTTCCTGAGGCTGCGCTCACGGGACAGGGCGCTGCGCTCCTTGGCGTTCTCCCGATCCTTCTCCTTCTTCTCCTTCTTCTTCTGCTCCGGCCAAGGACAGACAGAGATGGTGTCAGTGCTGGGTGCTGGGCTTGTCCAGAAGCCACACCGTGCCCCACAGCTGCCCTGGCACCCAGGGTCCCTGCGGGAGGTGGCACTCACGGGCGAGGGCTCGGTCCTGCGGCGCGGCGTCACGTCAGGGCTGGCGGCGGCCGCCTTCCGGCGCTCCCAGCAGCGGTGAGGCAGGCGGTGGTTGTGGCAGGGGCTGAGGGGGCTGGCGGAGGCTGAGCGCGGGCACACGGGCACTGGGGGAGGAGTGACCAGGGTCAGGATGGAGCCAGCACCAACACCAGCTCCCCAGGGGCTTCAGGCTCCCTCATCCTGGTCCCCTGCCTGTGCCAGGAGCCGCCTGTCCCTGACCCCCGGGGGCTCACCCTGCTCCTTGCCGTTCCCAGCCAGTGTCACGGCGCTCCGGCTGCGCGCCAGGAACGACAGCGTGGGCGTCATCAGCCGGTCCACGATGCTGCTCTCCCATGGGCTCAGCTGCAAGCTCCGGTCTGGGGAGGGAGAGGGGCCATCAGTGCACCACAAACCCCAGTCCTGCTGCCACAGCCGCTGCTGGGAGGGAGCAGCCGTGTGTCTGCAGCAATACCACGGCGCATGCACGGTTCCAGGAGTGGCCAGAGCTTGGCCGTGCTGGGGAGGGGTCCCCACGGCCCCGCACGGCTGGGCAGGATGAAGGGCCATGCAGACCCAGGCATGGGTGGGCGGCTGGGAGCCTGCGGACGGCGCTGTGGCATGACGACAGTGGTGTCCTTGTGTCCTGTGGACACTGCAGTCACCGTGTACCAGTGGTGCCGGGTGCCACCCTGGTGACAGCAGCCTCCCCATCTGCCCTCTCCTTGTGCCCAGCAATGGCACCCTTCTGTGCCCCTGCCCTGTGTGACCAAGGCCCTGGCACATGCCAGCTGCCCAGGGGACACCACAGTGTGCCCTCATCCCACGGGAGCTGTGCTGAATCACCAAGCGTGCCCCAGGAGCCAGGCCAAGCTCACAGCACCCACAGAACAGCGATGCCTGGCCACACAGCTGGCCAAGCTGCCAACAGCTGCCCTGCAGCACGTCACCAAACACCCCACGGCGCATGGAAACACCCATGGAGACAGAGCCCCTCTGCCCCTCTCCACTGGATGTCAGGCCAGGGGTAGCACCAGCTGCTGGGAGAAGAGAGCTCAGAGCCATGGGTGCTGCAGGGGGACAGGGTGGCAGGTCTGGCACGGGCCCAGGGAGATGCTGCTCCCACCTGGGCAGCGCTGACAGCCCCCAGGTGCCTGTCCCTGGGCTGAGCCCCAGCACAGGGCGGTGGGAGCTGCCTGCGTCACCACAGCCACCGGCGTCAGCTGCTCTGGCTATTTATACCCGTCCGGGAAGGCACCCATCACCAGGCAACCCCGAAACACAACAGCAGCCCCGGCACTGGACACATCCCTCTGTTGGACACATCCCTCCAGCATGGCTGCAGCCCTGGGCAGCACTCCCAGAGCCAGGACGACCTTGCAGCACCACGGTGCTCCATGGCACCCAGCCCCAGGAGCCTGTGGGGACATGGGCACTGTGCCCAGCCCCAGGAGGGCTGACAACAGGCAGCCCCTCTGTGGCTGCACCAGCACCCACCAGAGCTGCCCTGGGGCAGGGAGCCAGGCTCCCATCCCCGTCCTGGCGCCCCATGGGGCTGCCACCACCCAGCCACTCCTCCTCCTCCTCCTCTTCCTTCTCCTCCCAGCCCACACAGCCTCAAGGAGCCACCGGCCGGTTCCAGCCTCCTCCCACAAACAGCAAACGGCTTCTCCTCTCTCCGCGGGCACCTGGGGATGGGGGACCCTGGCACTGGGAGTCCCCAGCGCTGGGAGGGGGCTGGGCTGTGCCCCCTGCGCTGGGGCAAACGCAAAGGGCTCTTACTTCTACTGGGAGAGTTCCAGAGGGTGGCGGAGGATTTGGAGAGCCGCTTGTTGATTATAGAGTCGACGTGTTTGGGGAGGTTTACAGCGGACACCGAGCACCGGCTCGCACCTGGAGGAGGGAAAAGACACAAGGGCATTAAGGTCCCGGGGCTGGGGCCGGGCCCCCCACATGCAGCATGCACAGCCGTGCCAGGGCACTGGGACGGAACTGGAAGGACCAGGGGAGATGCTGGAGTCCAGGGACACAACACAGAATGGGGTAGGAGATGCTGGAGTCCAGGGATGCGACACAGAATGTGAGAGGAGATGCTGAAATCTGGGAACACGGAACAGAGTGGGACAGGAGATGCTGGAATCCAGTGACACGGCACGGAGTGGGGGCAGAGGAGACACTGGTGTCTGGGGACACGACACACAGCACTGGCATTCAGTATGGCAGTGCCTGAACCCTGCAGGGTCATGCTGGGATCATGCAGGGGTCTCATCCTCAGAGAGCCAGGGCGGCTCCCAGCAGTCTTCCCAAACAGTCCTGGGAATCGGGAGCAGCTGGCTGGGGACCTCGGCAGCACCAGGTGAGCATCCACCCTGGGGGAGCAGGGTGAGGGCAACAGGTCCAGACAGACAAGAGACAACATCACACCGGTGCTGGGTCACTATGGCACTGCCAGGACAGTGCTGGTGGCTGGCAGCACCTCCACAGGTAGCTGGGATCTCCCCACCCTGGCCGGGTGCCTCTGGACAAAACAGCCAGGGAAGCTCAGGGCTGGTGGAGGCAGATTTGTGAGTGACAGCTGGCAGCAGCTCCAGCAGCACATCCCGATGGGAAGTGACAGGGAAAGGTGTCCCCTTGCCACACCCTGCCAGGTGCTGCACCACAGACACCCCGAGTGTGCCACGAGCCACAGTGGCACACACAGCACCGAGACAGGCGTGCCCAGAACAGGGAGCCTGCACACCCAGCCCAGCCAGGTACAGCCAGGCACGCAACACCTGAACGCACACGGCACTGGGCACACGGTGCCAGCACGCACAACCTGGCACACAACACCTGTACACAGCCTGGCCAGGTGCAGCCAGGAACACAACACCTGTACACAGCCTGGCCAGGTGCAGCCAGGAACACAACACCTGTACACAGCCTGGCCAGGTACAGCTGGGGCCAGCACAGCTGCCCCATGGCACAAGAAGGCCAGACAGTTCCCAGGGACACAGCTCTCTCCTCTATGTCACCATCCATGCCAGACAGTGCTAGCACCTGCCAGCACAGCAGTCAGGAGACAGTGGAGACCTCCACATGTCCCAGTGCTGAACTGTGCAGAGCGTCCCCAAGAAGCCCCCAAGGAGCAGGACCAGCTTCTGCAGCCACACATACAGCCACAGTCACCTCCATACTGGACCTGGAGGGGCCAAGCACTGCCCCCACCCCCAGGACAAGGAGACACTCCGCAGCACAGACCCCAGCCAGAGCTTGCAGAGGCCTCATGCAGCTCCACAGCCCCTGAGGAGCCCCAGGGGCTCTTCACGGCTGCTGGAGACCTGGCAATGTGGCCAAGGCAGCCAGGGCTGCCCCCAGGCAGGTCTCTGAGTGGAACAGCGACTGTGACGCAGACTCCAGCTTACACCCAGCCCCACAGGAGCAGGGAACAGCCACAGGACCCCATCAGTCCCCAGCACAGCCCAGAGTGACGGCAGCATGACCCCAAGAGGGGCTGAGCTAGGTTTGAGGGCTGGCAGAGAGATGCCCAGCTGCCCCCACCGCTGTCAGAGGCACAGGGTCCCAAGGTGCCTGTGCCCAGCCCGGCACTCACCGTCCTTGTGTGCGGGGGAGCCGTGGTGCAGGGCCCCAGCCCAGGACCACCGCTGCTGCCGGATCTCTGCCCACGTCTTCTTGACCGACCGCTGGATCGCTGCCTCATAGCGCTCCTGCCCGAGGGAGAGGGACTGGCTGAGCTGGCGGTGCAGGAGTGGGGCTGGGGCCAGTCAGAGCCCCCAGCACGAGGCCATCACAGCAATGGGGGTGCTTGGAGGGAGACAGGACAGTGATGCCTGCCCTGGCCAAGGCACACGTGCCCAGAGGCTGGGCACAGCACAGGCTATGCAGCATGAAGGAGGGGCAGCAGAGGACAGGCAGAGTGGGCAGCTCCTGAACGGTTCATGACGCATCTCCTGAAGAGCTGCTGGAGCCATGAGAACTCCTCAGGGGTTGCATCCCATGCACCACCCCTGCCCACGGCCCACTGCACCCACCACACCCATCCCCATCCTCACCTTATTCTTCTCCAGCTTCTGCCTCTGCCGCTCCTCCAGGACCGCCCGGCGCTTCTCCGCCCGCAGCCGCTGCTCCTCCAGCCGCTTGCGCCGCTCCTCCAGCTGCTTCTCCCGCAGCAGCCGGGCCTTTTCCTCCTTCTCCAGCCACAGCACCCGCTTGGCAGCTGCGGGGGGCAGCGGGGTGGCACCGGAGGCGCAGCCCTGGGCAGTGCCCATGCCCCGGGCAGTGCCCATGCCGGCTGGCTGCGGCCGGGGCACGCGGCCGGGCTACGCGGCCGGGCTGGCGGGGCAGGCAGCAGCACGGCGAGGGAGGGGTTTGGGCCAGGACAAAAGGAAGGCCGGGAGCCCGCCGGGAGCCCGCCGAGCCGCGCGGGGAACAATGGGGGAATGAGGGTGGAAAGAGCACGGGGACAAGGAGGCCCCATGCGCAGCACAGGGGCCCCGCTCGCCCGCTGCCCCGAGCCACTCTGGGGCTGCCTGCACACGGCAGAGCCGGGCACCACGGCTGCTGGCACCTGCACAGACCCGGGGAGTGCCCAAGGCAGGGAGCAACAGTGTGCAGGGGGGTCAACAGCATGCCTGGGGGTCAGTGGTGTGCCCAGGGGTCAGTGATGTGCCCAGGAGTCAGCGGTGTGCCCAGGGGTTAGCAGTGTCCTGGGGGTCAGCGGTGTGCCCAGGGGTCAGCAGTGTCCTGGGGGTCAGTGGTGTGCCCAGGGGTCACCAGTGTCCTGGGGGTCAGCGGTGTGCCCAGGGGTCAGTGATGTGCCCAGGAGTCAGCGGTGTGCCCAGGGGTTAGCAGTGTCCTGGGGGTCAGTGGTGTGCCCAGGGGTCAGCAGTGTCCTGGGGGTCAGCGGTGTGCCCAGGGGTCAGTGATGTGCCCAGGGGTCAGCAGTGTGTCTGGGGGTCGGCGGTGTGCCCAGGGGTCAGTGGTGTGCCCATGGGTCAGCGGTGTCCTGGGGAATCACTGAGTGCCTGGTGGGCAGAGCTGCCAGCACTGCAGTTCCCGCCCAGGCTCAGCTCACCACAGCTAATGGGATTGCCCATGACCCAGCAAAGCTCCTTAGCCCCTGCCTCCCCCCACATCCACTTTCCCTCCCAGCCCCATACCCAGGTACTTGGCCCGTTCCTCGCGCCGCTCCTTCGCCTGCTTGTGCCTTGCCTGGGCTTTCTGGGCATCTGTAGAGGGGAATCACCATCAGGGTAGCACCAGGCATCGACTGGTGCCCACAGGGTGCAGCATCACTGGAGCACTGCACCTCCTGGCACCCACCTTGCTTGGGCCGGGCGCTGGCAGCAGGAGACAGCGAGGGGCGGC
Source organism: Cichladusa arquata (assembly GCA_026413545.1). Classification (NCBI taxonomy): domain Eukaryota; kingdom Metazoa; phylum Chordata; class Aves; order Passeriformes; family Muscicapidae; genus Cichladusa; species Cichladusa arquata. The sequence goes on from JAOTQP010000929.1 coordinate 3,912,400, forward strand.
TGCTCCGGGGGGTCACGTCCTTTGAGGGCCCGGCTGTGGCACCCAGGGGGCTCTTGGCATCAGGAGGGGCCCCTTCAGTGGCAGCTGGGACTGGGGGCTGGCTGCCATGGGGCAGCATCTCCCCGGAGCGAGGGGCGGCAGCGTGCACGGGGACAGGCTGGCCAGGGGTGTGGGGCAATGCCTCTTCTTTGAGGTGCTCCATCCCAGCCTGCCTGGGGGGTCCGGGGGGGGACTGGTCACACTGGGGGGAAACACTCTGTGCTGAGGGGACGGCAGTGGCAGGGCTGGGGGACACGGGCTGTCCTGGCAGTGCCATGGCCGGAGGGCTGGGCTGGTCACGCTGTGGGGGGCTGCTCTCAGAGGGGCGCATCACAGCCGGGGGGCAGATGGGCTGCTGGGAGGGGGGCACGGCTGCAGGGACAGGCGAGACGATCTTGTCAGAGGGGGTGATGGCTGCAGGGACAGGCGGGACGGTCTTTTCCGAGGGGATGACATCCGGAGGGCCGGGTCGGTCGCGCTGGGCGGGGCTGCGCTCTCCCTGCAGGGCATCCCCAGGAGAAGGGGGTGGCACGGAGGGCGGGGGGATGCTGTCTCCCATCGGGGATGGTGGCTTCCCTGCAAGAGGGGCAGAGCAGAACACAAGGTCACTCAGTTGGGGAAGGCTGTGGAAGATCCATCCTCCCCAAACACAGTCCTCGGGGGGCACAGCCCTGTCCCCCCAAACACAGCCCTCAGGAGCAAGGCTGGGGAGGGCAGTGGGACCCCACCTCAGCCCTGCTGCTGCCCCGATCCTGGGGGGCACCCGCAGCGGGTGCCAGGCGCTGGGCACACAATGCACAGAGGGACAGCCGGGCTCCACCAGGCACTGCCACCACAAAGCTGCCCTTCATCCCCTGGCAGCTGCCGCCTGGCCCTGCCGTGGGGGGACACGGGCCCAGAGACCCCCCAAGGGCACAGGGACCCACAGACCCCGCTGCCACTCTCCCCGAGGGGACGAGGATGTCGAGCGCTTCCGCAGCACGGCCAGAGGCAGGATGGGCGCGGGCGGTGGCCTGACGTCACCGTGACAGCCCATGGCCCCCATGCGCCACGGACCCGCAGCCATGAACTCATGGCCCAGGAATGCACACGAGGCTGCCAGACAGAGCCCCCTCCCCGCGTGGGGCCGGCCGTGGGGCAGCCCGGGGGATCTCCCCCGTTCTGGATGGCCCCTGGGCACCCTGAGGGAGCCCTGAGCACACCCCAACACGGTGCCAGCGCCTGGCAATGCCATGGCACGTGCCCTCTGCAGAAGTGGTGTCGAGAGTGTCCTCAGTGACAACAGTGGTGCTGACTCCCCCGGCCCCCATTATCAGCCCTTTGCAAACAAACCCTTCAGTACTTGCCAGGATCCCAACTCCAACTCCCACACAGCAGCAGCACCACCACCACTCCTGGCCAGAATGATGCCAGACCCACCCCAGGACACACAGCTCCAGCCCCATGGGCACCACTGCAGAGTAAGCCCCCACTGCAGGGAGGATGGCAGAACCCCAGTGACCAGCACCCACCACCAGCTGATGTCACGCGCCGGCTCAGCCGTGTTTGCAGAGCTCTCCACAGCCCTCAGCGAGGGGCAAAGTGTGGGCTCTGCAAACACAGCCGGCGCCGCTCCTCACCCACCCCATGGCTTCTCACCCACCTCACGGCTCCTCTCCCACCCCACGCTCTCATCCACTCCATGCTGGAGCGCTCTGAGCCAAGGTCAGCCCAGGCTACCCAAAGAGGCATTGCCAGCCTCTTGCACTGACAGCATGGGCACACCCCAGGTCCCCTGGTCCCCAGAGAGGGGCTGGGGGTGCTGCTGCAGCCCCCCAGGCCAGGGCTGTGCCAACAGGACTCCCTCACCCTGGACTCTGGGGACACAGCAAGCCCCGGCCCCCCCGCAGACTTTCCGGGTATTTTGTGCTGCAGGAAGCCGGCCCATCCCCTGGCCCCGATCCCGCACATCCCATGTCCCCAGCACTGCGCCCTGCAAGGCACCATAGGTCTGATGAGGGACTGGCACTGGGGGGTCCCCTGCTCTGGCAGCAGGGCTGGGCAGCCCTCAGTTGCCAGATCCCAGGATGGCTCCTAGAGTGCCATCATGCTGGGAGGGGTGACCCTGGGAACACTGTGCTACTTGCCTACCTGAGCAGAAACACTAGGGAAGAAAGATCAGTGTTTCATAACTTACACATTAGCCTTCAAAAACT
>JAOTQP010000929.1:3919456-3947907 GCA_026413545.1 Cichladusa arquata
GCGCTCCCCGCCCCGGCCCCGCGGCCCCGGCCGGGGGGAGCGGCCGGGGGATGGATGCTCCGCCTCGCCCCGGCTCCAGACGCGGCCCCGCAGCCCCGACCCGGCGCCGCTCCTCCCGCGGCCGTGGCTGGGACCCCGCGCCCGTCACCCCCGTGTCGGGCCTGCCCCTCTGCCTGTCCCCAGAGTGCTCAGCATCCCCCAGCTCTGTTCGGCCACTCGCCCGCCTCCAGCCCCTGCTCTCGCAGATTTTGGGGCTCGCACACACATTTTACGATGCTCCGGTCACGCGCGAAGCGCTGGCTCCGCAGCAAACGCGCCCCGCCCCGAGCAGCGCCGCGATACACAGCCAGCGCCACCCGGACCTGCTCCCCCAGCCTCAGGCACCCCAAAAAGACACCGATTTCCCGTTTCCGAGCCCCACCTCAGCTATTGGAGAGGCCTTGGAGCTGCTGCTCCCCCGCTCCCCGTCACTCGTGAGCCTTAGTCACCGCCAGCAGCCGCCCCCGCTCGCGGGGCTCCCCCCCGCATCCCACCCTGCCCCGGTAACCGGCGGACAACAGAGGCCGCTCCCGCTCCCCGGGCACGAGCAGCGGCCCCGCTCAGCGCTGAAACCCCTTCCGGCCCTGCTTGTACGCGAATGTAGCGGCACGAGGGTGGGGGACAAGTGGGCAGCACTAGCAGTGGGAGGAACACAGCTCCAGGCTCTGCAGGGGAATTGGGAGGCAGGGACATGTCCTTGTCCACCACGTGGCCAGCCTGCTCCAGGCATCCCGCAGAGTGCCCGGCTCTGGGTGTGTGGATGAACAAAGTTAGTTTTCTGCGGGCAGCACCCATCAGAGATGCCTGTTTTGGGGATGATGTCACCGCAGGCCAGGAGATCCCCTGCTACTCATTCTCCCTCACCTACCAGGCAAACAGGTTTACCGAAATCCGAGCCCTTTCCCTTGGAATTGCATTCCCCTGACTCGGATGGGGAGCTCCTCAGCAGACAGGGCGGCCCCACTCTGTGATGCTGCAGGGGTAGCCCTACACCCCAAATCACCCTAAAGTCATCACCCTCCTACAGCCTCCAGCCTTGCACCCTCTCACCTGGCTCAGACAGAGCAGAGGCTTCCTGAAACTCCCAGTCAGAACTCACCTGTCAGCTGACTCCCCACCAGGGAATGCTGCGTGGCCAAGCCTCAGCTCTGGGAGCTGGGCACCCCACGAGGATGGCAGGGAGTGCAAAGTCCAGAAAACTCACAAAGCCAGGATATGCCCTGGGACAGGAAAGAGGAACAGCCCCACTCACAGTTTTGCATGGCTGAGCCTCCAAGGGGCTGCAAGCAGGCCCCCAGCCCTGTGGCACACAAGGGATCTGGCAGAGCAGGACTGCAGTCATACCATGACATGTTCCAAGGGTGACTATGGGTGGCTTCCAAAACCTCTTTGCCTATGGGTCCCACAGCATCACCTGGAGCAGATGAGCACCTCAAGGCTCTGGGACAGCCTGGTACTGGATCCAGCCATGTCCATGGTCCTTCTCCCTGCAGTGGGGACAGTCTGGAGCAGGGGGCATGGTGAGAAAGGGGCAACTGTGGGTGTACAGGGCCTGTGGCTGTGCTCCAACAGTACAACATGAGAGGGCTCGTGAATGCCATGCCAGCCCAAGTCGATGGGCTTATACAAGCAGGGATTGATCGATCACTCTGCTGCAGGCAGAGCCCCGCTCTGTTGGGGTTCCTGAGCCCAGCCCTGCCATTCCCGTGGTGCTGGGAACAGCTGCCCTCCCTGAGCTGATGGAAAATCCGATGAGCTCATGATGAGCACAGCACCCAGCCCTGGCTGCTGCATGCCCCAGCACTTCCTGTGCTCCTCAGCCCTGCAGCATGGGGTGCAACAATGCCATGGCTCTGTCGGGCCAGTCTGGGCAGGGGGCTGCACCCTGAGGCCCAGCACCTGGCCCTGACACCGATTGTAGGGACCTACAGGGATCAGCACCCCAGTCACAGGATAACTACAGCCACAGCTCAGCCCTGCCAGCAGGAGCTGATGCTGTGCGAGTCTGGGAGCAAACAGGGATAAGGATGGCAAACAAACCCCACCAGCACCTCTGAGCAAAGTACCGTGTGGGACACCCCATCCCACCCACTTCCACCTGCTTCCTATCCCTGTGCTCCCACCTCTCTCCTCAGCCCCAGGACTTTGCCCTGGCCCCAGGCTGCTCCCACCGTGCTGCTCTGTGACATGGTGCCTGCAAGGGCTGATCTAAATCCCTGTCCCCAAAACACTCCAGCTGATTCCCACTAGCCGTGGGGCAATGACCCAACAGGATCCTGGGGACGAGTGTCTGTCCCTGTGTCCTGTCCTGGATGGATGCAATAGGTGCCCATCACTGCATGTCAAGGTAACAACCAGACCTCCAGCATCTTGCCACGGGGCTACACCACGGCCCATGGCAAATCCCGGCTGCTGCAGGACAATCCCCCGTGGGTGTGTGACAAATGGGCCAGCAATGGGCTGAGCCACAGCGGGCTGCGCCCTGCCCTGCCACAGCTCGTGCCTGCTCTGTAATTATCCCAAGCCGCATCTGTAATTAGTGTCCTGATGTCATGGGGTCAGGCCTGGGCAGCCCCACGTGCTCCCCGCCACCCCCACCTTGGCCTCCGGCCTCAGGGCTGGAGGAGATCACAGTCTTCCAACACCATCCAGAGGAGTTCCTGCCCAGCTCCGGCTCCCCGCCAGCATTGCTGCCAGAATCACATCCCAGTGCTGCTCCACAGCCCCCGAGCTGCTGCAGGGCTGGATCTGTCCCTCGGGCCGGTGCAGGGCTTGGTCACTCCAACCACTGCATCTCTGCCCCCTTCCCTGCAGCATCCTGCCCACTCCCTGGATCCTGCCTGGGAAGGAGAAGGGCCAGCCCCTGCCCTTCCGAGCCTCCCAGGGCTGCCAGTCACCCGCTCCCTCGGCACTGGGAATGCGCTGGAGCAGCCCAGCAGCTATAAATAGAGCGGGAGGCGCAGGCACGTGTGGCCACAGCACACGCGGGTCTGGCGGCTGCTGCCCCGTGGCCAGTGTGGGGCACAGGCAGGGTGTGGGGCACAGGCAGGGTGTGGGGCTGCAGCAGCACCTCAGGGTGGGACAGAAACAGAGGAGGGTGAAAGCACTGAGCAGGGAAAATACAGTGTGGTCCTGCTCCTGGGAGAGAGGATGGAGGGGAGGCCCCACACAGCTGCCACGGAGCACCAGCACTTTATTGCAGGGCAGAGAAGCACCACATTGCCCACGGCACACGGAGCACCTCGCATCCCTTTCCCTCTGCAGCACCCCATGGCCACCCCTGTCACTAACAGCCACGTAAGGGCCGTGCCGTGCCGGTGACACTGAACTGTGCGCTCAGCACCTCCGACGGCGCTCGTGTCTTCTGTCCTGGCTGCTGCCCGCCAGCAAAGAGGGTGAAGGTGCCGGGCTCCAGGCGCCAGTCCTGCACCCAGACTGCACGCTGCTCGGCCAGCACCTGGAAGGACAGCTTGGCCTCCTGGCCGGCCAGCACAGCCACACGGCGGAAAGCCACCAGCTGCCAGCGGGGCACCGGCACAGATGACTGCTCCCAGCGCAGGTACAGCTGCACCACCTGAGCAGAGGGATGGGAGTCAGCACAACGGGACTCCACAGCAGTCCCCTTGCAGGGGGGAGTTTGGGCACACCTGTACCCCGTACAGCCAGCTCAGGGCAGAGGAGCTGTGCCCACCTCCTCGCTGTCCCGCAGCCCCGTGTTCTCCAGCACCACAGACACAGAGAGGTTGGCACAGACGGGCAGCACTGGGGGGCTCAGCACCAGGTCCCGATAGCGGAATGTTGTGTAGGACAGCCCGTACCCAAAAGGGTAGAGTGGGGCCTCCTGCCCATAGTACCGGTATGTCCGTCCCTCCATGGTGTAGTTCTCCATCGGTGGCACCTGTGGGACAAGGGGCCAGTGGAACACGGCAGGGCTGGGTAAGCACAGGCAAGAACCAGCCCTGCATCGCCCAACTGCTCCAGCCATCAAGGAAGGGAAAGGCTTAGGGTGCGACCAGCAGCCCTGGCCTTACCTGGTGCATGCCTGCAGGCCAAGTGGCCGGCAGCCGGCCAGCAGGGCTGGCCCCCGCCTTGCCCAGCAGGACCCTGGCAATGGCCAAGCCGGTGGCCTGCGCAGGGAAGAAGCAGGCCAGGATGGCCCCCACGCCGTCGTGTGCCTGTGCCCAGCTCACATCCAGGGGCCCCGCGTTGAACAGCAGCAGAATGACAGGATGCCCAGCGGCTGCAGGGAAGTGGCTGTCACTGAGACCCCTGTAGTGGCACTGCTGGGATGGCCCCAGGGTGTCCCATGGACGGGGAACACCTGGGTGGGCTGAGGTCCCACAGAGCCCCTACCTGCCTGCACAGCATCTTGCAGCAGCTCCAGCTGGTGCCCCGGCAGGGACAGGTCACTCCGGTCTTTTGCCTCTGTCTCCACATCTACCCCTGGGTGGGGACAGCCAAGGGAGAGCCCCTTACATCCCTGTGGGCAGACAGGGTAGAGGGGCACTGACTGCCTCAGAGGCGGCTCATGGGCACCCCCTTCTCCCAGAGCACTCCTCTTCCCCTGACAGTGCCCACCCAGTGCCCTCCCACTCCCACCTACCTGTCCCCAGGCAGACCAGCACCACATCAGCTGCCCCCACCACTTTCACCAGCTCTGTCCGTGAGTACCGCTGGCACCGTGGCTCGCTGCAGCCCGCTGTGAAGCTGACATTGGCTCCCAGCATCTCCAGCCCCCTCCTGCACCAGGGGAGAGCAGAGGATATAGGGGCAGCAGTGCCCCAGGGTCAGGGCATAATGGGACAGCCCCCTTGCCCTGGCCACCAGCCAAGAGACAAGCAGCTCCAGCAGCAGTCTTGGACAGTGCTCAGAAGAGGGGAACAGTGACCAGGAGACAGGGACATAAGGTGGGACCATGCTGTCTTACCGGGGAGTGTAGATGTACTGAGGCTCTGGCACTGGTGCATAGTCCCCAAACAGTACCCGGGGATTGTCAGCAAAGGGACCCACAACCTGTAGAGGGCAGATGGGTGAGGGTGGGCACCTGCAGCCCTGTGACACCTGTGTGCCATGGATACAGAGCCAGCATATCCCCCTGCCTGCCACCTTTCAGGGGCTCACCGCGAGGCGCTGGCCGGACAGGTCCCGGGCCCGCAAGGGCAGTGTCCCCTGCACATTCTTCAGCAGCACAAAGCTCTTGACAGCAGCTTCCAGTGAGAGGTTGCGGTGCTCGGGGCTCTGCACCACACTCAGGTCCAGGGAGCTGTAGGGGTTCATGGCTGGAGGGTCAAACTCCCCCAGACGCATCCTTGTGTAGAAGAGGGGCCGGACTCGGTCACGCAGCATCTGTAGAGACCCCAACCCCAACATCTCAGCTGTGCTTGGCACAGCTGGGCTTGGCCCAGGCTCTCTGCTCACACCCCTGGTCCCACTCCCCTCAGCTCACCTGCAGCGTGATGTTGCCCATGGCCAGAGCCTGAGGGATGCGCATGAAGACGTTGTTCCTCATGCCATAGGACAGCTCCAGGTTGCAGCCAGCATTCACCGAGGCTGCCATGCCAGGGAGAAGGGAGAACTCCCATCACGGCTGCACGATGCCTGGGGACTGACCCCATGCCCAGCCCGTGAGCTCACCAATGGCCGTCTCCAGGAAGCTGTGTGTGTAGTGGTGCCCCAGCATGATGAGCTCCACAGCCCCCTCGTCACTCACCACGTAGCCATCAAACCCCCACTCGCCACGCAGGATGTCCGTCAGCAGCTTCTTGTTGGCACAGGCGGGAACGCCATTGATCCTGTTGGAGAGGGGATGGGGCAGCCAGGAGAGCAGGGCACTGGCCATGCCCGGGGCAGCCTGACCCACGTGGCCCCCACCAGGCTCCACACCTGTTGTAGCTGCACATGAAGCTGTAGGAGCCAGCACGCACACAGGCCTGGAACTGGGGCAGGAAGGTCATGCGCCAGTCCCGCTCCAGCACCTGCAAGCACCATGGCAGAGTGGGGTCAGCACCTGGAGTGTCCCCTGCCCTCTTAACACCCCCTGCCCCTGCTGTGCTCACCTTGGCATTGAAGCTTAGCCTGGAGACGGGGATGTTCTCAGGGCCTCCGTGCACACTGAAGTGTTTGCAGCCAGCGCTGGCCTTGACATAACGGGGGTGCTGGCCCTGCAGCCCCTGCACAAAGCTGCGGGCCAGCTCCCCACTCAGGAATGGGTCCTCCCCATAGGTCTCCTGTCCGGGGCACAGGCAGGTCACGTCTGGGAGCCCTGTCCCCACACCCCCACAGCTCAGCAAGCCATGGCCACATCCAGCTGGTCAGCCACGGTCCTTTGTGGCCTGATCCCAGCGAGGAATCACCCGCCCAAGCTGGCACCTGGTTCCTCCCCCACAGTGGGTGCCTCATGATGTTCAGGACAGGGCTGAAGCAGCTGAGCCCAGTGTGGTCACTGTAGCGGCCAGCAGCAGCAAAGCTGTTGTGCTTTGCTCTCACCTCGGTGGCCGTGGCGTTGGCCACACGGTAGATCAGCTCGGGGCTGTGGGGACAGCACAGGCGTGTCAGGGCAGGCAAGGGGACACCTGTCTCCCAAGGTCCCATCCCACATCCCCGGTCCCCGGTGCTGGTACCTAAAGGCGGCGGCAAGCCCCAACGCCTGCGGGAAAGCCGTGGCCCATCCGGGTGCCTCGCCGTCCCCCCGCAGACATTCCGTGTTCCAGTTGTAGGGCGCGATGCCCAACCGCGGGATGGGGGGCGCGGGACCGTTCCCCATCGCTCCCCCCCTCGCCACCTGCGGGGCAGCGGCGCTGAGCGGGGAGTCCCGCGGGGGCCCCCGGGGGGGTCCCGCCGCCCCCTCACCTGCAGCACCAGCTCGGCGGGGCTCAGCCGGCCCAGCAGGTCGTCGAGGCGGCGGTGCCAGGGCAGCGAGGGGTCCCAGAAAGGGAAGGGGGGCGGCTGAGCCCGGACGGCCCCCGCGCCCAGCGCCGCGCTCAGCACCAGGACCCGCAGCCCCAGCGCCGCTGCTGGGAGAGCCCCTCGCAGCACGGCAGGGCTCGGCCCCCGCGATCCGCACGGCATGGCCCGGCCAGGCTCCCGCGATCTGCACAGCATGACTCGTTCCGGCCCGGCCCCGGCGCTGCGAAGCCCCCGCGGTGAGCGCGGCGGGGCGGAGCGCGCTGCAGTCGGTCCTGCGCTCACCGAACGGGGCGGAGCGCGGTAGAACGGGACGGGTCAGGGTAAGCTGGGGCTTTGCCCGGTCCCTGCCGCCCCCCGGGCCGATTTGCGAGATTCACCCCGTGCACCGGGGTCTGTATTCGAGGGGCGGCGAGCCCCGAGCCCCGCGCAGCCCGGCTCCGCCGCGGGGACAGGTCGCGGTGTTCCGGTTCCACCCGTCTCCCGGAGCATCTCCCGTGTGCGGGCGTGAACCGGCAGAGCCGCCCGGCGCCGTCAGACCGGCTCTCGGTGCCCTCGGCTGCAGCGGGGCCGGCTCGGCCCGTGCCTGGGGCCGGGGAGCAGTAACGGCTCCACCCGGGAAGGATCTCCGTGTGCTCACTCACTGGGCGTTATGGCAGGACACGGAGTGATGCCAGCGCGGGTGCCCTGTGTGCCACTCGTGCCCTCCAGCTCAGCACGGAGGGACACTGCGGTGACCAGGGACACAGCGTCTTCTTAGGTTGAATATTAGGAAAAGGTTCTTCCCCCAGAGGGTGCTGGGCACTGACCAGGCTCCCACAGCTCCAAGACTGCCAGAGCTCCAGAAGCGTTTGGACAACACTCTCAGAAACATGGGTGGGACTGTTGGAGTATCCTTTGCAGGGCTAGGAACTGGACTCCATGGTCCTTGTGGGTCTCTTCCAACTCAGAGTGTTCTAGGATTCAATGATCTCCATTGGCCACCAGCACACTGGAGCCACTGTGGTGGAGAGCACAAGGTAGCATTTGGGACTTGGAGCAGGAGGGGCCTGGCACTGCAGAGCTGGAGACAGGGAGCACAGACATCCCATCAGCTCACTGGCACAATAGAGGTGCTACTGGCAGCCCCCCAGCCCGGGACAGCCACCCCACACCCCGGTGCCAGGCTGGTGCCTCACAGCTGGCAGTGTCCCGGGGATGCAGCCATGTAAGGCAATGCCAGCAGGTCACTGCAGCCCGTGGTCCCCACGCTCCTGCCCGGCTGTGACAGCGAGCCAGCTCCCAGCTGCTGGATTCCTGAGCAGCCAGCAGGAGTGGGGAGTCTCCCTGTGCCCAGAGCGTGTCTTGCCCCCAGCACACCACCCCAACTGGGTCAAGGCTCAGCACTCACTCAGTGACAAGTCCAGGACAGGGACATAATGGGATAAATAAATAAACAACAGAAGATTAAATAAATAAGTAACAATTGCCAGGCACAGTCTGTCTGGGAGCAGAACCTGGTGCACCAGGGGCCATGCTGGCTTCGTTAAGGTAGGATGGGTTATTCCAGGGAATATTCCCTGCAGTTCCTGCATCCCCAAGCCAGGCTGGTTTCTGTGACAACTTTGCCCTATTTTTGCGGGGCCATTTGCAGGCCTCACAGGGTGGAAACCTGCTTGTGTTCCACACTGAGCCACAGCCTAAAGCTCTGAGCCTGTCCAATCCTGCCAGCACAGGGCTTGCTTCATCCACCCACAGACACCAGCTGCCCTTTCCCCAGGAATCAGCCTCTGCTGAGCCCCTGGAGATGGGCAAGGAAGGCACAGAAACAGTCTCCCCAGGGCCTGGCCCTGGCAGAGCTCAAGGAGCGTTCAGACAATGCTCTCAGGCACATGGTGGAATTGTTGGGGTGTCCTGTGCAGGGCCAGGACTTGATCTTTGTGGGTCCCTTCCAGCTCAGGATATTCCACGAGTCTATTCCGATTTCAAGGTGGCACTGTGGGACCAAGGTGGGAGCAGAAGCCCAGCCCAGGCGCACCGGGAAAGGCCTCTTTCCTATGGCTAGACCTTGCTCTGCCGACGGCTCCTGAGGCGTTATTGACGCGGGGCTGGGGGGCCGCGGGGAGGCCTGCAGGAAACCGGCATCACCGGGAGCGACCGTAGGGAGCAGCACCGTGGCCACCATTCCATCAGCGGCCGGGCAGGGGCGGCACGGTGCCGGCGGACACCCCGGGACGTGAGGGCGGGGGGAGCGGGAGCGGCGATCCCGGCGGCCCCGGCCCGGGCCCAGCGCGGCCTCGACGGCGGCGCCGCCACATTGCGGCGGGCGGTAGCGCCCCCTGGCGGCCACCGCGGCCGTCACCTGACCCCTCTGCACGCCGGGATTGGTCGGTGCCCTTCGGTCACGTGACGCTGGATGGGCGCATCCTGCGGTCGCGCGATGCACTCTGGGATTTGTAGTTCACCCGAGCAGGCGGGGTGCGGACGGCGGCGCTGCGCGGACTGCGTGTCCCGTGGTGCCCCGCGGTGTCCAGGGGGTCCCTTGGTGCCCCGCGGCGGACGGAGCGGCCGGGCCGGGCCAGGCGGACACGATGTCGCGACAGGGCGGGCGCGGCACCGAGAGCAAGAAAATGGTAACGGCGGGGACAGCGCGGCGAGCGCATGGCGTGGGGTACCCGGGGAACCGGCCCGGGGCGGCGGTGATCGGGGCCGGCCCGCAGCGCCCGGTGCGGCGGGGCCGGGCGGCCATCAGCGGCACCGGGCGCTCTCGTTTGTGGGAAGTTCGCACCCCGAACGCTTCCCTGGCGTTTCGCTTCCCCTCTCCAACACTTTCCGCGTTATCAGCCCGGCTGAGTCAGGAACTGAGAGATGGAGCCCAAAGCTCCAGAGCTGTGCTCGAATGCTGGGTCAAACCAGGTCGAATTCATTAATTTTTAATGCAAAATAAGTAATAAAAAATAAAACCTGGGGTTTTCTCCCTCTCTGGCCGTGAGGAGGGGCTAGGTCCGGTTTAGCTGCTCCCTCCTGCCTCTCCACGCCCCAGGGGATTCTTTTCTAGGGATTCAGCTCCTTAAATACAACGTGAAAATTGTGTTAATTCGCTGCAGTTCTGACACTTCCGTAGCCATTGAACAGATGGATAATGTGAAGACTGTACACTGCTCTGCTGTATTAAATAAAAAAAGTACTGGGAAAGCTTTGGGCACTTCAGTTACATCAGATGGGCTGAAAACGGGGGAAAAAAAGTCCAAATTTGAATTTAGGAGTTTGCCCTATTGTAACAGCTTAAGTTGTGTTTAATAACAATGTCTCAGCAATAAGTGAGATCAGCTCTGGGTGTGTGGGGGCTGATGGTGGCAGGTGACACTGCCATGGCCTCACACGGTGGCAGCACCTCTGGCTGGGGACAGCTGGATTCCCTCCATCCATCCCCATGCCCTCTCCACCTCTGTCTGTACTAAAACGACTGAAACCCTGAAAACCAACACTACCTGTTCTGCATGCCTGTTAAATTCTCTGCCAAGTCTCTGACTCCAGCTGAGCCAAAGGAACTTCCACCTTGTCGTTCTGATGGTGTGAATTGCCCAACCTTTAGCTTTCTGAGAGGAAAGCAAATTTTTTAATAAAACTCTCAAAGAATGTGTCAGTTCTTTAGATCCAAAGTGGGGCAATAGCTCCAGCCAGCCTGATTGATTGTTTTCATACCTGAAGCCTTAAAGTTCATCCCATTCCACCCCCTGCCATGGGCAGGGACACCTCTCACTATCCCAGGTTGCTCCAAGCCCCATCCAACCTGACCTTGGACACTTCACAGGATCCAGGGGCAGCCACAGCTTCTCTGGGCACCCTGTGCCAGGGCCTCACCACCCTCACAGGGAAGAATTTTTTCCTAATCCAGGAGCAAGACAAGGTGGAATTCCCTGTGTCCTCTACAAACTCAATTTCTATTTGGGGGTGTTTCCTCTGTGTGTTTGTTGTGGCTTTGTGTGAACTTATGGTGATCTGTGTTGTCACTTAACTCTGATCTTGTCTCTTTTCCCTCCCTGCCTGCTGCTGCTTTCATTCTCTAGTATTGGTATTTGCCATTCATTTCACCTTCTGCCTCTCTGCAGCTCATGGTAGGTGACAGATCCCAGGTCAGCCCCTGTGATCCCTCTGCATGCCAAAACTGACAGCAGAAACCAGTGCTGGGGGTTTGTTTGTTCCCCAAAACACTTCCTTTTGCAGAGTTTTGTTCTGCAGCCTGTAATGACCTCATTAATCACTGGTCTGGTTTAATGGCTCCCAAAAAATGCTCTTAGACATCATTTAAGTGTGAGGTTTGAAGGTGGTGGATGGGAGAGGAGAATTTTTCCTGTTTTTCACAAATTTTCAGCAAATCTGATAATTGTGCAGAGAAAACATGAATTACTTTGGTCCTGGCCAGTCCCATAGTGGACGTGCACAGCATCTGAGTGCTGAGCTGGCCTGGATTTGGCCTCCCTGAGCCTATTCTGGGTCTGAGGAGCTGATTTCAATCTGTGAAGCAAATTCTGTGCCTGGACAACTTTCTGACCAGATGAGTCCTTTTTCTTGGTACAGAATTTCATAAATCTGTGACTGTAGGAGCATTTTGAGCCTGTTGGAAGGACCAGAGCTGGAGTCTAATGGGCACTGCCTGCTTGTAGTGTGCTCATGAAGCAGAGGGAAGAGTTTGAGTCAGATCTCAGCTCTAGGCCAGTGGTAGAGGTAAATTCAAGGCCCTGGCATGGTCTCTTTCCCAAAATCCCAGAATGGTTTGGGTTGAAAGGGATCTTAAAACTCATCCAGTTCCACCTCCTGCCAAGGGCAGGGTCACCTTCCAGTAGACCAGGTTCCTCCAAGCCCTGCTCTGAGGAGAATGAAGTTGTTGCCAGAGTTGGATCTGGGATCTCTCCGTGTTAAGCAGCAGATTCCTTTGAGACAGCAGGTCCCTGTTCCCCTCTGCGTGCCGAGGGTGGCGGCGCTGGACACGGAGGCAGCAGAGTCTGGGCGGGTTCTGTTGGGTGAATCCCTTTTCCTGTGTGCAGAACTCGGAGCTGTTCACACTCACCTACGGCGCCCTGGTGACCCAGCTCTGCAAGGACTACGAGAACGACGACGATGTCAACAAGCAGCTGGACAAAATGTGAGTGGATCTGTCACAGCCACATCCCTGTGTGCTGCTCCAGGAGCAAAATCCTGTCAGGCTGAGACATTTCTCAGATTAGACTTCTTTTATAAATATCTGTTGTCATTCTAAAGATGTTGCTCTGGTCCTTTCACAGGGGTTACAACATCGGTGTCCGGCTCATCGAGGACTTCCTGGCCCGTTCCAACGTTGGGAGATGCCACGATTTCCGTGAAACTGCTGATGTTATTGCAAAGGTAAATGTCCAAGCACAGCTTTGTCAGATTTTTGGGGGGTTTTGCATGTGAGGATGGATTATTTTCTACTCACAGGACTGTTCTGAGAGTTTGATTTTGGGGAGGGGAAAAAAAGAGTTTTAGTGCAAGTACTGCTGGCTGGTGGGAATTGGAAGAAAGGAGAGATGTGTGCAAACCCCTTGGGTAATTCTACAAAGATCAAAGCTGTGCTGTTGCTGCACCTGTTCTTGTTCCTCCTGTTTGCCACAACAGATTGCATTTAAGATGTACCTGGGCATCACTCCAAGCATCACCAACTGGAGTCCTGGGGGCGACGAGTTCTCCCTGATCTTAGAAAACAACCCCTTGGTGGACTTTGTGGAGCTCCCTGACAACCACTCCACCCTCATCTACTCCAACCTGCTCTGCGGGGTGCTGCGAGGTGCCCTGGAAATGGTGAGCTACAACTCTCTTCCCTTAGGATGGGTGTATGGATAGCCAGGTGTCAGGAGATACTTGAATTCTGGTCCGTGTTCATGACTTCTGGGTTTCCTTTGGACTTGAAACGCATTCCCAGGAGAAGGGCAGAGCTGCAGGAGCACTTGGCTGCTGTCATGTGTGGCAGCTGAGGCCCAGAGGTGGTGCCTGAGCCCCTTCAAGGACTTGCATCTCCCTGAGTTTGTATGAAGCTCCAAAACCCTCACTCTGTGAGCAACTGCTGTGAGCCTTAGCTGGGAATTGGCTGGGACAAGAGAACAGCTGTGTCTCAAATTTAGGACTATGTAGAGCCCTGTATGTCACATCATGCCCTTAAAGCCCTTAAGCTGATGCTCTGGGATCATTCAGTCCCTGGAGAAGCTGCTGTGAAGAGGGAGTTACCAGCTGCTCTCTATTCCCAAACTTAGGTTCAGATGGCTGTCGATGTGAAGTTTGTCCAGGACACGCTGAAGGGCGACAGCGTCACAGAAATACGGATGAAGTTCATCAGGAGGATTGAGGACAACCTTCCAGCTGGGGAGGAGTGAACCACAGCCCCATCTCCTTGGGGACTGGAGGGACCAGCTGGGTTTGGCCATTAGCTTTCCTCCCAGATCCACAGGGATCTCCTGCCCCTGCACACTCAGACTGACTCACTGACTGTCTCAGATGTTATTTTCTTCTACTGTCACTTCCATCCTCTGTAGAAGACAGTTGTCTGGTTGGTGTTTATTTCCCAGGTTCATTCTGAAGCTTTTTCATCAGGTGCTGTCCTTTTCCATCCCCCTGGAGGCTTCCTACGCTCAGTTTCCAATTGTACCTGGGTTGTGTGAGAACAACTGCTCAGACTCCAGGAAAGCTCCAGTCCCTTCGCATCCGCATCGGTGTCGGATGGCCAGAATTGGAGACCAAGCTACAAGAGCCCACTAATTCCCTGCTTAACCCTGTCCTTCCTTAAATGAGGTGTTTAAAATCTATTTCGAGATGTGTGTAGTGTTTCTGTAGATCACACTGGCTTCCTGCACTTGATTCTGAAATCACTGGCAAATGCAGGCTTGACCCAGAGGGGTGACTGGGGAGAGCTGTTGGAGTGCTGGCACCAGGGTGGGGCTGCTCTGCTCAGGGGGCTGTGGAACCACAGAAATCTGGGAGTCCCATGGCCTTTCCAGAAGCCTCAGCACTCCCCTCTCGGCAGGGGAGGAGGTCAAACTCCAGTGGAGCAGTAGGAACTATTTTACATGGAGAAAGAGTGGGGTAAAAGGACATCAGTGCTCCACAGTGGGCATGGCCCAGGGCTGCAAAGAGAGTCACAGAGTGAGAAGCAAACTCATGCTGAGGCCTGGGAGGTGTTAAAGACATTTCAGGCTCTGTTCTGCTGCTGGGGGGATGTAAAGGCTGCATGGTGTGAAGGTGGTGCAGGGGTTTGTTCTCACTGGTGTTCAGGCTACAGCAGAATTTCCCAGTTACTTGACCTGTGGCACTTGCTGCTCTGAAAAATTAATACATAAAGAAGTATTAGATAACAAAAAGCAAGAGGCTGGAACATCAGCTTCCTCTGCCCCCAGAGCCAGAGAACACAGTCAGGCATTGGATTCCCAAATCACTTTACATAGCATGAAGGCACAGCCCTGAAGGTCTTTGTGAGCTCCAAAATTTGTCTCGGTTGATGCCCGAATGTGAGGTGAGAGAGAGCAACTCACTGCTTGTGCTGCTGCTCTTTTTTGGCTTCTCTGGAGGAGTCTGTTGGGTCATCTGGCACTGGATGGCTCACCCTGTCCCTTTTTTGGCCCCTAAAAGTCCCTTTGGATGCCCTGTGTGACATGTGCTCTGTGAAGGGACAGTGAGTGGCTGTAAGAGCAGTCAGAGGTGTGGCGGTGGCCCAGCGGTGGCAGGTGGGTGTTGGTGACAGAGGTGCCACATGGTCACATTACAGAGCTCAAAACCATCCCTTATTTCTCATTGTTGACCATTCCAAGTCACTTTAAAGCTGCATTTTAGAAGCAATTGCATTAAAATAATGGCGGTGTCAATTCTTTGGTCTCCTCGTGCCTGTGTTCTGGTGGTGGGTGCTGGTGGGGAGTGGCAGCAGGGGCTCAAACTCTGAGGCTGGCAAGGTGACGGTGGTGACAGGGTGCCCAGGGCTGGCAGGGTGATGGAAGCACAGCACCAAGAATTCCTGGCTGCTGGCAGGCCTGGAAGCTGCTGCCTGGAGGAAACTGCCCAGTATTCTACACACGGAGGGGCTGGGGGCAGACACTCAGTGTGGCTCTGTGAATCCACTGTGTGCTCAGTGGCTGGGACTCTGCTGCCAGCCCAAGGCAGCTGCTGCAGAGCCAAGACTCTGTGGGCATTTGCAGTGGCAAAAAATCACCTGGAGAGGCATCTGAGCCTCCTCTGCTGCCAGGTCTGTGCTGTTCCATGGCATCGGCTGCTAGGAATGTGGAGACAAGGAACAGCAGGAGCTGCTCTCCAGGAGCAGTTCGTGCTTCCCTTTCTTGTGTAAGTGCTCCCCAGGAGCTCTGGTGGGATCTCTGCTCCGTGATCACAGACATTCCCTGCTCTGGGGTCACCCTGCAGTCACGCTCCATCCCGGGCACTGAGCGCCCAGGGCTGTGCCCCGACCTCTGCCAGTCCCGAGGATGGGGAAGTGGCAGCTTTTGCAATAAAGTGGGTGTTTTTCTCTCGAGCTGGCGTGCACCACGTGCTGCTGGCCTGGCCAGGAGTGGGAGCCAGCCAGGGCAGCCCCAAACAGCCCCAACACACACCCGGCTCCTGAGGCTGTGTCCCAGAGGGTCTGGGGGGAGTGAGATCCCTTGTCCTCACCCCTGCAGAGAGTGGATCCCAGACTCCTGCTCCCAGCCCCCTGGGAATTACAGTAATTTGCTGGGGCGACAGGGTCAAAACCAGCCCAGACCTTCTGGAAGAACAAAAAGCAGAAATTGCATTAAGTAAATTAAAACTGTCTACTACTGAGCAGCTCGCTGCAGACCAGGGAGAATATGCAAAAAGCTCTGTTTGAAACCTACTAAATATTACCATGTGCTGTTTATAGGAAACAAATGGGGAAAGGCATCTGCATCAATAAACCCCAACGTGGCTGGGCTTGGACTGAAGCCTTTCCATGGCTCTCGGTTATTGAATACCCGTCGCTTTCATGTGGTGCCAGCCCTGACCCCTGACACATACCGCAGAGGGGAAAGTTGACTTGTGGGAATAATAGACATTCCTAGTGAGCGATTTAACCTGGCAGGAAAAGAGGCGACTTCCAGCCTCTCACATCCCTGCGTGATATTGGAGATGACAATAGCAACAAGTCAAGGGAGGGGATGTGGGACACGGGGCGGGAGCGGTGCTGGAGAGCGATGCTGCGGGGTCCCGGTGCCTGGGGTGAGCCCCCCATGCAGCCCCCTGTGCCCTCACCAGCCTGAGCACCCCATGATGGCATTCGCCAGAGCACCGAGTCCCAGCCACATCCCAGGCTCTCACAGAAGCAGGCTGCAAGAGCTCTGTTTGGTGGAGTGCCTGCAGAAGTGGAAGGAACTTTCCAGCCCTTGTCCCCCTCCTGCAGGAAAGTGGGACATTGGCCAGTGTCCTGATGGAGCATACTGCCAGGAGCTGAAGGTCAATGTGTGACTCACAGGGTCCAGAGTGAGGGTTTAAACCAGTTTATGTCCC
This sequence comes from Cichladusa arquata, assembly GCA_026413545.1. Lineage (NCBI taxonomy): Eukaryota > Metazoa > Chordata > Aves > Passeriformes > Muscicapidae > Cichladusa > Cichladusa arquata. The sequence goes on from JAOTQP010000929.1 coordinate 3,935,894, forward strand.
CAGCATGGGGACAACCTGGCCAGTGTTGGAAAATCTGGGCAAGCTGGCTGCTGCTCCTGGCTGGTGGAGAGCCCCAGCCACACTCCCCACTCTTGTACCAGCCATGAGCCAGGTGGTCCTTTCTCTACTCTCCAGGGGGAAACAGAGATCCCAGCCCTGCTCTTGTCACCCAAAACAGGGTGAGTGAAGTCCCTGGGCACTGTCCAGACCCCAGAATCCAGCACTAGCTGAGGGGGCAGGGATGGTGCCGGGAGAGGATCCTGGATGGGACAAGAGAATCTCTCTGGGAAAGAAGTGTTTCCGGGCTGGTGTCCTCATTGCTGGGGCAGCTCCCACAGCTTTCAGCCAGATGTGCTTGGCCAGGGTCCTCACAGAGGCCGTGCAAAGGATGTCTCACCCACAAGGGCTCGTGCACTGGGGATGGGGCTCGTTGGCAGGGTTGGCACGGTGCTGGTGGCCCCAAGCAGCCAAGCTGTGGGTGGAGCCAGCAGGGCAGGCAGGTACCAGCCCCTCAGGGGGCTCTGGCCCCATGTCCCTAAGCATCTGCACATCCAGCTGTGGGATACTCGGGGTGTGGGTACCACTCCAGCGCGGATGCAGCTCCCTCCACATGTCCAGCTGTGGCTGACCTGGCCGAGCATCTCCCCATGCTTGGCACCACACGGGCACCAAATCGATGAGAACATTCTCTAGCTGATAATGATCTGGCGAATTTGGGTACCTGGATGTTTTTATAACCCTTCCTGGGCCCCTGGGCCGGCTGCAACATGTGTTTGTCTACCCTGGAAGCGCAGGCAGCTGACAAAAATCCTCTCGCAAGGCACGGCCAAGCTGCACCCCCCTGCCCTGACCCAAACGCAGTTTGCAAAGCTGGGAATGCCTCTGGCAGCAGCGCCGGGTCAGGGCAGCCCTTTGGCGATGCTCCTTGGCACCCGCCCTCCCGCAGCATCCCTTGCGAGGGCGAGGAAGAGGAGGAGGGGTCTGCAGTTCTTCCCTCGGGTCCGGGGACGCAGGAGCAGCCCCGGCAGCGCTGCTCGGAGCTGAGCCACATTCTGGTGGCGTTTGGTATTTGGGGTGACGGGAAGGAAGCTCCATTGTTCCTCTTTTATTGTTTTGTGTTTCCTAAGCGGGATCGGCACCCTCCTCCCACGCTCTGGCCGGCTGCGGAGCGGATCCAGCCCTGCGAAAGCCAGCGCTGCCCCGGAGGCGGCTGCTGAGTCCTGGGCAAGGGAAATGCGGGAGAATCGTCCTTGTTCCAGCACAGACAGGCCGCCAGAAACACGTGCGGGGACACGACTCATTCAGTGTCCTCCTGCCCCTGCTCAGGTCCGTGCTACTGGTCTCCTGGTGCTCTGTTCCTCTGTAGCCGTTTAGGGAGCAGCAACTGAGAAAGGGCGATCCGGTCGCAGGGAAGGAAGGTGACATCGGCCACGCCACCATTCCCAGCCCGGTGGGACTATCCAGTGTCACATCCCCAAACCCCAATAATTCAAACCACAGCACCGCTGTCCCACCAGCAGCACCTCCATTCCCCTCAGCTGCCGGTGGTGCAGGATGTGACACGGGGACACAGTGTCCTGTGGGACTGGGACCCACCCAGAACTGTGCTGGACTGCCTGTGGGGTGGGAACAGCTCAGGCTCCGGTTTTGCACCTTTAACACCAAAGCCTTGAGCTCACTGGACCCTCGGAACCCCAGGGCAGCAGGGCAGTGCTGCTCCAGCCTCCCCGAATTTCCACAGGAAAATTTCAATTTTCCCAGCTGCAGCCAGGACTCCAAGAGCCCAGCGTGGTGGGTTTGCCCAGAGGCAGCTCGGGAAGCTGCTGGTGCTGAGCAGCCTTGGCCCACAACGAGAGCCAGAAACAGGCAGGAATTTCGATGAGAAATGTTTGTTTTCTTTTAAAATAGTTTTAATTGTGGCTTCTGGGTAAGGGAGCCTCTGGAATGGTCGCTCCTTCCCTGAGTCTGTGGTGAATGAGGGGTTTGGGGCTGAGTTGCTGGCAAAAGCAGGTTTGATATTATTTTGTCATTCTATTTCTTATGATATAGATAAATCACACCAAGAAAAATAGGATTTAAAACGGTCTACAGCGATTTAGGTGGAAATGGGAGAGAAAAAGGAAGGGAGGAAAAAGTCAGGAATGCAAGGGGGTAAAGGACACTCCCAAGCTGAGTCACCAGGCACAGAGAGGATCCCGTTACTAAATTTAGCCTCAGATTGGATCAGTGGATTAAGTCTAAAGGATTTATCAACACTTAATCATAACAATACCTCATTAACAAGCAATAGCAGCACTTGATCAATTGAATAATTTAACTCATACAAAATGACTCAAATGGAATTTTCTATAACCATCACTGTAATTGAATTAGAAATCTAAAGTAGCAATATCCATAACGTGCACACACATGGACATAAAGAGCCTGAACAAAGGAACAGACCTGTGAGAAATTCCCTTCGAGTTCAGCAAAATACTCACAGTGATGCATCTTCTCAGTGGTGAAGGGTAGAGCCGTGTGGGGTGGGTGATATCAGCCCAGGTCCTCTGGGTATCACAGATGGGATGATCTCCAAGAGGAATTCTGCTCGGAGGGAAGATCCTGGCACAGCCGCTGCAGCCCAGGAGAGTTCCAAGGGTGTCACTCAGGGCCACTGGTTACAGGGTTGTGAGATGACTCATTTCAGGCATCAATGAATTCCCATCCTAGCCACAATCCCAACTGGTAGCTATGGGAATTTTCTTCGAAGTGTCCAATAACTAAAATATTATTCCACTCAGGCTGTTTTTGAGCAGAAAAATAAAGTCTTGAGGCTGTTTGTGAGGGAAAACAGGAGTTCCTGAGAGACCAGGAATTCTGGGACCAGAGTGAGTTTCTGATTAGTTCAAGGGGAGCCACCTGCCCAGAAAACATTAATTAAAGTGGAGACCTAATGAGCCAAGCTGTCCCTGGCAGCAGGGACAATCCAAATCCTGTTCCCAATCCTCATCCCATCCTCAACCCCATCCTGTCTCTGCCATGGCAAGTGGCTCACCACAAGCAGGACTGAGCCAGATGCCTGAATAGCCAGGGATGGCTGCAGTCAAGACTTCCAAACAGTTCAGTTAATAGAGAAACGAGAAAACAAATTGAAAATTTAAAACCAAACCCCTCCCTGAATGAAGCGAAGCCCCAGACGTTTCTTGCAGCCCCAGGATCCCGTTGGCTTCTCCCTGCCTGTCACACAGACACAGGAGCTGACTCGGGGAAAGTGCTTGCCAGAACAATGTCTCTTTTTACAACAAAAAAATATTGATTTTATTTTAATTAGTGCTAGCGCTGACATCCAAGAGCTCAGGGAGAAGTTGCCAGGCGCTGGGCTGGCTCTGCCTGGGCTGTGGCTCCTTGTCCCCGTCCCATGGCAGGCACAGAGCCCCCCACGGCTGCCCGCGTGCCCCGGCTGGAGCCAGCGGCTGCCCGGGGCTGGGACCAGCCTTGTGGCCTCTTGCCCAAGCTCTCGGCCAGGGCTGCCACTGCTCCCCAGGCCCCGCAGCGCCGAGCCGTTGCTGGGAAGGCTCTTGAGCAAGATGCCACCGAGGAGCTGGAGGGTGTTCCCTGCCAAGGGGAGAAATTCAGCGGCTTCCTTGAGCATGGAACACTGGAATGACCTGGTGGGACCTCTGCCTGCCTCGTGCTGAGGAGTCTGGCGGGGACAGAAAGGCAACAGGGCTGTCCTGGCTTCTTACAACCCCCCAGCCTCCTGCTCTCCCACATCCCCTGAACTCCTGCATCCCTTTATCCAGGGTTCAGCATCCCTCTGTCCCACACTCCTGCACCCCCATCCTGACCAGGCAGGGCACAGAGCACTGTGCTGGGGGTGCTGGAGCCAGGGAACCCAGCGTTAAAGGGGACAGAGCAGAGCCCAGGAATGAGGAAGACGGAGCGGGTACCGTAGTGGAAAGGGCTTGGCACGGGCTGTGGAAAATGGAGGCCTAGAGAAATGTGACAGCAGGCTGGCCTGGCCAGCAGTACCACACAGGCGTAGTTAAGCCTTCAAGCCTGCCATTGTTCTCCCCTAATTATTCCCACTCCCTGAGTATTACACCCCATAATTCAGGAAAGCTGAGTAATGGAAGAAACAACAGCAATTTTAATCTCTCAGTACCGGTGGTCTCCACCAAAAAAATGCTTTCAAGAGCTCTGCGGTTGCGACTTCCTCGGTTTGGTGGGCAGTGCAGGGGAGGGGGAGCACGGCCACTGGCCTGCGGGGGCTCAGCTGAGACCAGGGGCGAGGAGGCCAGCAGGGATGGGACAGGACCTTGCTCCAGGTGACGGGAGGTGATGGGAGAGGAACGTGCTGGATGCTGGGAGCATCCCCACCAGGTACCTCATGAACTCCAGACTGGCAGCTGGGCTGGCATTGGGGTGATTCCAGCTGGGGGGAGCCCCTTATCCCCTGCATGAGGGTACTTGGTGTCCTTGGTGGGGAGGACCTGAGCTGGGCAAGGCACTCTCACTGCTGACACTGTGTCTTCTGTACTTGGCTAAACCACACAGAACTGGGCATCAGGTTTTGCTCAAAACATGTTTTCCTTCCTGGGAACTGGCTTTCAGGAAAGGAAATTCCCAACTCCCCAGAAATGCTCTTGCTTCTTGACAAAAGCCACCACGGGTTTGTTTGCTCCCTAAGGAGCAAGCTCTGGGTAAACACATTCCCACTTCTGTAAGGAACGAGACCAGGAGTCAGCACTGGCAGCACCAGGATGTTCTGGGCAGAAAGGACCCCCAGCCCTGCCTGTGCCACTCTGCCCATTCCAGCACCCCTGGCTGAGTCCAAGCACCTGCAGTCTTGCCAGCTCTTTTCCCAGTGTGGCTCTGAGCATGAGTAATGTGATTGGTGGGTCAAAATGAGCCTTTGTCTGATTTAGCAACATCTGCTCATCAGATCTTGGGGAGCAGGAAGAGGAGGATGGGCAGCAGTGCCCTCAGTGGGGCCAGAACAGATGCACTGAGCTGGAACCAGGCATCTCTGGGGAGCAACTCAAGGCCAGGATGTCTGCCAGCCTTCATTTATCCTTCCATCCCTCTATCTCTTACTCCTTACTGCTCTGAGATGCAGTAAAAGCACTAAAATAAGCTCAGGTCTCCCCCAGCTTCCTATAGGCACAATATTCACCTGCTATACACTACCACGACCGTCTTCCCTCGTCTTGGAAGTTTTGGCAATGGCACTGCTCACTGAAATGGTGAAGTCACAGAGCCAGGCAGGGACCTGGCACACTGAGGAGCCCATCAGGGCCACGCAGGGATTGCAGTGGAGCCGAGGGGACAAAGCCTCTCAAAGCCAGTGTTTGTGAGACAAGTTCAGCATCACCTCTCAGCAGCTGCTCTGAAGTTCAGCTGCAGGGTGCTCAGGTCTGTCACATTTAGAAAACAAAGGGAGGTCACATCTCTCACCCCAAGTACAAGCTGGGGCAATGACCCTGCCACCCTGGGAGCCATGTGACAAGCCACCAGCCCTAGGGGACCCATCACCCCACTGCCACCCCTTAGGGCTGACCTTAATGACACACAGCTCGAGCTGCCGTGTCCCCTGAGGGCTGCCCCTTGGCACATCCCCCAGCCCCCGAGGTGCCCGAGCAGGGCAGGGGGCGGGGCAGGGTGGCCGAAGGTGACGGTGGGCGCTGTGTCTGTGTGGTCTGAGCCATCTGGATGCACTTACAGCAATACTGCAGCAATTGCGGGAAGATCAAAACTCTTCGGGCCAACCTTGATTCCCGGTGCATTTTTTGCATTTTTGAGGACTCGAGTCTATAACCTGACAGCGGGAGGGGTGTTGCCTGCACAGCCCTGGAGCCTCTGCACGGTGCTGCCAGATTCTGGGAGTGATTCTGGGCTGCCCTGGCAGTGCTGCGAGAACTCTGGGGTGCTGGGAATGACCATGAGGAAATGGGGTTGGGTTCTTTGTCCATACTCAGCTCTCAGAGCAGGCACTGTTTCTGCTGGGGGGCCAAATCCCTGAGCAGAACAAATGACAGCCACACCTGGCCTAGGGAACAACACAGCCCCATCCATCCCCACCTCCCTCCTGGGGCTTCCCATCCCCTTTAAAGCTCAGATGGGGAAACTTGTCCCAGCACCCAACATGGGGCATAAAGGGTTTGAGGTTGTGACAGCTTTGGTTGGCTTATGATGTGCTGCTGTCACCTCACTGCTGTGCTACTGTCACCTCACTGCTGTGCCTGGGAACATCCTGGTGACAGCCATGGCTGGGAATGGCTTGGGCACTGATGCTGTACTGGAGCTCCACTGTCACCTCTGAAACAGAGGATCCCCTGCAGCCTGTGATGAACACCATGGTGAGGCAGCTGTGTCCCTGCAGCCCGTGGCACTGCAGCGCTGTGGCAGCATGGCCCTGAACAGCAGCTCCTCTGAGAGGTGGCAGCCCTGGTAACTAATCATGAGTTCAGCCCTTACGCCCCTCCAGGGCAATGGAGAGGGCACAGGGGGGGCAGAGAGGGCACAGGGGTCTCAGAAGGGACACAGGAGTGTCAGAGGGGGCACAGAGGTGTCAGAGAGGGCACAGGGGTGTCAGAGAGGGGACAGGGGTGTCAGAGAAGGCACAGGGGTGTCAGAGGGGGCACAGAGGTGTCAGAGAGGGCACAGAGGTGTCAGAGAGGGGACAGGGGTGTCAGAAGGGACACAGGAGTGTCAGAGGGGGCACAGGAGAGGCAGGTCCTGCTCCCATGCCAGTCCTGCCCCTGCTGACTGACTGGTTCAGTCATTAGCAGGAGTGGGGCTGTTTGGCTTTTCCCTTCTGCTCCTGGAAAGGGGCCACTTACTGTTTTACAACTAAAATAACAAATTATTTCATAGGGGTTGGTGCTGCTGGGAGCTCTTGGGCCATGGTGCTGCACTGGGGCAGGCACAGGCTCCCAGGCCCCCCTCCCCTGTGCTGGCACGAGCCATGTCCCAGGGTCCCCAAAATGGGTTCATGTGGAGCACACAGCTCCCGCCAGCATGGGGGCACAAGGGATGGAGAATGAGAAAAGGGAGCAGGGCAACATCTGACATGTCCTCATGATTGTCTGTCCCTGGTGATGCTCATCATTCCATGGGGACACCATCCTGGTGGTGCCCAGGGACTCCCAGCCCCGCATTCAGCTCTCCAGGGGGAGCAGGCTCTGTGCAGTGCATGGCACCTGCATCCTGTGGCCATGTCACATCCCAAGCACTTGGCTTCCTCTGGGAAAGGGATGCTGAGCTGTGCCCCAGCTTCCTCTCCGGGGGAAGGCGATGGGAACCAGCCCTGGTGCCCGCTCCCTGCCCTCCCCTCTGCAGCTGCTCACGCACTGTCTGGCCCTGCAGACGGATCTCAGGGTGCCTCAGGATGCAGCACCCGCCAAACAGGGCCCCCCACGCCCCCTCCCCAGGGCGACCTGCTGACAGCCCCAACAATAGTGCAGCTGAAAAAACCCTTCAGCCACACATGCCCTTCCCTGTCCGTGCCCACCGTGGCCCCAGTGCCAGCCTGGTGCTGGGGGATGGATGGGGCTGGAGGAGCTGAGCTGGGGCTGCCAGGAGCCTGGAGCCTGCCAAGACCTGGGCTGATGTCTCTGCTCTGCCAGCCTGACCTCCTCAGAGATTGACCCCCATAAAATGAAGCAGCAACTGTTTGGTGGATAATAAAATGTTTTGGGGTTTTTTTTTTCTGTTTTACAGCTAGTGTACTGCCTAAACGTTTCAGCAGCTCGGCAGAGCACCAGGGCAGCAAACTTCCTCTGTGTGCTCTGGGCAGCTCCCAGACAGGCTGCAGCACCCTGCCCTCATCCCATGGGATGGGTCACCAATACTCATGGGAGCACCCACCCCAGCCACCAGTGCAGGAATGGCACAGGGAGGGAGGATACAAACAGGAAGGGTGGCAGCAGCTGGGCAAGCCTGCTCCTGACAGCCCCTTTCTTGCACCACCTCCTTCCAGAGACAGCTGGATGCTGTGGGGTCACCCCAGCTCGGATTGGAGCAGCCCCCAGGACGCAGGGACTTCATTCATCCACCAGCTCTGGGGCAGATTTACTAGCTCATAGCCAGGGGTGTTTATGGTGGGTTGGAATGTGTGTCCCCAGCACGTGATGAATTTACAACGTGCCAACGAGTGGATTTATTCCAACCCCACTGTCAGTGAGTTAATCACAACAGCCACGGGAAGGCTGGAGGTGCAGGTGGGGAGAGATGCCCGGAGAGGGGGGCGGTGGGGGCACATGAGGGCATCACAGGGATGTTGTGTTGAGCTACAATGAGCTCCGGGGCTGCTGCATCCCCTCCAGCGCTCCTGGGAAGGGCCAGCAGCCTCCAGGGTTGCCCTGGGGAGAGATTTAAACTTCAGCTTCCAATTCCACGTGCCATTTCCAAAGAGAGGTCTGGGGGCCACCAGCTACCACCTGGGCTGGTGCTCTCCAGACAAGGGAGCCCTGGAAACCGTAGGTGAGTGCAGTTTTTCCATGCATATGTATATAGGAGCAGAGTCAGCTGCCAAAGTAAATACAACCCTTCCCTTTCCAAAAATGTCCTCCAGGAATTGTAAAGGATCCTGGAGCAAAAATTCTGTCTCAGATCCTTTTTGCTTTCTACTGGGGGAAGTGTACGAACTGACTCCGATTCAGCCCGAGCAAAGGCAACGTGAGAGTGTTTTTTTACAGCATGCACCAAAGGTGCTGGGAGCCTGAGCCACCATGTGTACCCCGGGCAGGGCTCACACAGGAAAACAATCCCAGTAAAGAGCTTTACAGCCACCGAGGAATGTGGAACCTCCACCAGCCCGGCCGAGCCTTGCAAAGCTAATTGCTTTGGGATTTGCTCTTTGGGGGGGTTGAGTCTCCATGGTTGCTGCCTCAAAGGGTCCCAGCTGCCCTTGCGGTTCATTAGGATGCTGAGCGGGGAACTGGAGATGCTTTTAGGAGGCTGCAGCGGTTGTGGGGTAAGGGAAGGAGCCCTGCGGTTCCCAGCTGCAGCCCTGCCTTCTCCCCTTACAGCCGGGGACCCTTCCTGCCCCGGCGGGGTCCGCGGTGGGAGCCGGGCGTGGCAGGGCTGGCCCCACAGCCCTGTCCCTGACCCCAGCAGGGACCATTCCCTTCAACCCGACCCATCCCGGGCGGATTCCTCAGGAGGAAGCACAGGGATGTTTTCTGAGGCCGGTGCATCCCCGTGTGTCCCAGGGTGAGGGCTGCAGTGCTGACAGTGGCGTGGTGCTGCACCCGCAGCCCGTCCCCCCAGGCCCCGGCTGCTCGCCTGTTTTCTTAACTGATCTTTTCTTGCTCATTTAAGTGACTTTGGAAAATGGGATTTTGGCTCTTAAATCGTTCAGGGGCTTTTGAAAATTTGACTCTAAATACTTTCCGAAGTGCATTTGTATGAAGTAATTCTCTCCAACCTCCCACAGTGGTAGTCAGATTGCATTTAATCCATCACTGAATGTTCCCGAAGGCTGGGATCTGGCACCACGCTCCACACGGAGCCGTGGCTCGCCCCGCACTGTGCCGACACCGCTGCTCCCTGCCTGGTGTCCTCCTGCCCGGGCCACCTTCACCTGCAGATCACTTCTGGCACACTCAGGGCGATGCCCCAGCCCCTTGCCTGCCCTTGTCACCCCATGTCAGCACCCTGAGCGGGCACGCAGCTCTGCTTGGCACTGCCAGCCCAGCTCCTGGCCCTCTCCCACCCCCGTGGCACATTTTCCCACTGAGCACAAGGGCTGGTTTTCCAAGCACAATTATCCATCTTTGTGGAAACATGGAAACGATAATTCCAATGCACGGGGCTGATTAGATTATGTCCGTGACCCACCGAAATTAAGTTAAGGCATTTTTCAGCCCTAGATTGAATTAGGTCTCCTCCCTCTCTCTCGTTCTTCCCGTGTGGAGCAGCTGGATGGCTGGGATGGGGATTTTGGGAGGCAGTGAGCCTAGAACCCTGAGATTCAGCAATGCCCAGGGCTGCTGTGGCACTGGAGCTCTCACTGCTTCAGGCGTGGGCCTGGCAGGGCCAGTGCAATGCTGGGGACACCGTGGAGCCCTGGCACAGCAGTGGGTGCAGAGCTGCCAGGAGATACAGGCAGCAAAGCCACTAAATCCCACTCTAAGCCTGGCTTCCCTCTCCCACTGGGAAGCAGAGCCATCAGCAGTGGCTCAGCACAGTGCTCAGAGGTATCAGCTGTTTAGCTCAAATAAATAAATTTTAAGTAGGATGAGTTACTCAGAATTATGGCCCTGGGTGAGTTGGGATGTTGTTCTCTTTCCTTGCTCAGCATTAGGAGCTGAGATTGTTGCTGCCTAGGGGTGTGAGATGTGAGTTTACACTTGGATACCTTTTGGGCTGGAATAGAGTTAATTTCATAGTAATTTTCCCAACAGCTGATACAGAGCTGGGTCTTGCCTTTAGTATAAGAATGTTGATAATGCACTGATGGGTCAAGTGTTGCTTGGAAATGTTTATTCAAGTTCTACATATTTTCCAGTTCCTTGTTCTCTGCCAGTGAGCAGGTGCACCAGCACCCAAACCAGAGGATCAGGCGGCTGCAGTCAGAAGCAGCTGTAACTCCACAAGATATAAAAGAAAAGAAAGAACCCAGTGAGGGGTTAGAAGACTCCAGAGCAAAAATGGCCATTGCTGGGCAGCAGGAAGAAGGCCGTGCACGGCCAGGAGTGGCACAGCACAGCCAAGGTGGCATGGCTGCACCCCAGGCTCCCTCCCGGTGAGGGGACAGGCTGGGGAGGAACGAGCCAGCTCAGGAGCAGTGACAGGCAGCAGAGGCCAGCACGGAGCGAGCCTGCAGCCAATGGTTTGCTCTGTGGGACAGAGAAAGGTCTGTGCTGGCAAATGAGTCTCTGAGCAGAGGAAATGCTTTGCCAGTGAGAGCTCTAGTTAAACAAGGCTGGTTCATTTCTGCCGGAGCTGCCGTGCCAATGGAGGCCCCTCCATGCTCTGCCCTGTGCCCGGGTGCTGCAGGTGGGACAAGGGCGTGGCCAGGAGAGCCGATGCTGCCGGAACACCGTGCTCTTGGGGCTGAGGTGGTGACAGAGCAGCTGCTGCAGCACGCATCCCGCTGGGGCTGTGCTCCCCGAGCACGGCCACCGTGTGCCGCGGTTCAGCTTGGCCTGGAGCAGCCGTGGGGCTGCTCTGACTGCTCACCGTGGCCTGCAGTGGGGACTGCTGTAAGGAACCAGCTGCGGGTGGACCCGCAGCCCTGCCCGCGCAGGGCACAGCACATCAGCATTCCTGGGAGCAGGGTCCGGCCCCACGGCGGCTGCTCTCCGGGGGAAGGCATTGAGGGGGGATTAACTGTCTGATGCCCCCCTTGCTCAGGCGCTTAATACAGAAAACAAACACCCTTGTGCACCCAGCGGCCTCCATCCCGACGGGCTTTCTCCGTGCCCGTTGCCTGAGCAACCCTAATCTGCTTCCCGGGGCGCACCGGGGCCCTGCACCCCCGGCTCCTGCACCCCGGCAGCTGCCGCGGTGCCGGCGCTGTCCCGGCTGTGCCTGGCACGCGGCTGCCAGCGGGATGCCAGGGCTGCTCCGCCTTGGCCATGGGCAAGGTGGCTGGGAAATGCGGGAGGTGGGGGCTGCAGGCACCCCGCTCTCCTGGGGCTGGGGCACCTCCGTGCCCGCTGTGTGATTTTAAACTGTGCCAAGACATGAGGCAGCAGGACCCGGCTGCGCTGGCATACATTTCCAAAATGTTTTGCCCAGGGCAACAGGATTTTCAGGGTGGCGAATTTGCCCAACCGCAGAAATGGGGATCATCGCCTGCTACGGCCCTGTGTCCACAAAGGAAGAGGGCGATGGTTTTGGGCGAGCGTGGGGGCAACGCTGCTCCAGCCCTGGGCTGCCGTACGGGCCAAGAAGGGGAAAGAAGGCTGGATCCCATTGCGCCCCATCCCAGCATCCACTCCTGGGGCAGTGCAGATGCAGCGGGCTCTTTTCCCACCCTGTGGCTGCTATTGCTGGCATCAGCATCCCCGGGGCACAGGGTATCC